>JACEFZ010028269.1:0-244243 GCA_014155875.1 Cepaea nemoralis | reverse complement strand
GCCTTGCCATTAAGATTAATTAATTACTGTAATGAAGTACTCGGCAAACTATTTTACTTTTTCCTATTGAAACGTGTCAAACTTGAATTACTGTCTATTCTCTCTCTCTCTCTCTCTCTCTCTCTCTCTCTCTCTCTCTCTCTCTCTCTCTCTCTCTCTCTCTCTCTCTCACACACACACACACACACACACTCTCTCTCTCTCTCTCTCACACTGTCTATCTATCGACTGATGGATCGATAGGTCGGTCGGTCGGTTTGTCTGTCTATCTGTTTTCTTCTTCTTTGATCAATCTATTATTTTCTCGCTTTACCTCCCTCACCCCCTTCCTCTCTCTCTCTCTCTCTCTCTCTCTCTCTCTCTCTCTCTCTCTCTCTCTCTCTCTCTCTCTCTCTCTCTCTCTCTCTCTCTCTCTCTCTCTCTCCTCTCTCTCTCCTTCTCGTGGTCTGAATGTAGCTATGTTTGAACAAACATCATAGTCTATGGATTTGAAACTTACCTTCCGATCCACTTCTGAAAATATATACGTCTGTATTGCAATATAGTCCACGCCCGATGTGGGTCTGTGGACAGGCAAAGTTTCGTCATCACTACACGTTAAGTCGATGCGCTGTCTCTAGGTATATATCTATCTGTCGCTTTTTCTATCTGTCAGGCTGTCCATTTGTCAATCTTTCAGACTGCCCATCTATCGCACTGTCTATTCGTCCATCTTTCTACTTGTTTGTCTATTTGTCAGTCTATCATAATGTCCATTTAACAGATTGTCGATTTGTTCATCTTCAGAACGTCCATCGTTTGGGATGTCCATTTGTCAATCTTTCAGAATGACCACAAAGCAACAGTTAGGGAGCAAACATGCACTTCGGATCGTCAGAAGCCGTCGCCACATGCATTCAGACAAATATCCTCTGCTTATTAAGACGGCTGTTAAAGTCCGCGAAAAAAGACTACTAAACGTTCCCATTCTGGCAGGTCAGTTTCACGCATGTCGCCTTTACCATCCAAGACAATTTCCGGTACCACGTTAGGTTGCAAGCTCTGCTACATTTTAGAATTCGGTTCCGCCTAGATGGGAATCGAACCCGTTTCCACCAGACCGACAAGTCTACGTCTAGCTACTACAGAGTAAGTTAGTTGTTGCATATCCTATATCGGATATCCTAGTCATCGCCTATATTGTTTGGCTGTTTGTGCGGAGAGATCAACATCTATGAACAGACATAATGTTACTCGTCAGGTTATGTGGCAGACCTTTTGATCTCACCATTTTACAATTGTATGCACCAACAACAGACATGTCGATTAATTTTATAATGATTTGGAGGATGTCTTATAGAAATACGGGTGTCAAGGTGTTGGATCTACTAGTGACAGAAGAGGGGCAAGGACTAATAGCACTTAGAGACAGGACATCTATAAAGGTATAGACAGAATACAGACAGCACCCAAGCTAGGACATAAGGACAGTAATGAGACTAGACTCGGGTGGGGACACTAATGTGTTATAGTTAGAATAACAGAGGGACCGACCCGAGAACAGGGGCGGGTGCATGAGGTCAGGGGAATACCGTGACCACGTAAACTAGAGTAGAACTTAGAGAGGGGTAACGAGTGCTAAGTAGACAGTACTGCGTGCTAAGAGAACGCCACGCAGAGTTGCGAAACCCACGAGGGAGTTTGACCACGTAGGCAAGCGACAACCTGAGCTGCTTCAGACAGGGGACAGACCGGCCTTCCCACTGGACGTAGTGTGGTTCTGAAGCGAATATCTAGTGTAGTGAATGCATACGATGTTTAGCGAGAGAGTGACCATGTGTGACAATGTGTATTTATATAATGTGTAACGAGTGTTGATTATTGTGATAATGTATCAGGCAGATAAAGCCTTATGTTGATTGTCAGGCTTGCCTGAAAATAAACTCCGTATCAAAATATCGGTACGAGTAAAGTTGTACTAAGGATACGGATGATGTGGCCTGATTATGAATGAACGCAAGACTGTGACAACGGGTATTCAAAATTAAAAATCATAATGGGTGACTTTAATGCAAGAGTTGGAAATCAATAGGACGGGTGCACAGTAGGCAAGTGTGGACTAGGGAAGTTGAAAGAAGGAGGCTGCAGACTTGTATAGTGGGCAAAAGGGCATGATATGAATATTGGAAACACCTGGTATCAACACCATCCAAGGAGATTATGGGCTTGGCATAGGCGTCGTCATAAGAAAGTGTGCAACAAGGCAAAAGAAGCATGGTATGAGGAAAATTGCAGGGTAATTTAAATCAATCAATCAATCATGTGCCATGCCGAAAAGCGTGGGCGGTCATGATTCGCCATTTCACTCGATCACCAGAGTCGTGGATCAGCTCAGTGTTCCTGTCTCGTCCATGCCATGTGGCCAAGCCATCCAGGTATTTTCCTCTCGGTCTTCCTCTTGGTCTGTTCCCTTCGATCTTGCCAGCTGTCACTAAGTTCTCCAGTCCATTTCTTCTCATAACATGTCCAAAAAAATTTGACTGTCTACGTCTAATTTCTCTAATCAAAATTCTTCTAGTCCAAATTCTTCTAAAGCTTTAATCATTTCTGTTGTGATGTTATCTGCACCGGGGGTCTTGCCAGCTTTCATATGCTTAAGAACATTTTGAACCTCCATCTTTAAATTGCTGGTCCTTCATTATTAAATCTAATAGCATACTGTTCCTCTCTGTTATCATTATACAGGTCTTTCACATAATCTGTCCATACATGTAGAATCTGTTCTTTTTCTTTTATGATTTTGCCATCTTTAGTTTTTAGACAGCCTGTTGATGTACTTGTTCTTTTATTAGTAAGTTCCTGAATTCTTTTGTGCACTAATTTGGTATTTTGACTGCTGTGTTGTTTTTCAATTTCTAAGCACTTTTCCTCAAGTCATGATTCTTTTGCCTTCCTACATAATATTCTGACTTGTCTGTGAATTTCTTCATATTTGGCAGGATTATTTTTGTTGAGTCTTCTTGTTTCCATTAAATGTAAAATTTCCTCAGTCATCCATTTCTTACGACCCACCTTCTTTAATTTTGGAATAGTTGTTTCTGCAGCCACATTGATTGAATTCTTTAACATTTCCCATTGATCATCCACATCCTGGAATAGGATCTCTAGATCAGACAATATTTCAAATCTGTTCTGTACTTCTATGTTGAATTTGTTTTGTATTTCCTTGTCATTACTCAATGTACACAAATCATATTTAGTGTTCCCTGTTGTATACTTGACTTTCTTCAACTTTATCCTCAATGTTCCTGTGAGTAATCTGTGGTCACTATAACAATCAGCACTGGGAACTGTTTTTGCTACTGTTAGGGCGTTTCTAAATCTTCTGCTAATGAGAATGTAGTCAATCTGGTTTCTAATCCTGCTATCAGGACTCCTCCATGTCCATAATCTTCTAGGGTGTTGTTTGAACCAGTTGTTTCCTACAATCATTTCCTGTTCTTTTGCCCATTCTACTAGTCTGTATCCTCTTTCATTTCTCTCTCCTAAACCATAGTTTCCTACTGTGTATCTATCCCCTTGATTTCCTACTTTTGCATTGAAGTCCCCTATTATGATGTTTATTTCTGAATTTTTACATTTCTTTAAGGCAGACTCTATGTCATTATAAAATTCCTCTACACTATCTTCACTAGACTCTCCTGTTGGGGCATATACTTGAATAACATTTATGTTAAAAGGTCTGCCACTCAATTTAACTAGTAATACTCTGTCCGACACGGCCCAATATCCCTGAACAGACGTTGATGTTTTCCGGTCCAAAATTATTGCCACTCCCCTATGTCGATCCTCACCTCCAGAATAAATAATCTTAAAATCTTTATGTATCTTGATGCCTGCTCCTGTCCATCTCGTTTCGCACATACCTAATATATTAATTTTTTCTCTTTGAATTTCTTGTGTTATGTTCTCTAATGTTCCGTCGTTGTTTAACGTCCTAACGTTCCATGTTCCTAATTTTAATGTCTCTGTCCTTGTCTTGCGATGATCAGTCTTTAAGCGAATCATAATAAACTAGCCAATTTCAAAGAGGTAGTTTGCCGTTGCTTTCCTCTATGGCAGTGACCATTCTGGCCGGGTGACCGCAATTAGTGTCTCTCGAAAGAGAGAAAGCTTGCCGTCGCGAAACTCGAGACCATAACCAACAAATATCTGTCGGCTGCCCTCATAATTTCATCCACCACCTGCCTTCCGTGGCTTCTTTTGAACACTTCCAATTAACGAACACGAAATAACATCACATAATCCAAAGGAAAAACACTATCCACACGAATTTCACGGGAATTTTAAAACCAACACAAAACCCGGAATACTAAATTAATGAAGAAACGAATCCATGACATCACTAAGAAAGGAAAGCACACATCAGAGCGTTACCTAAAAACCAAAGATGACAAAATCAGAATAGAAAAAGTTCCGATATTAAATGCATGGTCAAATCTTTATGATGATACAAGAGAGGAACAATATGATATTCGGAATAACAATGAAGGACCATCAATTTTGAAGACGGAAGTTCAGAATGCTCTTAGCAAACTGAACATTTGCAAGACTCCGGTCCATAACAACACCGCAACGGAAATTATCAATGCCTTAGAAGAATATTGAATAGACCAGGTCGTCAGAAAGCTGAACACAATATACAATACTGGAGATATTCTTCCGGAATTATGTAATTCTATATTTATTGCAATGCCGAAGAAATCAGATTTGGAATGTGATCAACATCGAACAATTAGTATAATAATCCACGTCACGAAGAGTTTGCTAAGAATCATCATGCATAGAGTTAGGAAGAAAATACAATCCGAAATATGGAAAGAACAATGTGGATTCTTAAAATGCAGGGGTACAGTAAATGTTGTGTATTTACTGAGAACATTAATTAAGCGTCTTATAGAAGTGAATAAAGACCTTCAATGTTGCTTTATTGACTACACAAAGGCTATTGATAAAATAAGACATGTCAACATGATGAAGATATTTGCAGATCTACAAACTGATGTGACAGACCTTTGCCTCGTTAAATATATATATATATATAATATATATATATATATATATATATATATATATATATATATATATATATATTGGAAACAAAAAGCTGTCATAAAGATTGATAATTAAGTTTTCCAATATCAGCCCATTAAGAGAGGTGTGCTACAGGGATGTGTAATGTCCCCAGATTCTTGTTTCCCCCTACAGTTAAAATATTGTTAGAAATTTAGAAGATAGGATAGGAATCACCATTGGGAAACATAACATGAATAATATTAGATATACGGATGATACAGTATTGATTTCAGACAATAAACAAGATCTGCAACATTCAGTAGATGCGGTTGATGTATTAAAGGGAACAATTAAGGTCAGAATTAAATTGTAAGAAGACACAGATTATTGTCGTCACTAGGAAGAAAGAAATATCACCATGTTAATTAATATACGTGTAAAATTTGAATATTCTTAAACAAGTGAATCGATACAACTATCTTGGAACAGGTATAACATCCGATGGGAGGTGCCTTGGAGAGATTAGAACAAGAATTGCCATGGCAAGATGGAAAACGTACTGATCAATGAAGCGATTCCAATTACAACGACAAATAGAGTGTTGCAGTGCTACATAGAACCTGTACTTTTGTATGGATGTGAAACGTGGACAATGAACAGACAAGCTGAATAACATCTAATGGCAGTGGAGATGTGGTTTCTGAGGAAAATGCCAAGAATACCATGGAGAGAAATAATAACCAGTGACCAAATCCTACAAGAAGCAAATGAGAACCGTAAACTGACTAGGGAAATTGGACGTAGACAGTCAAAATGTCTGGACACATTTTAAGAAGAAATAAATGAGAGAACTTGGTGACAACTGGCAAGATTTAGGGGCAAAGAACAAGGGGAAGGCAGAGAAGTAAATATATGGTTTGACCACATGGCACGGTGGAGACAAGAACACGAAGCTGATCCACGACTCTGGTGATCGTGCGAGATGGCGAAACATGACCGCCCACGCTTATCGTCATGGCACATGATGGATGATCTCTAGGCAAGTTTACCTTCAGTAATTTGCCAATGTGTTCTAAAACGACCGAATCTCATACCATAGTATGAAAAACAGTGCCAGGATGTCTGCTTCCAAATCTCCAGGTTTGTTTCGTAAGCGGGATTGCGAATTGCGTTCTGACTCATATTACACATTACACACACTTGTTCTGACTCAGATTACACGTTACACACACTTGTTCTGACTCAGATTACTCATTACACACACTTGTCCTGACTCAGATTACACATTACACACACTTGTTCTGACTCAGATTACACATTACACACACTTTTTCTGACTCAGATTACACATTACACACACTTGTTCTGATTCAGATTACACATTACACACACTAGTCCTGACTCACATTACACGTTACACACACTTGTTCTGACTCAGATTACACATTACACACACTTGTTCTGACTCAGATTACACATTACAGACACTTGTTCTGAGGCAGATTACACATTAGACACACTTGTTCTGAGGCAGATTACACATGACACACACTCATGTAACACACACTCCTATAACATACACACACCTGTATCACACACACACACACACTTGTAACACTCATTCCTACTACCCGCATACTCCTGTAACACACACACACACACACACACACACTTGTCACACTCATTAGTATTACACGTATACTCCTGTAACACACACACACACACTTGTAACACTCATTCCTACTACACGCATACTCCTGTAACACACACACACACACACTTGCCACACTCATTCCTACTACACGCATACTCCTGTAACACACACACGCACACACACACTTGTCACACTCATTCCTACTACACGCATACTCCTGTAACACACACACACACACACCACACACACACACTTGCCACACTCATTCCTACTACACGCATACTCCTGTAACACACACACACACACACACACACACACACACTTGTCACACTCATTCCTACTACACACATACTCCTGTAACACACACACACACACACACACACACACGCTTGTAACACTCATTCCTACTACACGCATACTCCTGTAACACTCACCTGAAGGCATACTCTACAGGATTCCTTCTGTACGCCAGTTCTAACTTTTTGCATTTCTTCACGTCTGGCAGCGGAGAGCATTCGTATTCTTCCATCACAGCTGGGGTCTGGTCGCCCCTGGCAACAATCACGCGAGCCTTTCTGATTGGTTGCGGAGCTGTGAATGAAAACGTTATTGCTAGGACGTTGCCGCCATGTTGTTATCAACATCTTCCGTGACAGAAGTATATGCTTTATGTACTGACTAATTATTTCTTCTTCTCCCTCATTCAGACTCTGACTCCCAGTGAATGCACTCTTCTTTTCCTTTCACCTGCCCACGTCAATATGAATGCATGCAAAGAAATCATTAATGTGACAACAAGAAAGCTTGTTGATGTCCCCATGGAATTTGTCCTTAGATGGAGCGGGTGTATTCCGAAATACTTGCCGCTCTTCTGCATATGTTGGAAATTTCTGTAACAGATGTATAGCTGTCATTTTACCACTTCCACGGTTGCATGTTTCAGTATCTCTTATCTTTAGTTTAATGAACATGTGGTATTTAAGCCTGTTGTGGCCTGTCCGTAGCCTGAAGTTTGTAACTTGTTATGTGTGGTTGAGCAGGTAATTTGCATCATCTGTCTGGAGACCTGAATGCCATGATTTCAATACGGTTCTGTAACTGTTTCTTATAAATCTCTTGCACTCACCATAGGTTATATCTGTATCAGGCTGGGATAGTCTTCCTTCTTCCTTTGCTAGTCTGTCGGCTTCTTCATGCTCAGGAATGTTGCAATGTGAAGGAATCCATTGTATTACAACAGTTTTAGTTTTCTAACACAATTCATATAGAGCTGCTCTCAGTTCTGCTAGTTATGTACTATTTCTTCTGCTCTTGAGCCGTGCTTCTTCTCAAAGTGAAAGTAACAAATTCACCGTACTCCCGTACAGTTTCTACTGACATGAAGTCGGTTGATACCATTGCACTCCGTGTATTTTAATGACTGTGCCGTGCTTGAAAATATTGCCTGTCCAAGTTTTGTATTTACATATTATGTTGCATGAACTTTACAGAGGGTGGATACAAAATTTGGACCAGCAATATTTTCAAACACTGCACAGTCATTAAAAATACACCCTATACTTGGTCAAAGGATACGGACATATACGGACTTGCGTACTTGTGTGTCCAGGACCGTGCGGCAGATTTTCTCAGTATGATACAAGTTTTCGAAATTCCGCCATTTACATGTTTTCTTTTTCTTTTAAAATGCTGCCCCCTTATGAAGCTCCTTTAGGGTGCCGCCTGATGCGGCCGCCTTTCTGTATCATAGCACGGCTCGGCCCTGTGTGTATCTAAAAGCACCTCGACGAGACATATTTGACTATCTGTGTGCGCTGTACCGTGTTTTACGCGCCTATCGACCCTGTTATCCGACTTGAATTATTATATTTAAACAGGTGGGTGTGTACTACCACTTCGACCGTGGAGCACGAATGAATCTGATCGTCTGATGTGGTTTCCCTTCCACGAATATTTCGGTCTTTGTATTTTCTGAACCTCTCGGATTTTGGCTCACCCGGGTTATGACTCTCATGTAGCTTTCTCATGCTAAACATCCGAAACAGTACACTACTAACTCACTTCTGAAATCCGATTGCATGTAGATGTATAAACAAGGTATTTGTGTCGTTGTTGTGTGAAAAGGAGTTTCTATTGGCTGCTAGGGTATAATGTAGTTTCAGTGTTGTGATGTTGTAGAGAGCTGTCTTAGTAGATTTTGTTGTAGCATCACATATTCTACGGTAAACACTTGCTAGAACACTGTCTGCGAATAGACGTTATTATGACAGGTGATCAGACGTTACCACTGCTATACAGCACCTTTATATATAAGGATCGTTCATTTGAAACCCGTTCCAATGGCTTTATTACAAAAGGATAAAAGAAACATTAACAGGTGTGGTAGAATTAAACAAAGCATTCATTTTGAATGAATTATGCACCATGGGATGGTCAGAAGAAATCGCCGTAGGCATTCAGGCAAGCATCCCATTGCTTAGGTAGGCGGCGAATGCCGTCCGCAAAAAAAAAAAGATTGTGGTTGCTCACTGAACCAAGTGTTTACTGCGTTCATTACGTCTGCATCTGTGTGAAATCGTTGCCCCTTGAGAACTTTTTTTAGAGCTCCGAACAAATGACACATCAAGTTCTTTCGCTAGCGAACGTATGCTTCGACAACGGTTCATCTGCTACTGCTGCATCAATTTTGGCGATAGTTTTTTTCTGTTGCAACAATATGCGCTTGACCCGGCCATCGAAGATCTGTCGTGAACTGACGTCCTTTCCGAAACATTCGTACCCAGTCTGTCACTGTCACACATTTGTTACCGTACGCTGCCTGCATTCTTCGTTGAATGTCCACTGGTCGACATCCTTCAAATGAAAGAAACTAAATCACCGCTCTTTGGGCGGATTTTAGATCAACCCGGCCATTTTCTCAACGGTCAGAAACAGAACCTATGCATCATCATCATCATCAAAATCATCATCATCATCATGGGCATGCCACTAAGCGGGGCGGTCATGTTTCGCCATCCTACTCGATCATCAGAGTATTGGACCAGCTCTGTGTTCTTGTCTCGACTTGACCATGCCATGTCGTCAAGCCATCCAGATATCTCCTTCTCTGCCTTCCCATTGTCCTTCTCCCCCCCCCCCCCCACACCTCATTATTGCCACTTGTCACTAAGTTCTCCAATTTATTTCCTCTCATAACGTGAGCAAATAATCTTGGCTGTGTATGTCTGATTTCTGTAATCAATTAACAGCACGGTTTTTATTTGCTTCTTGTATGACTTGCTCATTGGTTTTTCTGTCTGCCCATGGCATTCTTTGCATTTTCCTTAGAAACCACAATTTTTTTTTGATTTTTTTTTTTTTGTAATTGCCATTTGTTCTGTGTCGTTAGTTTTTTTGTTTTTTTTTTCCCCATAAGTCCATTGTTGAACTAACTGTTCCAATTATATCCGTCATTTCTTGCAACTCCGTTTCATTTTCAGTGATCAGCGTAACACTGCTTGTTTACAAATCGCCCACTGACTAATTTCCCAGGCATATCTTGTATGCATCTCACATTTTTTTCGTCTGTGTACACATTGAACAAATCGCCTCATAGTGCACAACCCGGTCACAAACCATGTTTATTACGTTGAAAAGTTCTCAATTGGTTGTCATTTCTTGTGGTTACGTTTCGTCGCCAATATATGTTGTTGGTGTTTTTGTTTTTGTTTTTCGCAATTTTACAGGAATACACTTATTAAATGCTTTAGTGTTATTAATAAAGCAGTAATATAGATATCTGTTCATTTCAATCAGTCCTTCTGTTAATGTTCTCCAGGTGTACATGTCCTTGTTTGTACCCTAACTTTCCACAAATCCACACTGCTCATCCCCAATTTCTGCTTTTATTTGACTTCTTATGCTTCTCATTATAGTTCTCATCAGTGTTTTACTCACTTTGACTTATGAAACTAATTGTTCAAATGTTCTCCACTGTCTGCTGCAACTATTTGCATTGGTAGAGCTATGACACTAGGTTTAATAAGATCATCAGATGTATATCCACTTGTTTATATATATATATATATACTTCTTATCAACATGGCTGACATAACAAATACGGATATTACTCCCAGGTGTGTCCAGGTATTTGAGTACTTCAGCCTTTGGTGGCAACAGCACGTCTGCTGAGTGGATGTAGCTATTGTTGACATCTGGTTGCGGTAATTTCGTAACACTGATGGATGGGTGTCTCTCCAGAAACTCTCTCAGCTATTTTTGAACGATGAATTAAATCAGTGTATTAGTTTTCGTAAGGAACCGACAAATGGTATTTACACAGCACATTAACACGAGATGTGGAATAGATCAAATTAAATATACTTATATGGGGGTTACAATTAGCAAGCGAGGGAGATGAAGACAGCGAACGATGTGTGCTGCGGTTTAGAGAGCTGGCCAACAAACTCTAGTTTCTGCAGAAGCAACTTCGCGAGCTCGCAAGCTGTACTGTAATGTCATGATCATTGTTAGATGCTGAGGTCCGTCGTTTGACAAAGTGGGCGGGGGGATGGGGGGGGGGGGGGCAGATTGCCCGCGAAGTCCAGGAATTCCTCCCGGATACTCTGTGCTAGAATATGATTAGGTTTACTTGCTCTGATAAGCGGCTAGTGTTACGTGTGCTATAAAAGAAAAACAGGTAGGTTTACTCCTACTACTAGAATGCAGCTAGATTTACACATTGTGATGGAATACGGTGATTGTGATGGTGTCAGGTCTTAGTCAGATATGACTGAGCTACCGTATAACAGTAGACGGTACTACCTACTTTCTGTTAGCGCCGAACGTTGGGCGGCGCTTACCAAACCTGACACCCCACATTGTGCCAACAGCTTCGGGCGGAAGAGCGCAATTGGGAGGGTACAAGCCTTACCCTAGTTAGTTAGTTAGTTAGTCGCAGTTCCAACTTCACAGCAACGGGTCGTCCCCATTATGCTCCGTTCCTGTGCCAGTGAATATCACACAAAACGCTCCCCACTGCCCAATGTGAAAAGTGTAAAAGACAGGAGTCTCGACAAACAACAGCCCGCACAAAATACACTGTGCATAATGCCGCCACCAGAATGTCAACACACCAGTCCCCCACGAAACACCCAGTTCATCTCTGATGGAATCGGCTGTCATTTTCCTATCTGAATGTTTCCTAGATGTTCACCCACACAGTCCACGAAAATACAGTTCATTGCTGATGGCAGTGGCAGTCAACCAGAAGCCCAGCAGCCACGCATTTCTGCATAAGGTAAAAACAGGTCACCTCTGGGAATAAGCCACCTGCCATCACTCCGAATATGCAGTCACGTTCCAAAATACCTCAGGACAGATTCAAAAGTATTTCACACGAACCTCACAGCTCACAGTATCGCGCCACGCACTCACTCAGTAGCAGGGCGACGGAACCATCAAGCCTCCTTAGTCGCCTCTTACGACATGCGTGGTAGGCTACAGTGTTGCTATTCGTTGCTTCCCTTATGGGCCCCGGCAACACCTTACCCTGGTGCGAGGAAATGCAAGCTAAAGACAAAATGTCATGGCAGGGCAGACCAGGCCCTAAGCCTTGGTTGGCGGCTGTTCTAGGATCGAAGCTGCGACAGGCGGACAGTTAGAGCATTGCTTTGCTGATCCGGCAGCTTCTGTAGCTTGTCTTGTTCCAGATGTAGAGGTGTTACCATTCCTCTGGAGTGAACTAGGCAGGCCGAGAGAGGGATTATGCTGCATGGGCAACACATGATCTCTATATTTTAACCCAGGCAGATGGGTAAGACATATCAGGGTCGGTCTATACTACGATACAAAGATGTGTGTAAACGGGACATGATTGATACAGGCATTGATAATGCACATTGGGAGCAAGTCGCCGCTGAACGTGTTGCATGGAGGGCAAACATCAGAAACGGAATAAAGACAAAGGAGAAAATTATTGCAGATACGTCACACACCGAGCGTGTGAGACGTAAGATGGTGCATGATGGTGCAAATGACCACGTGTTCACATTCACCTACTGTCAACGAACATTTACAGCGCGAATTGCCCTTATCAGTCACATTCGCTGCCGCCATAGGTAAAAGTTATTATGCCTTTTTGATGCACAAACTATTGTCTGTCAAGACGGCGAGGTGCCAATGATGATGGAATACGGCTAGATTCACCCCTTCTAATAGAATACAACAAGACTTACACCTTCTACTAAATTACAAGATTTACACCTTGTGATAGAATACAACAAGATTTACACCTTGTGATAGAATACAACAAGATTTACACCTTGTGATAGAACACAACAAGATTTACACCTTGTGATAGAATACAAGATGATTTACACCCTGTGACAGAACACAACAAGATTTACACCTTGTGATAGAATACAACAAGATTTACACCTTGTGATAGAATACAATATGATTTACACCCTGTGACAGAACACAACAAGATTTACACCTTGTGATAGAATACAACAACATTTACACCTTGTGATAGAATACAATAAGATGTACACCTTGTGATAGAATACAATAAGATTTACACCTTGTGATAGAATACAACAAGATTTATACCTTGTGATAGAATACAACACGATTTACACATTTTGTTAGAATACAATAAGATGTACCACCTTGTGATAGAATACAATAAGATTTACACCTTGTTATAGAACACAACAAGATTTACACCTTGTGATAGAATACAACAACATTTACACCTTGTTATAGAACACAACAAGATTTACACCTTGTGAAAGAATACAACAAGATTTACACATTTTGTTAGAATACAACAAGATTGACACCTTGTGATAGAATACAACAAGATTTACACCTTGTGATAGAATACAATAAGATGTACACCTTGTGATAGAATACAACAAGATTTACACCTTGTGATAGAATACAACAAGATTTATACCTTGTGATAGAATACAACACGATTTACACATTTTGTTAGAATACAATAAGATGTACACCTTGTGATAGAATACAATAAGATTTACACCTTGTTATAGAACACAACAAGATTTACACCTTGTGAAAGAACACAACAAGATTTACACATTTTGTTAGAATACAATAAGATTTACACCTTGTGATAGAACACAACAAGATTTACACATTTTGTTAGAATACAATAAGATTTACACTTTGTGATAGAACACAACAAGATTTACACATTTTGTTAGAATACAATAAAATTTACACTTTGTGATAGAACACAACAAGATTTACACATTTTGTTAGAATACAAAAGGATTTACACCTTGTGATAGAACACAACAAGATTGACACATTTTGTTAGAATACAACAAGATTTACACCTTGTGATAGAATACAAGGTTTACACCTTGTGATAGAATACAACAAGATTTACACCTTTTGATAAAATACAACAAAATTTACACCTTGTGATAGAACGCAACAAAATTTACACCTTGTGATAGAATACAACACGATTTACACATTTTGTTAGAATACAATAAGATGTACACCTTGTGATAGAATACAACAACATTTACACCTTGTTATAGAACACAACAAGATTTACACCTTGTGAAAGAACACAACAAGATTTACACATTTTGTTAGAATACAATAAGATTTACACCTTGTGATAGAACACAACAAGATTTACACATTTTGTTAGAATACAATAAGATTTACACTTTGTGATAGAACACAACAAGATTTACACATTTTGTTAGAATACAATAAAATTTACACTTTGTGATAGAACACAACAAGATTTACACATTTTGTTAGAATACAAAAGGATTTACACCTTGTGATAGAACACAACAAGATTGACACATTTTGTTAGAATACAACAAGATTTACACCTTGTGATAGAATACAAGGTTTACACCTTGTGATAGAATACAACAAGATTTACACCTTTTGATAAAATACAACAAAATTTACACCTTGTGATAGAACGCAACAAAATTTACACCTTGTGATAGAATACAACAAAATTTACACATTTTGTTAGAATACAATAAGATTTACACCTTGTGATAGAATACGGCTGAATTTACCTCTTCTGTTAGAATATGGCTAGATTTATCCCTTGTTATAGAGTGCAATAAGATTTACACCTTGTGATAAAAAATTTCTAGATTTACCCCATTTGATAGAATAAGGTTAGATTTGCCTTTCTGTTAGAATACGGCTAGATTTTCTCTTTTGCAAAAATGCAGCTAGATATATCCGTCTGCTGGAAAACAGTTAAAATTACTTTTTGTGGTAGAATGCTCTTAAAATGATGTCCAGTGCTCGAATTCTCCTAAATATACTTCGTGTACTATGACATGTCCATATTTAGCTCCTATTCCAGGTGCAAACACAGTTACTTTCTGTGCTATCAAGTGGCCAGGTTTACCATCATGCTGGTTGCTGATACCGCTATTTTGTTTCATTACATCATGGCTATCTTTACTCCTTAAGCTAGACACGGATACGGCGACGTGTGCTAGCATACGGTAAAATGTACCTCTTCGTCTAGCAAATGATAAGTTACTTTTGCTAACTTATGTTAAAAATAAAATGTATCTACTATGCTAGATACAAATATAGTTGCATATACTAGAATGCGGTAGGATTTACTTCTTATGCAAGGTTGCAGATACAGTTACTTGTGCTATAATATGACTAGATTTACCACTTATGTTAGACTATTACAAGAGCTACATGTTGTGTTAGTATGCTGCAGGTGTTACCACTTCTTCTAGATGACACTGTAGTTACTTATGCTAGAATGCTTCAAGAGTTACCTCGTCTTCTTGATTCTGCAATAATTATAGTGCTAGAATGCCGTTAGAATGATCCCTTCTTCTTTATGCGTCTAAAATTTCTTGTGCTATAATCCCGTTAAAATTAACACTGCTTTTACATTACATGCAGTTATAACTACCTATGCTAGATTCGTTTACAGTCACCCCTTCTTCTAGATGGGGCGATAGTTGTATGTGCTAGAATATTGCTAGACTTACCTCTTGTACTAGAATAAGTTACAGTTACACTTTCTTCTAGATGCAGCTATAGTTAACTGTAATAGAATGCTGCTAGAGTTACCTGTCATGCTAGAATGCTGCGAGGGTTACTTACCTTTTAAGCTAGAATGCTATTAGAGTTAATTAAATCTTGCGCTATAATGCTGCTAGTGTTAACTCTTTTGTTAGAATGTTGCTAGAGTTACCTCTCATGCTATAATGCGCTAGAGTTACCTCTTGTGCTATAATGCCGCTAGAGTTATCCCTTGTGCTATAATGTCACTAGAGTTATCTGTTGTGCTATAATGTCGCTACAGTTATCCCTTGTGCTATAATGCCGCTAGAGTTACCTCTCGTGCTATAATGCCGCTAGAGTTATCTGTTATAACTAGAATGCCGCTAGAGGTACCTCTCGTGCTATAATGCCGCTAGAGTTACCTCTAGTGCAAAATGCCGCTAGAGTTACCTCTCGTTCTATAATGCCGCTAGAGTTATCCCTCGTGCTATAATGCCGCTAGAGTTACCTCTCATGCTATAATGCCGCTAGAGTTATCCCTCGTGCTATAATGCGCTAGAGTTACCTCTTGTGTTATAATGTCGCTAGAGTTATCCCTTGTGCTATAATGCCGCTAGAGTTACCTCTCGTGCTATAATGCGCTAGAGTTACCTCTTGTGCTATAATGCCACTGGATTTACCTCTCGTGTTATAGTGCCGCTAGAGTTACCTACGTGCTATAATGCCGCTAGAGTTACCTCTCATGCTATAATGTCGCTAGAGTTATCCCTCGTGCTATAATGCGCTAGAGTTACCTCTTGTGTTATAATGCCGCTAGAGTTATCCCTTGTGATATAATGCCGCTAGAGTTATTCCTCGTGCTATAATGCCGCTAGAGTTACCTCTCATGCTATAATGGTGCTAGAGTTATCCCTCGTGCTATAATGCGCTAGAGTTACCTCTTGTGCTATAATGCCGCTAGAGTTATCCCTCGTGCTATAATGCCGCTAGAGTCATCCCTTGTGCTATGATGCCGCTAGAGTTACCTCTTGTGCTATAATGCCGCTATAGTTACCTCTCGTGCTATAATGCCGCTAGAGTTACCCCTTGTGCTATAATGTCGCTAGAGTTACCTCTTGTGCTATAATGCCGCTATAGTTACCTCTTGTGCTATAATGCCGCTAGAGTTACCCCTTGTGCTATAATGTCGCTATAGTTACCCTTTGTGCTATAATGCCGCTAGAGTTACCTGTTATACTACGGAGTTCGTGCTTAATGCGATGCTTTCGACAGACCGCCCTGCGGAAAGAGATTAAGCCATAAGATATAGAACCCGGTGCAATGCGTTAGTTTTTAAGCCATACCCTGCTTCTTTTTAATGTAAAACGGTTTACCTTTTCTAGCTCGATCCTGGTCAGGTCATGAAATGGGCCAGGTTTATCTGGGTCAGTCTGGTCAATGGCATTGTTGTTGGGGTTATTGCTTCCACAAATATTTTTTATTGGAATTTCCTTCTTCGGTTGGCCATTGGCAGTGATGATCAGATGTGCCCACAGCAAGGTGAGTCCCGGCACATGACCGGGCAGTCGGCACATTCCCTGCATGATGTCTGTTGGAGACTAGACATTGAAGACAGTAGATTTACAATAATTATTTGGAATTAGTCAATACTGTGAATCATTTATTGATACATTGTCTTCTTGTTCTTAGGGTGGATGGGTCGGTTGTGTGCTAGGTCAATCAATCTTTGGATGGATGGGTCGGTTGTGTACCAGGAAGTCCACCTTGGGATTTATGGGTCAGTTGTGTGCTAGGTGGGTCCATCTTAGAATGGATGGGTTAGTTGTGTGCTAGATGGGTCCATCTTGGGATGGATGGGTCGGCTGTGTGATAGTGGGGTAAATCTTATGATGAATGGGTCGGTTGTGTGCTAGATAGGTGCATCTTGAGATGGATGGTTCGGTTGCGTGCTAGGGTGGTCCATCTTTAGATGGATGGGTCGGTGATGTGCTATTTGGGTCATCTTTGAATGTATGGGTTGGTTGTGTGATAGGCGAGTCCATCTTGGGATGGATGTGTTGGTTGTGTGCTAAGTGGGTACATCTTGGGATGGGTGGGTCCGTTATGTGCTAGATGGTTTCATCTTGGGATAGGTGAGTCAGTTGTGTGCAAGATGTGTCCATCTTGAGATGAATGGATTTATTGTGTGCTAGATGGGTCCATCTTGAGATGGACGGGTCGGTTGTGTGCTAGATAGGTCCATCTTGGGATTTATGGGTCGGTTGTGTGCTTTGTGTGTCCATCTTAGGATGGATGGGAATGTTGTGTGGTAGGTGGGTCTATCTACGGATGGGTGGGTTTGTTGTTTGTTAGGTGGTCCATCGTGGGATGGATGGGTCGGTTGTGTGGAAGGTGGGTCAGTCTTGAGATGGATAAGTCTATTTTGTTTCTATGTGGGTCTATCTTGAGATGGTCGGACCGGTTGTGTGATAGGCGGGTCCATCTTGGGATGGACGGGTCGATTGTGTGGCAGGTATGTCCATCTTGGGATGGTTAGATCGGTTGTGTGTTAGATGGGTCCATCTTGGGATGGATATGTCGGATGTGTTATAATTGGGTCCATATTTGGATGGATGGATCGCTTGTGTGCTAGGTGGGTCTATATTGGGTTATACGGGCCGGTTGTGTGCTAGATGGGTCGGCTTTGGATGGATGGGTCGGTTGTGTGCTGGGTGTGTCCACCTTGGGATGGATGGGTCCGTTGTGTGCTGGATGTGTCCATCTTGGGATGGATGGGTCCGTTGTGTGCTGGATGTGTCCATCTTGGGATGGATGGGTCGGTTGTGTGCTATGTGGGTCAGCTTTAGATGAATGAATCGATTGTGTGCTGGGTGTGTCCATCTTGGGATTAATGGATCCGCTGTGTGCTTGGTGGGTCCATTTTGTGATGGGCGTGTCGGTTGTGTGTTTGGTGGTTCATCATTGTATGTATAGGTCTTTTGAGTGCTAGGTGTGTCCATCTTGGGTTGGATGGTTCGGTTGTGTGCTAGTTATGTCCATCTGTGGGTGGATGCGTCGGTTGTGTGCTAGGTGGGTCCATCTTGAGATGGATGGTCCGTTGTGTGCTAGATGGGTCCATCTTGGGATGGATAAGTGGGTTATGTTCTAGGTGGGTTTATCTCGGGATGGATGGGTCGGTTTTGTGCTAGATGGATCCATCTTGAGATGGATGTATCTTGAGATGGATGAGTCGGTTTTATGTGTGTGTATGTGTGTATATGTGTGAGTATTTGTGTGTATGTGTGAAAGATTGAGTGAGAGGAGTGAGCGAGTTAGGAAATGAGTGGGGGTGAGAGTGTGAGTGTGTGTGTGTGTGTGTGTGTGTGTGTGTGTGTGTGTGTGTGTGTGTGTTGTATGTATCAGTCTGTCTGTGTGTGTGAGATTGAAAAAGGATGATAAAATAAGATAATGAGTGAGTGAGTGAGTGAGTAAGTGAGTGAGTGAGTGGGTGGGTGGGTGGGTGAGTGAGTGGATGGGTGGGTGGGTTGGTGGGTGAGTGGATGAGTGGGTGGGTGGGTGAGTGAGTGAGTGAGTGAGTGAGTGAGTGAGTGAGTGAGTGAGTGAGTGAGTGAGTGAGTGAGTGAGTGAGTGAGTGAGTGAGTGAGGAGGAGGTAGAGAGAGAGAGTGAGAGAAAGAGATAATTAGTGAGTACGCATAATTTTATTTCCATTTTGTTTTTAATTTTTGTGAGGATGCTCGCGATAATCGTCAGTGTATATGTGTGTGTAAAGTGTGGGAATGTGTGCATATTAGTTTCAGTGATTATGTGAGGCAGCTTGTGTGTATCTATATGTGTGTGTTTGTGTGTGTGTGTGTGGGGGTGGGGTGGGGGGGGGGGTAGAGAGATGTATGTGGGTGGTGTGTGGGTGTATATGTATGCATGTGTGTATGCATGTGTGTACGTGTGTGTATTGATATATGTGTGTGTGCATAAGTGAAACTTTTTTCAGTGAGTTTGGGATTGTGATTGAGTATATGTATATGCTATGGAGTGTGTATGTGTGTATTATTTAGTTGGTGCATAACTTCGAGTTTGTGCAAATGATGTAAGTATGTATGCAGGTATATATGTGTGTATGTGTGTTTTTATGAATGTGCGTGTGTACGTGTGTCTGTCTGTCTCATATCATGGTAATATGCATTGTATTTGTTTACAACATTCATTTGACAATGGTTTTTTTTTCTATGTGAATGTATCATGCACTATTGATGAACGAAAGATGAATGATTGGAAAGGCCGAATGTAAGACGGGCCATTAAGTTCGTCCGTAAGTTCATTCGTTAGTTCGTGGTTTTCGAATTTTTGAAACATAACTACCTCAATGGAAAGTAGTTTTTACAATATCTGTAATATAACTAGCACAATGGATAGTAGTTTTTAAAATATATGTAATATATCTAGCACAATGGATAGTAGTTTTTAAAATATCTGTAATATAACTAGCACAATGGATAGTAGTTTTTAAAATATCTGTAATATAACTAGCACAATGGATAGTAGTTTTTAGAATGTTTGCAACATAAGGGGCATAATGGTGTCACATCCTTATATTACACCTGTTTACTAGACCTAATATAACACACAAATACTAGCCCAGTAAGTGCGCACGGCTCGGTGCATGCGTGGTGCGCACTATTTGTGTACGCTAGAGAACGGAAGAAGTGGTTTGTGAGTCAGACAGTTAAAGCTTGGGATGACGATAGGGATGATCGGGCATTAGAACCAAGTTACGTGCTTGTTGTAAAAAGGCATTAGTATTTAGAAGGATTAGCCAGTAGCTAGTGATGGGTGGTCTTTGCAATAGGGATTTTAATTCATGTTTTGTGTAACTAACGCTCATAATCAATAAACATTACTTTTAATGTGATCACAACCTTATTTCCGTTGATTTCCGTTCAAACCAGGTCAGGCCGGTTGGGGCAATGTCAGTTGGCTCCCTTTTTGAATGTAGGGAGGGGTGGGGAGCTTGGTAGTAGGTTTTTTGGCGGAAAATTTCCTGCGATTTCTGGTAACATGGCGTACGTGCCCACGCTGGCTTCTGATTTAATGTATTCGAAAACAACGCGTCACAGATCGGGGGAACAACTCTAATAATACTACTGTGGTTTGCCTGCTAGGCTGCAAGCGACTGTCGCTTAGAACTTTCTTCTCTTGAATTTATTTACGTTTATTCATCATCGGTAAACTAAGTTTTCTTATAATGCCTGTATTTTAAACAAACTTCGACTTTTTGTTGCATTTTTTAAAATTCTGCGTTCAGTTGTACATATATTTTAAGAATTACAGCAATGCACGATTTCGACAACGTTCATGAAAAAATGTTGAGCACAACCATGAAAATTAGATATCGCAGTCATAACACAAAATTCAAAATGGCGGCGCCCATACAATAGTACTATACTATAGTGGCCCTGTATTTATTTATAATTAGATCTTGCAATGTAACTACTAAAATTAAACAGAATACAAGTTTCATTTGTAGCAGTTAATTTATCTGTGGACTTGAATAATTTTTCACCATTTGACATGACTGAAAATAATTGTGAAAGCCAGTTTTCAGACCCGTCTATCAAAACCTGTAAGTAAGGAGTACTTATTTTTTCCTAGCAGCGCAGCAATACATACTTGTTTAAATTTAAATAAAATAATGTGAAACAAGTTGCCTACTCCCTGGCCGAGGGGTTAGCAGCTTTCTCCGTTAATCCAGAATACTCTCGTGGTTGACCTGAACGCACGAGAATTAGAAGTGGTTCGAGTCGCGTCTGTGACTTATGAGAGTATGGAGCCGGTCGCTCAGAAAGTCGTGGCGTGCTGATGAGCGTAATCTAGCCTAGGAATTACCATACAGCTGAAAGATGCTGGTGTTGACCGCAATATCCTGAAACAGGATGGAAACGCGGGGGGAAAAATTTGAAACAAGTTATCGTTTTTTTTTTTTTTATGTTAGTTAGTTAGTTAGTCTTTCCTCTTGAGCCTAAGGCGGCGCATAGGGCAGAAGTCCTGTCTCTCCATGCTTGGCGGTTCGCTGCTACCTGTTGTAGATCTTGGATATTTACTTGGCCATTGAATGAGCCTTCTCTAATGATGGTTCTACGCAGGGTCTCTCTTGGTCTTCCCCGTTTTCTTTTCCCTACTGGTGACCATATGAGGGCTTGGTAGGGGAGTCTTGACTTGTCCATTCTGAGTACATGGCCGATGTAGTTCCAACGGCGTCTTCTTATGACATTGGATACTGTATCTTGCTTAATCTCTTGTCTTATTTCTGAATTGGTTCTGAAGTCTGTCCAATGGATGTTTAGAAGTCTTCTAAGACATTTGTTCTCAAAATTGTATATCAAAATTGTATCATAATGTTAGTATGTAATTATTAATTGCTCACTTTTAGATACAGAATAGTGTAATTATAGAGCAGAAGTAGAAATCAGTTATTAGCGAAAGTGACTGCTTAATTTATGCAGCAGTTGCAAACTTATTTATTTACATTATAGCATGGTATTTAATCATTAAGAGAATTATGTAATACAGTTGGTACTCATGACAGTGTGAGTATATGTTCATGAATTGTTCTTTGACTTATGACGAACATTTCACATGACATTTAATTAATATTAAAGGGCAACTATTTTTAATCGTTAATTAGGTCACAGCACAACCTTTCGAAACGGTAATGTGGCAGTGACTTCCCTTTTACCATTCCGCATACTAACATATACATCTTGCCATGTTTGTTTGCCAACAATTAGTAATGCACATGATATTTAATGACTATTAATCAATGTGCCGGTCTCTCTTGCCGAGGGGTTACAACACTTTCTCCGTAATCCCGTTTATCACGCAGAGTCTCTTAGCAGGGCGAGAGCTTGGAGCGGTTCGACCCCCACTGGTGACTTGCGGGATAACTGAGCCGGTCGCTCAGAAAGCAATAGCAAACTGCTGAGCGTAATCTTGCCAAGAAATCAACATACAGCTGAAAGATGCTGATGTTGACAGCGATGTCCTGTAAAGGATATCAACAACAAAAAAAATAATAATCAATGCGCGGCTATTTTTAATTATTAATTAGGTCACGGCACATCCTATCGAAAAATAGATAACATGTCAATTTAGGCCTCGCCACCCCGGACGCAATGATATATAGTACTATGTTGTCTGTTTAAAAATAAAAAAGCTGCAGTAATAGAAGGCAGAATTTCTCAGCTCCCAATTTATCGGGCAACGAACAGACCCGCTACATTTACTCAGATTCCTTTGCACTTACTGGTTGTAGATCACGATACAAGAATTTTAATAACTCCGCTTAGAATTAACGTACAGTACCTACTGAGATGCCGTTGGATGCGTCTTGTCAAGCTGTATCCATGGTAAACACTCAATGTTTTAATAGTGACTAAATATGCTAGTATTAGTACTATTACTTTCTGTCAAACCATTAGGTTTGTGAAAAATGGATAGTGGTTTTAGAATGTTTGTAACATAACCAGCTCAATCAATATTAGTGTTTCGACTGTTTGTAACATAACTAGCACAATGGATAATGGTTTTTAGAATGTTTGTAACATAACTAGCACAATGGATAATGGTTTTTAGAATGTTTGTAACATAACTAGCACAATGGATAATGGTTTTTAGAATGTTTGTAACATAACTAGCACAATGGAGAGTGGTTTTTAGAATGTTTGTAACATAACTAGCACAAAGGATAATGGTTTTGTAATGTTTGTAACATAATTTGCACAATGGATAGTGATTTATACAATGTTTGTAACATAACTAGCACAATGGATAGTAGATTTTAGAGTGGTTGTAACATAACTAGCACAATGGATAGTAGATTTTAGAATGTTTGTAACATAACTAGCACAATGGATAATGGTTTTTAGAATGTTTGTAACATAACTAGCATAATGGATAGTAGTTTTTAGAATGTTTGTAACATAATTAGCACAATGGATAGTGGTTTTTAGAATGTTTGTAACATAACTAGCACAATGGATAAGGTTTTTAGAATGTTTGTAACATAACTAGCACAATGGATAGTAGTTTTTAGAATGTTTGTACCATAACTAGCACAATGGATAATGGTTTTTAGAATGTTTGTAACATAACTAGCTCAATGGATAGTGGTTTTTAGGATGTTTGTAACATAACTAGCACAATGGATAGTGATTTTGTAATGTTTGTAACATAACTAGCACAATGGATAGTGGTTTTAGAATGTTGTAACATAACTAGCGCAATGGATAGTAGATTTTAGAAAGTCTGTAACATAACTAGCACAATGGATAGTAGTTTTTAGAATGTGTGTAACATAATTAGCACAATGGATAGTGGTTTTTAGAATGTTTGTAACATAACTAGCTCAATCAATAGTAGTTTTTAGAATGTTTGTAACATAACTAGCACAATGGATAGTGGTTTATAGAATGTTGTAACATAACTAGCACAATGGATAGTGGTTTACAGAATGTTGTAACATAACTAGCACAATGGATAGTAGATTTTAGAATGTTTGTAACATAACTAGCACATTGGATAGCAGCTGTTAGAATGATTGTAACATAACCAGCACATTGGATAGTGGTTTCGTAATGTTTGTAACATAACTAGCACAATGTTTAGTGGTTTTTAGAATGTTTGTAAAATAACTAGCACAAATTTTAGTGGTTTTTAAAATGTTTGTAACATAATTAGCACAATGGATAGTAGTTTTTAGAATGTTTGTAACATAACTAGCACAATGGATACTGATTTTGTAATGTTTGTAACATAATTAGCACTATGGATAGTGGTTTATATAATGTTGTAACATAACTAGCACAATGGATAGTGGTTTTTAGAATGTAACATAACTATCACAGTAGATAGTGGTGTTTAGAATGTGTGTAACATAACTATCACAATGGATAGTGGTGTTTAGAATGTGTGTAACATAACTATCACAGTGGATAGTGGTGTTTAGAATGTGTGTAACATAACTATCACAGTGGATAGTGGTGTTTAGAATGTGTGTAACATAACTATCACAGTGGATAGTGGTGTTTAGAATGTGTGTAACATAACTATCACAGTGGATAGTGGTGTTTAGAATGTGTGTAACGTAACGAGCACAATGGATAGTGGTGTTTAGAATGTGTGTAACATAACTATCACAGTGGATAGTGGTGTTTAGAATGTGTGTAACATAACTATCACAGTGGATAGTGGTGTTTAGAATGTGTGTAACATAACTATCACAGTGGATAGTGGTGTTTAGAATGTGTGTAACATAACTATCACAGTAGATAGTGGTGTTTAGAATGTGTGTAACATAACTATCACAATGGATAGTGGTGTTTAGAATGTGTGTAACATAACTAGCACAATGGATAGTGGTGTTTAGAATGTGTGTAACATAACTATCACAGTAGATAGTGGTGTTTAGAATGTGTGTAACATAACTATCACAGTAGATAGTGGTGTTTAGAATGTGTGTAACATAACTATCACAGTAGATAGTGGTGTTTAGAATGTGTGTAACATAACTATCACAGTGGATAGTGGTGTTTAGAATGTGTGTAACATAACTATCACAGTAGATAGTGGTGTTTAGAATGTGTGTAACATAACTATCACAGTAGATAGTGGTGTTTAGAATGTGTGTAACATAACTATCACAGTAGATAGTGGTGTTTAGAATGTGTGTTAACATAACTATCACAGTGGATAGTGGTGTTTAGAATGTGTGTAACATAACTATCACAGTAGATAGTGGTGTTTAGATGTGTGTAACATAACTATCACAGTGGATAGTGGTGTTTAGAATGTGTGTAACATAACTATCACAGTGGATTAGTGGTGTTTAGAATGTGTGTAACATAACTATCACAGTAGATAGTGGTGTTTAGAATGTGTGTAACATACTATCACAGTGGATAGTGTGTTTAGAATGTGTGTACCATAACTATCACAGTGGATAGTGGTGTTTAGAATGTGTGTAACATAACTATCACAGTGGATAGTGGTGTTTAGAATGTGTGTAACATAACTATCACAGTGGATAGTGGTGTTTAGAATGTGTGTAACATAACTATCACAGTAGATAGTGGTGTTTAGAATGTGTGTAACATAACTATCACAGTAGATAGTGGTGTTTAGAATGTGTGTAACGTAACGAGCACAATGGATAGTGGTGTTTAGAATGTGTGTTACATAGCTAGCAAAATAGATAGTGCTTGTCGAATGTTTGTAACATAACTAGATGAGACAAGAGACACGCAGACATTTTACTACTTCTCTGATGTCAACTAGGCGAGACTACCCAAGACGATGTAGCATCTCACCCCAGTATAAATACAGTCAGCGCTGTACACTAGACCTACGTGGCAAATGTAGAAGTTGTTACGTGTTTGCGCAAGCAATGAAGGTTTACCAGAAGTTTCTACGCGTTTGCGCAAGCAATGACAGGTTCGAGAAGCCAAAACAAATGAATTCTATTATTTGAAGCAGGTCGGTTGATGCGTTCAGGCATGAATACTTAATCAGCAGATAGTGACACTTCTGTAATGAATACCTTCTGATCATTGCTGCTGTTTTGTTTACTTGAATGCGAGAGCGCAATGGGCTATAACATAATTAAGTAAAGATTCTTTTGACACACCTAAGGTAATCAACACAATGCTTTCCTGTAGTGAATTTGAATAACGAAGACACAAACAATAGATTGCACGATGTATTGCATGGCATATATCGCTGCATCTCGGTAGGAACATACTAGGTAATTTAAACAAGTAAATAACTAGATAAATCCTTCAAGCTGAAATATACACATGTTTACACAGAAATGTCAATTGTCTACCACAGTAAACACGGTAAACAGTTTACCATGGTAAACAATTGACAGTACTCTGCGAACATATATATATTTCAGCTTGAATGATTTATCTAGTGATATTACTTATGTTGTGTGAATTCTGCAGTAGT
Source organism: Cepaea nemoralis (assembly GCA_014155875.1). NCBI lineage: Eukaryota > Metazoa > Mollusca > Gastropoda > Stylommatophora > Helicidae > Cepaea > Cepaea nemoralis. Next base: position 217,502 of record JACEFZ010028269.1, on the reverse strand, counting down.
ATTTATTGAGATGCAGTCAAATATGCCATGCAATACATCGTGCAATCTATTGTTTGTGTCTTCGTTATTCAAACTCCTAAGTTACTGTGGGTATTGGATCTAGACCCATATTTTGGTAGACCAAACTGCACTTAGTGGCTGATGTGGACGGTTTCACGTCGGCCACATTTACTTCCTAAAATATTTCCTGGCACTCATATTTGACTGGTTCGACATGGGAGACAAAGAAAGTTTTATTTTAATTCTAAACCGCCCGTTTGCCGATCCAACCCTAGACTACAGTAACAGCAGGCGAGCTGCTGGTGTACTGTGTCGCTTGGCCAACTAGACATCACAACAAAGGTGTCATCATTAGCCAGGTCTCTCATCATCCACGGCGAGTTATTAGTGTACTGTGTCGCTTGACCAAACTGTGCCAGTGTAAAACAACGGGGCTCTATTTTAGACACCCTAGTTTACAGGAACGACATTGTAGCACTCCAGGAGACGAGACTGGGCGATCAGCTACCCCGAATTGCCGGCTTCAAATGTTTCTACAACAGACAACATCTGGGAACGGCGATTCTCGTTCGCGACAGCATGGTTGAGTCAGAGCTAGACATGTCCAGTTGGGACAGTGACGATATACAAATACAGGCGTTGAGAGTTCATTCCTCTATACCATTCGTGTTGGTTAATGTTTATGCCCGCAATGCGAGTGTGGACGCCCAGAAGTGGCAGTGCTTAAGTGGCATATTAGGCCACGAGAGAAATGTTATTTTCTGTGGTGACTTCAACGCTAAAGGCAGATTATGGGGAAACACTTCCTCCAATACACAAGGGGAGGAGCTCGAGACTGCACTGGAAACCATCGACCTGGTTTGTATCAACAGTGGCTGTGTCACCAGGACAGCAAGCCGTCCAGGCGATGAGGACAGTGCTATTGATCTGGCGCTAGTTTCACCTTCACTCACTACAGTGTGTAGATGGGGTGTCCTAGGACACCATGGCAGCGACCACCACCCTTGCAGCATATTGGTGGAGAAAGGCAGAACCAGGCAGCACAAGCTAAAGGTAAAGACGTTCCAGTATGACAGTACAGGGCAAGATGTGGTGAGTAAAATAAGACGTGACAAGCGCAGAACGTTTCAGGGCAGGAAAAAAAGCTGGGAGCAGCCACCGTGGTGGAGTTTCGAGGTGGAGAAGGCTTGGGTGGATAAGCGTAGTGCTGTAAGGAGATGGCAAAATGCCAAGAAGAACAGAGCTGGTCATCCTAGTCCCAGCTTGCACTTAGAAAGAGAGATGCACACAAAAGTAAGCTATTTCAAAAGAACTGGTCAAGGTGGTTAAAAGCGAAAAATGGGCAGAGGTGTGTCAAAGAGTAAGCACAGACAAGTCACTGAAATTGTTCTGGCGACTACATAAAAGCATGAGTGGTGTAGTCAAGAATAAGAGCATTTCTGACTTCCAAGGTGCTGACCTCATCTGGCAGAGGACTGACGAGGACAAGGGCAAAGCCCTCTTTGAACGCTACCTTGAGCAGAGCAACCAGACAGACATGGGAGGCCGAAATCTGGCCAAGGAGGTCACCTCAGACAGATGCAAGGCCCAGAACACTTCGGATGAAGACACAGTGACAGTGAAAGAAATCAAGGCTGTGCTTCGACGATCAAAAAACAGTGCTCCAGGTCCTGATGGCATAAGATACGACGACATAAATAGGTGTACCGACAATGAGCTAGAGAAACTAGCAGACATGTACAACAACGGTATAGGGAGTGCTAGCATCAAGGAGGAATGGTTACACAGCTATCTGATTCCCTTGCCGAAGCCTGACAAAGACCACAAAAAAATTCAGGGATATCGAATTATAACCATGCAGAATACAATAGGCAAGCTGCTGGAGAAGGTAATTGCCAGGAAAATATCAAGCCAACTAGAGAGGCAAGGTGTTTTCCCACCTACCCTGGGTGGGTACCGTCCAAAAAGAGAAACCTGGACCAATGCAGCAGTCTTTGCCCATGATGTCTATGAAGGTTTCCACTCAGGCACTGAAACCGTTGCTGCAGCGATTGATCTTGAGGACGCATACAACAGAGTACCACTGGATTTTTTAATGTTTCAGCTTCTTGAACTAAACGTAAGTCCATTCCTCCTTAGTTGGATCGCTGCAGCCCTATTCCAACGGAAAGTAGTTTTTAGATGTGGCAGTTGGACTTCGGAACCAAGAACAGTATATCCGGGCCTACCACAGGGATCACCATTATCTCCGGTACTGTTCAACGCCTACACAGTGAGAATCACCAGTGAGCAGATCACTGGACCTGGCAGGACATTGTCATATGCCGATGATGTGTTAGTGTATCGTCAGGGTAAGGATAGAGAGGAGGTTGCTGTGGAACTACAAACCGAACTCAATCGCATAAGTACTTGGTGTGATGAAGCTGGGGCAATGGTCAACCCAACAAAGGCAACAGTGACTTGGTTCTCGTTGAATAATCATATTGTCAACACTCCAACACCAACTGTAATGCTGTGTTCAGAGACGGTGGAAAGAACGCAGGCAATGAATTACCTGGGGATACGGTTTGATCGAAGCCTTGCTTATAATGTGCACATAGACCAGGTGATAACAAAGGCCAAGCGGGGTTTGGCAGCGATGCGGGTGATGGCGGCAGCAAACTGTGAGCAGCGCCATCTATGTCTTCTGTACGAGGGGCTGGTCATGTCTGTTTTGGAGTATGCAATGGCAATCCTGACTCTCAGCCATAAGCAGATAGAAAGGATGGAAAGGATACAGAATGAAGCTATGCGCATTATTCTTGGATGTACAAGAGATACAGCATGCAGGGCGATGCGCTACCTTCTTGATTTTCCAACCATTGAAGAGAGAATACAAGTTTGCAGGGCACGCGCCTACCTCAGAATTAACGCAATCACACAACATCCACTGCATAGTGAAATTAGGAAGGTGAAGGGCAGCAGGTTAAAAAGAGGACGGTCGTGGATGGGTCAAGCCGAAGACATTCTTCAACAGGTGTGTTCACTTGAGGACTTAGAACCTGGCGAGGAGTGGGTGCAAGTGCCAACAGACTTCTGCACATCCTTTTCAGTTTGCATCAAACTAGATAGAAAATGCAGACAAGAAAATCCGGCTGCTGTTGAGGCTGAAGTACAAGCGTTGATTTTCGAGAATTCGCTAGACGGTGACGCGGTCATCTACACAGATGGGTCGGTCGTCCGACATGTGAGAAGCTCATGGGCCTTTACAGCTCGGGCCGGAGGGAGAATTGTGAAGGAGGACTCTGGTGCTTTCACTGAAACCACAAGTAGCCTGACCATGGAAGTCATGGCAGTAAGTAAAGCAATAACATGGCTCGAGACACAGACATTCACTAGGGCTTGTTTCCTTAGCGACTCAATGAACATGATCAAGAGGATAGAGGAGGGGTCGATCCGAAGAGAATGGTTGCTGCCTCTGAAGCGGTCTCGGCTGGCAAAGATTAGTTTCATCTTCGTGCCAGGGCATGCGGGAGTACAAGGGAATGAGCGGGCTGACAAGCTCGCAGGTGAGGCTACTGTGGAGGGCGGACGCGCCATGGACCAGGCTGACATTCTGAATGCTCTACGAGAAGTGAGACTTTTGCGAGAACCAAGTGATGACTGTGAATCTACAACAATGGCCAGACTGCGAGAGCAGCAAATTAATAGAGGGGTGGCCAAACAAGAACACTACGCAGGAAGCCAAAGAAGATTGATAAACCAACACAGAACTGGCGTCGTTAGCCGCTACACGCTGCGGGATTTGCTGAGGAGGGGATCCGAGCACTTGTGGACTGAATGGTCCGATGTGCAACGAGGATGATCTGTCGACTAACTAACTAACTAACTAGCTTGACCAACTAGACATCATACCAAAGGTGTCATCATTAACCAGAGCTCTCATCCACGGCGAGAGGCTAGTGTACTGTGACGCATGACAAACAAGACATCATAACAAATGTGTCATCACTAGCCAGATCTCTCATCCACGGCGAGCTACTAGTGGTACTGTGACGCATGACAAACAAGACATCATAACAAATGTGTCATCACTAGCCAGATCTCTCATCCACGGCGAGCTACTAGTGGTACTGTGACGCATGACAAACTAGACATCATAACAAATGTGTCATCACTAGCCAGATCTCTTATCCACGGCGAGCTACTAGTGGTACTGTGATGCAGGACAAACTAGAGGTCACAACTAAGGTGTCATCACTAGCCAGATCTCTCATCCACGGCGAGCTACTAGTGGTACTGTGATGCAGGACAAACTAGAGGTCACAACAAAGGTGTCATCACTAGCCAGATCTCTCATCCACGGCGAGCTACTAGTGGTACTGTGATGCAGGACAAACTAGAGGTCACAACAAAGGTGTCATCACTAGCCAGATCTCTCATCCAAGGCGAGCTACTAGTGGTACTGTGACGCTTGACCAACTAGACATCATAATAAAAGTATCATCATTAGCCAGATCTCTCACCCACCCAAACCCACTACTACGGTATATTGATAGAAGCCGTATCTAATCTTTTAAAATGTCATCATAGGTCTCAGAATGTTAACCCAGCATAGGTCACCTAACAAACACACATCGGTCTGTAATGTTGTGTCCGGCATGTAACGAACATTGAAACAGCAGACAAGACTGGTCAGCTCCTATATGGCAAACTTAATACACAGAAGTAGCAACTGACATTTATGTGCATGTTGTCATTTTGTCATCAGCTTATGTACAAAAAATGCTTTCGTAAATTCATCTTCTTCACCTAACACAAAAGGAGAACAACTTAACTCAATCAATCATGTGTCATGCCAGAAAGCGTTGGCGGTCATGACTCGCCATTTCACTCGATCACCACCGTCGTGGATAAGCTCAGTGTTCCTGTCTCGTCCATGTCATGTGGCCAAGCCATCCAGGTATTTTCCTCTCGGTCTTCCTCTTTTCTTTCAGTTTGACTGCATATTATCCAAGTTTTACATCCATACAAAAGAACAGGCTCTATGTATTCCCTTAAGACTCTTTTTCTCGTTTCAATTGGTCAGAATGTTTTTCATCTTGCTAAAGGCTACTTTCGCCATGGCGATTCTTGTTCTAATCTCTTCAAGGCATCTCCCATCAGATGTTATGGCTGTTCCGAGGTAATTGTACCGATTCACTCGTTGAAGAATATTTCCACTTACTTGTATATTACATTGTGGTACTTCAATCTTCCTAGTGACGACTATAACCTGTGTCTTCTTACAATTTAATTCCAACCCCAATTTTACATATACAACTTAACTAGAAAACTGAAATATAACCATCACAAATAAGTCATCTGAATTAAATTATTTTTTTTGTCATAATAAACAATTTTGTTTGTGCTTTTCAGGCCCATACATGTGGATTAATTAACTGTCATTGCGATGCTCCACTTTTCTAGCTAATTATTCTTTTTTATTTCATTTTTTTTTTTCGTCATTTAAGAATTCAGTCGAATTGTTCGCTTATATATTCTAATGGCTTTCCTTTTGTCAAAGTTCCTAGCTACATTTTTGTATACAGATGTGTTTCCATTGTACTGTACTTTTGTTGTTGTCATTCTTTCATGATTCATGTGTGGATTCAGTTGAAATTTCTTTTAATCTTTAAACAATGGTTATCTCTCTCGTCGCAAAAATTGATATTTGTAAGGTGATAGATGCCGGTCTCTCTGGCCGAGGGGTTACAACATTTTCTCCGTAATCCCGTTTATCACGCAGTCTCGTAGCAGGGCGAGAGCTGGGAGCGGTTCGACCCCCGCTGGTGACTTGCGGGATAACTGAGCCGGCCGCTAAGAAAGCAATGGCAAACTACTGAGCGTAATCTTGCCAAGAAATCAACATACATCTGAAAGATGCTGATGTTGACAGCGATGTCCTGTAAAGGATATGCAAAAAAAAAAAAAAAAAGGTGATAGATACTACATTGTTAAATTCATTCATTCAGTATCATGTCCTTTGCAGAACCTAGCTCCCATAACAAACTTTCGGAAGACTTTTCGATCACGAACAAGATGTCCCGCGTCCGATACACCCATCTGGAGATCATCCGTCACATCTGCACCCATCTTCTCTTTGGCCTTCCGCTTCCTCTCTTCCCAGACATATACCCCTCCATTATTGTTCTCTCCAATCTCTCATGACATTTGAAGTGACTAAAATATATCAATTTTCTTTGTTTTATCGTCTTTAAAAGCCAACCCTCTTCAATATTCAGCTCTTGAAGTATGGATGCATTTTTTCTTTTCTTTACCCAAGATATTCTTAGAACCCGTCTATAACATTTATATTCGAAAGCATTTATGCGCTGTTCAGCTTGTTTAGTAAGTGTCTAGGTCTCACATGTGTATGTTGCAATGGGAAAGATGCATGCTCTTAAAAATCTAATTTTTGTTGTTCTGTCTGTCCCACTCCATAATTTATTTAGTTGTTTTAGTCTTTGAAGAGCAAGTGACAGTCGTCGTTTAATTTCTTTCAATGTGTCACCATTTTTTGTAATCAATGACCCAAGATATTCAAAATTGTCCACCACCTCCAATCTTTACTCATTAACATATATTTCTTTTTCCATAATAGTTTTATCTGAATGCATTATCTTTGTTTTTGCTATGTTAAGATATAAGTTGTGATTTTCACTATTCAATTGGGTTGAGGCTATTAGGTTTTCTATACCATTCTGTGTTGTGGATAGTAATACTGTATCATCAGCATATCGAATCTCTGGTATGTCATGACCGCCGATATTTAGGGCATCACATAGCTCCCTGTTTATATCATCTCTTACATTTCTCATTATATTTTCGGCGTACAGGTTAAACAAATAGGGGGACAGCACACAGCCCTGACGATCTCCTTGCTTGATGTCAAACCAATTTGATGTCTCGCCATGCATTCTATACGCTGCTTGTTGGTCTAGATTTGTGGTTCTCAACCTTTTTTGGCCCATGCCCCCCTTTACCATATGTTCAGAACGTCATCCCCCCCCCCTTTTTCGAATTTCCTCCCTATAAATCCCCCACACCCTCACATAGTATACATACAAATAGAAGCTAAATTTAATAACACCTGCTAGAATGAGTCTAAACATCTACATAAAACGTGATTTGCGGGTCTACTTACGTTATAAAACGAATTTCATTAGGGCGAGAAGTACAGAACTGTAAAATTTAGAGGGAAAAACAATATCAAGTAACTGGTTCTTGTATTAATGCGATCTTGAAATAATCTTAATTCCCCCCCCCCCCTTTGAAACTTTAAAATTCCCCCACCCCCGGGGGGGGGGGGGGGAATTACCCACCGGTTGAGAAGAATAGTCCACAAAACATGAGAATAGATTTACTTTAAATTCTCTGCACTTCTCTATTATTAAACGCGTGTTGAGTATGTGATCTCTTGTTCCTCTTCCTTGTCTAAATCCACATTTTTTTTTTTGCATATCCTTTACAGGACATCGCTGTCAACTTCAGCATCTTTCAGCTGTATGTTGATTTCTTGGCAAGATTACGCTCAGTAGTTTGCCATTGCTTTCTGAGCGGCCGGCTCAGTTATCCCGCAAGTCACCAGCGGGGACAGAACCGCTCACAGCTCTCGCCCTGCTACGAGACTTTGCATGATAAACGGGATTACGGAGAAAGTGTTGTAACCCCTCGGCCAGAGAGACCGGCAAATCCACATTGAACTACGTTAATCTCTTCTTCCATTTTCTTACGAAGTCTTCCCATTTTTAGTAGAATTTTAATTGCATGTCTGATCTGGGCAACAGTTATATCAATCAATCAATTATGTGCCATGCCGGAAAGCGTGGGCGGTCCTGACTCGCCATTTCACTCGATCACTAGTGTCGTGGATCAGCTCAGTGTTCCTGTCTCGTCCATGCCATGTGGCCAAGCCATCCAAGTATTTTCCTCTCGGTCTTCCTCTTGGTCTGTTCTATAGTTGGTGCATAATTTCAGGTTGCCCTTTTTTTGGTATTGGAATGAAGATAGTTCTCTTCCAATCTTTTGACCATATACCATATTTCCATATCATTTTACATAATGCGTGATACATTTGCATGCTTTCTTCTCCTCCCGCTTTAATTAGTTCAGCTGGTATCTGATCACATCCTGGTGATTTACTATTCTTCGGCTTCTTTATTGCCCATGCAATTTCATCTAATGGGTTCAGGTTCAGTCTCTTCTGTCATTGATTCATGTGTATCATTCATATCCTCACAGTCATTCATATCACACATTCCACTGCACTATTCCTGCCATCTTTCTAGAATTTGTTTAGATTCTGTTAAGGTATTTCCCATCTTGTCACATATAACATTCAATTGAGGTTGAACATTTCTTGTCAATTACTTCATTTCTTTGAACATTTCGTAATCTCTTCCATTCTTATGATACTTGCTCTTTTTGAATACAACAATGTTGTATATATTTTGTACTTTCTTGTGTTCTTTATTATTTCTCGCGTTAAAGATGTATACTTCCATCCTACTGTTAAGTAATCAACTTTTATTTGTGTAAACTACCTGCCATGAATTGCTTGCATAAAATAAGTAAACACCAGATAACCATGTTGTGTCACAAGGAACGGATTGTAAGCAAAGGACCTTTTCACCCGCCGTGGGTGAAACGGGTATATGGTGCCTAGCCCACATTTGTATTGACCTGTCGGCGCTGGGTGAGTCATGTGGTGCATTGGTTTAAATCCTTACCTGTAGCCGCTGTAAATCAAAGTGTGGTACACATTGGACAATTGTTTAGGAAAACAGAAGAAAGATAGTTCACGATTCACATCATCCCCTGCACCGACCGACTCTATAGAGACCGAATGACATCCCCCCGGAAGTGTTCTAATTATAAATAATACAGGCAAGATGAACTACAATGATGAGATTCGTATTTTTTGCTTTATTTCTTCTGAGTTAAGTGTGCGTGAGCTCTTGTTGTAGACTGTGTGGGGAAACTTGTTAAAACGTGGATAAATATACGTGTTCGGCTGTCACTGCCTTGGCCAGTGACATGGTATCCAAGTGCTTGTGTAGTCCCACAAACTCGTGTCAACGCTGGCATACATGGTTAACTTTCCAGGATCTGATTTGGGTTTCTAGCCAAGTCTTCTTCCAGTCTGGATTTGGGAATAACACACTGGTCCCTGGAGTTACCGTTTCTGAAACAAACATACAAACAATAAACATGTATTTAAGTTTACAATTGCCCCTGTATTTTCTGTTTCTGGAAGGAAAGAAACCGGTATTTCTGTGTTAAACTAGTACTAGGAATTACTGTTATTTTCAGGAATAAAGGAAACATGTGTTTCAGTTTTATACTGGTCATTTGAGAAACTGTTCATCTGTAACAAAAGAAGGTATATTTCAGTTTAAATTCTATATGTCCCAGACAACGCGCCATGCGTGATCAGCTGTTGGTCAGGGGTATCAAGATTACACCGTGTACACTTGACTGAACAATCTAAGGAAATGTGGCGAGAAGTTTTAACATGCAGTCAATCCTATGTTGCCTCTGTGAACGTCATACGCACAAACTTGTTTAATTGTGTTTATTGTCACTCCTGCCGGTCTCTCTGGCAGAGGGGTTACAACACTTTCTCCGTAATCCCGTTTATCACGCAGTCTCGTAGCGGGCGAGAGCTGGGAGCGGTTCTGTCCCCGCTGGTGACTTGCGGGATAACTGAGCCGGCCGCTCAGAAAGCAATGGCAAACTACTGAGCGTAATCTTGCCAAGAAATCAACAGACAGCTGAAAGATGCTGCTGTTGACAGCGATGTCCTGTAAAGGATATGCGAATTTAAAAAAAAAAAATTGTCACTCCTGGGTATCATCATCATGTAACTGAAGCTAAGATATTCAAAGTTTACGACATGGTTGGTTTATTCATTAAGGACTGTCATTTTTCGGGTGAGTTTTTTTTTTTTTTTTTCCTGCAGACATCATTATTATATCATTACTTCCTGTGGACAACTAAATTTTTCAAATTAATTTCCGAAATGTGATTTTTTTCGATCAAAGTATTATTATTAGGAAACTGGGATGGGCCCTAATTATAAATTCTTTCCTGGGGTTGAACGGGGTTGAGGTAATTAGGGGGGGGGGGGGCAGAGAGAGAGACCAACACAACAAACCAAGTAAACAGCTTGCATCATTCTGTTGTGGAGATCTGTCGCTGCTTTACAAGCTGATCTGCTTCCTCTTCACCTTATTTGCTGCAGTGGGCTGGCGTCCATTGAACTCTACATTTATCGAAAGTTTTGGTCAAGTTTTCAAGTAAGAGAATCACATGTTTTAATTGTTTAGGTCGATTTTTCTTACATGGCTTTGCATTTTTGAGAAAGCATAAATTTTTACGTGTCTCATATGACTTGTTTATTTCTCGTTATATAGTTTTGTTGCTCGTTCGAAAATTTCCCAGTTTTATGGAAAGATGTTTGTACCTTTTTAAAATGGCATTGTTATTTTTCTATTTTTACTTTTACCGAGTTATTATCTAAATAAACACCCAACAGCTTACCTCTCAACTTTGACCCCTAATTCCGGATGGTCACGATCTTTGTGTTCAACGTAGATGGCATCACGTGATCCCATAGATGGGCATTCCGGGAAGTTGTTGAAGGGCAGCAGGAGGAAGGTCAAGTGGTTGCCAACAGTCGGGGTCACGGGCAGGTCTTCGGTGTGAGGGATGTGATGTAACCCAGCGGTGATCCAGAACACCAAGTCCTGCATACAAGAACCCACTTGGTGGTTTTATTTTGATCCAGTACATTTTACTAAAGGCTGCATTTGAGAAACTGAAATTTATCTTGTATAATGAATCAATGGAAATGAATATCAGAGTCTAATTTCATTTTTTGGCCTTCGCTAGCTTTAAACTCAAGCGTACTCCACACACTTCCTACTACTTCTAGTGCACAGGACTCAATTTTGCATGTGGATTAGCTTTTCCTATTACCAGTGTCCCTTGCCATCGGGCGGACCCACTCCGACTTCTGGGGTACTTGTAATTTACATCCCCAAGTCAAGGACGAGAAGTCAACATTTTAGTCCAACTGGCCGGTGTAGGGGTTGACCCTGCTACCTCGGCATCAGCACACCGGGTGTTTAAGAACGAGCGTTCTTATCAGTTCGGCCATGTCGAGCTCTTCAGAGAGTACAGAAATGTATAGAAACTGTCCTGCTGTACGGCAGCCAATCATGGAGCGTGAATGGACAAATTATGAAGAGCTGAGAGGCAACGGTAATATGGTTTCTAAGATGAATGTTGCAAACACATTGGACTGTAGGTTTAGTAGCAGTAGTGATAGCAACATTCGTAGTATTAGTAGTAGCAGCAGTAGTAGTAGTAGTAGTAGTAGTAGTAGTAGTAGTAGTAGTAGTAGTAGTAGTAGTAGTAGTAGTAGTAGTAGTAGTAGTAGTAGTAGTAGTAGTAGTAGTAGTATAGGCAGTAGTGGTAGTAGTTGTTGTTGTTGTTGTTGTTGTAAATGGACCTTTCAGATTCATTAAGGCATATCGAGCATATGATACTCAACCTTTATTGTAATACACTATCGGCACTCCAATGTGATGTGGTCAATTTCTTGACTTTCCAAGACATTTCCGTGTTCCCATTTAAGGCCAGTATGGACATGACAACACACAAGATTAAAAGCCTTGATGACAACATGACACAACTGTCATAACATGGACCACCCAATCAGAATCAAACAGGCACCATCGACGTGATATTGCCAACGCATCGAGGGCCAGTTGGCTTAAGAATATTGAAATAGCACCATCTACAGAACGATTGATGGCTTTGTAACAGAATCCTCTACTTTATTTTACGACTTCTGTGCCATGCATGTATTATGTGACCCCACTGTGTTCTACCGATATCTACTCTCTCTCTCTCTCTCTCTCTCTCTCTCTCTCTCTCTCTCTCTCTCTCTCTCTCTCTCTCTGTCTCTCTCTCTCACTCTCTCTCTCTCTCTCTCGCTCTCTTTGTGTGTGTGTGTGTGTGTGTGTGTGTGTCTGTGTTTTAGAGAAGTCTTACCAACAACCTTCTGCTGTCCCTGTCGGTTCTAATTGCCGTTGTTGTCTCAAAGAGTTATTTTACACAAGAAGAAACACAGGTTACGTTGAGACTGTGTGAAACACGGCATTCATATACTGGACATTACCCCCGGGCTTGGGTGCACGGCACTCATACACTGGACACTATACCTGGGCTTTGGTGCAACCACAACACGGTGGACCAGACCATGGGCTACCTACCTGATGGTCCGCCCATGGAGGATAGAGCAGGCATGTGCCGTGCAAGGGCACGCATTTCAGCTCACGGCGACACAGAACACTTGCTGTATGATGAGATTAGGGGGAGGAGAGAAAACATGCTTCGGGTGGAGTGGCAGGTTTCAATAGAACAATCACAAATAGAGATCAATGTTAGATCCCTCCCTCATCCTGCCATGTCATGCTGGTCTGGTGGGAAACGAGCAGGCAGACAGATTGGCTGGGTCTGCAACAATTGCGTGGGAGGGAGGAGGGTAATTTGTCCATTACAAGGCAGACGTGGTCGGGGCCCTTTTGGGATTGTGTTTATAGTACAGAAGAACAGATATATCATCACGGCCTGGAGAAAATGGGCCGCAAGGGAGTGACTAGAGCATCTGGCCCACACTCAGTACTCCGAAAGGCCAGAAGCACGCATAATCAGACTACTAATGGTGCCATTAGTATTGTAGCTCTTCGCTGGATGTTGAAGATGAGGACAGTTCACGTATGGGAATGTCCCGAGTGTTGTGATCTCGGTTCTTGACTCAACTCAGATTATGGGAGTCAAATGTGTGTAGGGTAAAGAGAGGAAACTCTTGGACTATGATAACATCATGAATACCCTCAGGGAGCCAGGATGAGTAAATGACAGATGGTATGGGTGTGATTCTTCATCTCTGGTCAAAATGCAAGAGCAACAAGTCAAATGAACTGAAACCAGATCAGAGCGTCATGCGGGGATCCAAGGAAGAAATGTCAACCAACACAGAATTGATGTGATCAGAACTACATGCTGCGGGAGATGCTGAGGGAGACATCCGAGCACTTATGGACAAACAGATCGATACGCGGTTAGAATAACCTATTCACTAACTAAGTACCTAACTAACTACCCAACTAACTAATTAACTAACTAACTAACTAACTAACTTGCTATAGTCAGTTTGCAAATGTTCATTTTGTCTTCTGTTCCAGAAAGAAATGTTATATTTTCAAATAAGATTTTTCTGAGGCGCAGTCAATTTTGTTTGTGTTTGAGGGACGCAGCCAACAATACATATTACACGTTTCTACTCATATATGAATAAACCGCACAACGTGCCACTAGACGTGGCTCTGCTACTGTGGTGCGAAATACAGCCAAACCGAATATGTCATTACATTTACCTTTTTTCGTTGTGTACACACCTGATCAACAATGGTTTCGTTGTCCGTATAGAAGGTGGTGAAGTCGACGGTTGGTCGCAGACTGTCGTGCATGCCGTAAATAGAACTAGAGGAGATTTCGTCATCTTTCTGTGTGGTCACGACCATCTGATGGCGGGCCCAGGAGACCGTCTTCTCGTTGCCAAAATCTGGGGCAACCAGGTTTTTGGAGGCGCAGTTCATTTGAATCCTGGATATCACATCGTATTTGATTACTTAAAAACAATACACTTCAAACAGCTATTGTTGTAAAGTAGGAAAACTCACAGGTACAATCGTAGCTTCACGTAACATATTCATCAATACGTTTCTTCTTCCTCTTCTTCTTCGCTCTTTATCCCGCACTGAAACAAGGCCATCAACCAACTCACGCCAAGCAACAGGGTTTCCAGATTGGCTTTTTTAGCGCTAAATCTGATAAATCAGGCTTTTTCAAAACAAGTTTGGCGTCAAAATATCAGTTTGTCGTTTTTGCTTTTTTCTTGGATTTTTTTTTTTTATTATTGTTTGTAATGGCATAATAATTGGCTATAAATGCCTCTTTTTTGAATTGATCGAATTTATTCGTATCTTGTTGTAACACTTTTTAGCTAAAATAAATGCAAAACAATAAACTTAGCTTATACTGGTTTCGGTTCATTCTCAAGAACGCACGTAACAACTAACAAGTATTAAACACGTATGATTTTCTTTCTGTACTTGTACTGTTCTATGCGCACTCACGCACTGCGCAGCCACCTTACTGTTCAGTTAAGTTTTCAAATTCACTATACCTTCATGGCAAGTATTTCTGATTATTGAGCCCATTATCATGCCAAAGCGGAAACCATCTTATGATACTAATCGGAAATATAATGATCAATGGGAAAAGACATCTGTGTGGCTCAGGAAATCCACTGACGGTTCTGAAAAGGCATATTGCAAATTGTGCCTGTGTAATATTGTTCCAAGACTTTCAAATCTCGCAAATCATGAAACAACAGAAAAACACAAGCGGAGCGCGCCATCTTCTTCACAAAAAACACTTTCAGTGGTGACAATAAGCAAGAAAATTTATGATAAATTCAAATTAGCAGAGTTACAAATTGCTGGTAGCATGGCCTGCCATAGTGCCATTCGCACCAACGATCACTTAGGTGAAATAATGGTAGCCCATGGATGTGGCAACACTCTTGGTCAGATAAAATTGCACCGAACGAAGTGCATATCACTAATAAGGAATCCTGTACTGAATTTCTCAACAATGAAGAGGAATAATTATTTGAAGAAGTTTTCGTGTGATGTAAATATATTTTTAATATATATTTTTATTGGATAAGGTTTGACTTTTTTGGCCATTTTATTTCATGGCTTGGCTTTTTTTTTTCACAGTGATCTGGCAACCCTATATTTAGTTGTCCCATGCAGCTCCGTCCATGTCCTCCCCAAATATTTTTTTCTACTTATCGCAAATGGGTCTCCGTGGTGAAGATGTTACAGACGCGGTTCGTAATCCATATACCCGCTTTCGAAACACAGCTGCGGGCGATTTAGCAGCAGACCGCTTTGCGCTGGGTTTTTTTTTAACGAAAAAGTATGGGTGCCGGTCCTTCATTAAGCAATGGCAAACTACTGAACGTGAAACTTGCCAAGACATCAACAAACGCTAAAAATGCTGGTGTTGACTGCAAACGTCCTGTAAAAGGGTGTGCAAGTAACTTTTTTTAAACTTCTTATCATGGTGTCTTTTTAAGGTATTCCTATATTTCTTTTGCCATGTGGATTCCAAACAAAGGATTGTCTATAGTCTGTCCAGAAATGAATTCCTTCATTCACGATCAATTATTTTGAACACTGTCTTTTGCATCGTTATGAAATTTTTCCTGCCGTCTTATATTTACCCCCACCCAAAGAATATGTCTTTGATAGGCCCAAAAGCAACTTAAATCATGGAAAGCGGCGACATTTCTTTGATGTTTTGATGAAAAACTAGTGATTGTTTTACGGTAATTTTCCGCCAGTTCGGATGTCGACACAAGGCTCTACGCGAGGCACTTGTCATAAGGCCAATCCCATGTCCCACTAGAAAATTAACTATTCAGCGCTAATGTTTCAGTGTGAAGATGTAATACATTTAATAACATACACTTCATCTCTGTCCCGTAAATTATATACCGCATATAAACAAACTTTGAAATCTGCTGTACAATCTCCAGAACAAAAATTTGTTTGTTGAGTCGACATAATGACAAGGTTATATGCTAAATCTCATCATTTTCCCTCAGTTGGTTACTGAGATATGGAATTTTATATTGGGGCAGACAAAAGTAAGCAGACTATAATAATGTTAATGTTCAGGTTTTCTCCGTGTATGGCTTATCCAGTGACATCGTCTTCTCTTTCCCTCTTGTGTCGCTGGAATGTGTCTAGTTCTCTCCGCTAGATCTACATTGGTGATTTTGTTATAACATTTTAAGTTCCTCTAGCATTCTGTATTCCTATTCTAGATGTCTGTATCTGTTCCATCCTGTTTGTCTCCATTGCTACTTAAGTAGGTGTATGATCCTGTCTATTGAAATGAAGTTTCACGAAGAGAGATCAGATTACCTTTTGCTTGATTTATTCTCTTTACCTGTCTGTCCCCTAAGAATGCTTAAACCCGTGTGTTCTGACCTGCCATCCATTGTTGTTAGTTTATCCTGCATCTGCTTTTGTGTGCGAGACAGGAGGGCATTATTGCTTGCGATGCCCAGATATACTTGTCTTTATCTATATTATATAATATTTCATGGTTTCGTCGCCCTGCTACTGAGTGAATGCGTGGGCGACACTGTGAGCTGTGAAATTCGCTGAGAATGCTTTTACATCTGTCCTGTACAGTGACCTGCATGTTCGGAACAATGGCTACCGGCTGTTGCTGAATAGACTGATTAGCCTTTTCGGTTCACGAGTGCATTTTTCAGGAGACTCCCGGGAGTCGGCGCTGAAGCTGCGGAGTTCGTGCTTCATGCGACACATTCGGCGGATCGCCCTGCGGTAAAAGACCGAGCCATGTGAGAAAACCCGGGTCAGTGAGGTCTTTTTTGTGACTGCCGAGTGCATCGACGATGAACTGTGGTTTTCGTGGATTAATTTTGCGTTGGCATTCTGGCAGCGGTATTATGCGCAATGAATCTGTGCGGGCTGTTGGATTGCCGAGACTCCTGTCTATTCCACTTTTCACATTGGACAGTGGGGAGCATTTTGTGTGATATTCACTGGCACAGGAACGGAGCATGATGGGCATGATCCGTTGCCGTGAAGTTGGATCCTCCACTAACTAACTAACTAATATAATGTTTCGTCACGTTCATAATAAAGTCAATTATATACACGAATGCTACCTGTATCCTTTGATTTCACCTCTGTCTGTTCTTTCTGCGGCATTGTGTACCACGTGATACTTGGGTTTGTTGAAGTCAAAGTCGTGTACGGCCTCCAGCTCTGTTCTCTTAAGGTTAGACTGAAACCTGGTCTGGGAATACAACTTGTCCGGAAACTGGGTCAAAATTAGAAACAACAGACAATTTTTCTGAGAATGAACAGACTGGTTTATAATTACATTGTTAATACGGTGTAACCAACAATTTATTTATAACACTACCTGCTATTATGATAAACAAATGCGTCAATTTTAAAAAAAACACGTTATGTGCATATCCTTTACAGGCCGTCGCAGTCACCTCCAGCATTGTTGGCTGTTTGTGATTTCTTGGTAAGTTTACGTTCAGTAGTTTGTCATTGCTTTCTGAACGACAGGCAAACATACCATTTGTTTGAAAACCAACGCAAGGTGGTCTGCTGCCAAATGATCCGCAGCTGTGTTTCTAACGCGGTATGCGCGAATTACGTCCGTGACCCCTTCGCTACAGAGCCGGCATGTCTAATAAATGCATTCCTCTTCTTCTTTCTCCCTGTGTTCCTCATTGGGCCATGCAAACAGGCAGGCAGGCAGGCAGGAAGGTGGGACAGGCAGGCAAGTAGGCTGGCAAGCAGTGAGATTCTCCCCCCCCCCCCTCACTGTCTCTATATATTCATCTATCTGTTTATTATTTTCCATGCGTTTTGAAGCTTATTGTTCTGTTTTTGTCTAATATTAGCTTCATAAGTGATGTATACATTAAATAACGTATGAGAGGAAAGAGAGAAGTTCAGAATGTCAGACGGACATGTATGCCCAATTCTTAACACTTTGAAAATAAGTTTGTTCGTCTGTCTGTCTGTCTGTCTGTCTGTCTGTCTGCATGCAGATATACATAAAACATTACATACTTAAATAGATAATACTCTAGATGTGTGAATCTTGCATACTCTGTTTTGAGGATTAAGAAAGACAGACAGACAGACAGACAGACAGACAGACAGACAGACAGACAGACAGGCAGGCAGGCAGGCAGGCAGACAGACAGTTAGGCAGGCAGGCAGGCAGGCAGACAGACAGAGAGCCGCCCTACTGATATATCAAGCTACAGCCCAGAGCCTGGACCTACCGCCGTCATTGGGACAGTCTCCTCGGTGATGTCCAGCGTCTCATATCTGTTGGCGGTGCCGCCCACATCTAGGTCCACCTTGAAATGGGCCAGATGATGGTGGACATTGCCCAGGATGCGCTCGTGGATATTGAACCCGTACGGTCGTTCAGATGTTGTGTAGTACAGCGACTGTATGTAGCCTGCAGGGGAAGAGAGTGGACGGTGCCATGACCTACAGCTGGACACTAACTCGGCATGCCTTTTTGAGAACACACGGACAGTTTGGCATTTATTGTTACTGTGCTCAGACCTGGCTATCATCAGTGCTCATCCGTCATTTATTACCTGTCATTATCTCATCATATCTCACCTGTACTCAAAATTCATACCTCACTGTACTTAACAATCATATCTCACCTGTACTCACAATTCATACCTCACTGTACTAAACAATCATACCTAACATGTACTAAACAATCATACCTTACATGTACTCAATCATCATAGCTCTCCTGTACTCAACAGTCACTATTCAAATGCACTCAACAATAATCCCCTACCAGTAATTAACAATCCTTGCTCAATTGTATTTTTAAAAGATCGCGTATTTGTACTCACCATCATCTCTTGTCTATGCTCAACAATAACTTCTCACCTATACTCAACAATTATTTCTTAGATATACTGAACAAAGTTTTTCTCACTTGTAGTGAACTAATATTTCTCACTTGTACTGAACTAATATTTCTCACGTGTACTGAACTAATATTTCTCACTTGTACTGAACAAATATTATTCACCTGCACGCAACAATCATTTCTCACCTGTACTCAACTATTATTTCCCTGCTGCACTCAACAATTATTTCTCACGTGTACTTAACAAATATTCCTCACCTGTACTGAAAAATTATTTCTCACCTGCACTCAACAAATATTTCTCAATTGCACTCAACAATTATTTATTATGTGTACTGAACAAATATTTCTCACCTGCATGCAGCAAACATTTCTTACATTAACTGAACAAATATTTCTCACCTGCATACAATAATCATTTCTAACTTTCATTCAAGAATCATGTCTCACCTGCACTCAACAAATATTTCTCAATTGCATACAAAAACCATTTCTCACCTCCACTCAAATATCATGTCTTACCTGTACTCATAAGCCGCCCCTCGACAACTCCGTTGTGATGGAAGATGAAGTCGACGATATAATCGTAATTGCCAATAGTCAGGGCAGACCTGTCGGTGAACATTAAACAAATATCAAACAAACACCAAACAAACAAACAAACAAACAAACAACCAAACATGCAAATAATATGTTGTTATGGTTCTCAAGATGAGCAGCTTCATGTGTTTGTCCTCACTAACTTCTGTAACACCGCCTACAATCGCAGTCAGGCGGACTGTCGTGGTATTTATGGACAAAAGATGGCGACTTCCACTCCAATGGTATCATGGCACAATAGAGATATCGCAAAACATATTCGACAATGATGAAGTGTACAAAGTCACACATTTGTATTACCCAGCTTCATAAATAACTAATTGCGTGCCGAAGGATAATATACCGCCAAATGTGACCTTCGATGTGGAAAAAGGGATGATATATCGCCATACTAGAGTCATGACATTGTTTGTTTTGTTTCATGTTATCTTCCTCAGTTGCAATGCTCAGTGAACAGAAATGTACATGATAATACTTGTTCATGCGACTGCCTACCATATCTGACCAGCACCTTCTTGTTGTTCGGCACTGAATCTGTTGATTATTTTTTTTCCCAGATTTGAGATTTAAACATTGAGCACAACCTACAACTGGCAACGCTGATCATATCCCGGTACGAACCTAAGGCCTTGTCCGCGTCAATTTGGAAGCACTAGACTCGAGTTTCGCTCTCGTTTGAGCTCATCAGAAGTGCTTATCCTTGACTGGACCCTGGATCAAGCCCCGGATCACTGGCGTGTGACGCGGGTTTGTATCCACTAAACCACGCGGCACGTGCTAGACGCAACCAAATTCTCACGCTAGAATATCACGTCACTCATCGTAAGCCATAGCTCAAGCTTTGCCCGATCGCCGCGATTGACATTCAGCAATCGATGTGGCCCCGAATGATCACGTCTTCTCGACTGGCAAGGCACTCCAGGCTGCCTAATGTATATGAGCAATAATCAAATTGATTTATTTGGTTTTTTCCCCCCGGGATTTGAGATTTAAACATTGAGCACAACGGGGGATGGTCACAGAGTGACAATAGCAATAAAAGATGAACAGTATACAGATACTGTGACATAACACCAGCAGCAAACAAACAACAGTTTATACATGGCAATATGTATCTTTCGTGTGGCGTCAAACTGGTGCGAATTATGAACCACTTGACATCGTTCCTCACCTTATAGTCCATACCGTGTGGCCTGGGTGGGCATGGCGGTCCACAGCTTTCTGCCTCGTGTGCTGCCAGTCATATCTGATACCGACGTTCCTCCATTCCCTGATGTCAGACTGTATAGTATCTTCTTTCTTGGTCTCTTCATGACCCCCCCCCCCCCCAACACTCCACCCCTCCACCGTGTCCCTAACTTGCAAGATATACTGTGGGAACCATACTATATATCTGTGTGTAAATTAGAACCACTCGGTATATCTGTGTGTAAATTAGAACCACTAGGTATATTTGTGTGTAAATTAGAACCACTAGGTATATCTGTGTGTAATTTAGGACCATTCGGTATATTTGTGTGTAAATTAGAACCACCGGTTTCCATGGCCTAGGGGTTAGCAACTTTCTCCGTAATTCCGTATATCCACTTGAGGAACATAACTTGCGCGAGAATCGGTAGCGGTTCTCACCGCTTTGGTAAATTTCGGGATATGTGAGCCGGCCGCTCAGAAATAAATGGCAAGCTACTGAGCGTGATCTTGCCAAGAAATCAACAATCAGCTGAAAGATGCTGATGTTGACAGCGATGTCATGCAAAGAATATGGGAAAATAAAAAGATTTTCTAACAAATTATGAAAGCAAATTAAAACCGCTCGGTATATCTGTGTGTAAATTAGAATCATACTCTCTCTCTCTCTCTCTCTCTCTCTCTCTCTCCTCTCTCTCTCTCTCTCTCTCTCTCTCTCTGTGTGTGTGTGTGTGTGTGTGTGTGTGTGTGTGTGTAAATTAGAATCACACCATATATGTGTGTCAATTAAAATCAAACAGTCCAATATGATATACCTGAGAGTGAGCACATTGTCCAGTATGACCTACTTGAGAGTGAGCACATTGTCCAGTATGATCTACCTGAGAGTTAGCACATTGTCCAGTATGACCTACCTGAGAGTGAGCACATTGTCCAGTATGATCTACCTGAGAGTTAGCACATTGTCCAGTATGACCTACCTGAGAGTGAGCACATTGTCCAGTATGACCTACCTGAGAGTGAGCACATTGTCCTGTATGACCTACCTGAGAGTGAGCACATTGTCCTGTTTGACCTACCTGAGAGTGAGCACATTGTCCAGTATGACCTACCTGAGAGTGAGCACATTGTCCAGTATGACGTACCTGAGAGTGAGCACATTGTCCAGTTTGACCTACCTGAGAGTGAGCACATTGTCCAGCATTCCCCCATAGAAGGATCCGTCCCCAGACCCGTAGGCCAGATGACGCCTTAGCGGGTATCCGTTGTTGTTCTCAAACAGACACATGGCCGCCTTATACACATCTGGCTCTCGCTTATTGTACGACAAGAATGTCTGTGTACAAGTACACATATAGTTAATGTCTTATTGTACGACAAGAATGTCTGTGTACAAGTACACATATAGTTAATGTCTTATTGTACGACAAGAATGTCTGTGTACAAGTACACATATAGTTAATGTCTTATTGTACGACAAGAATGTCTGTGTACAAGTACACATATAGTTAATGTCTTATTGTACGACAAGAATGTCTGTGTACAAGTACACATATAGTTAATGTCTTATTGTACGACAAGAATGTCTGTGTACAAGTACACATATAGTTAATGTCTTATTAACAATGCATTATTTTATATTTATTTCCTTCTTATAATGACCCCTGTTTATACGTTTGGTACTTTTATACTCTCCTTCTATCTGCTCTTCCTTCTTCTCTTCTTCCTCTTCTTCTTTTTCGTCTTCTTTTTTTCCCCCTTCTGTTTCATATGTTGCTACTGCTGTTGCTGCTGCCTATATTGACATTCGCATTGACTCTATGTATACAGTATGGAAAGAACACCATTTACAGACAGAACAACTAATGACCAAGTACTGCAAGCAGCACATGAAAACCGTAAACTGATTAGAGAAATTAGATAGACGTAGGCATTCACATATATTTTGGACACAATGTGAGTAAAAATACATTTGAGAAATTTATGACAACTGGCAAGATTGAGGGGAAAAGAACAAGGGGAAGACAGAGAAGTAAACAACTGGATGACTTGGCCACACGGTATGGTTGAGACAAGAACACTGAGCTGATCCACGACTCTAGTGATCGTGTGAGATGGCAAAACATGACCGCCCACGCTTATCGGCATCATCACCATCATTTGTATGGATGTGAAGACTGGACAATGAGCAGACAAGCTGAAAAACATCTGATGACCGTGGAAATGTGGTTTCTGGGGAGAATGCAAAGAATACCATGGACAAACAGACAAACCAATGGCCAAGTCCTACAAGAAACAAATGAAAACCGTAAACTGATTAGAGAAAGTATCGGCATGGCACATAATGGTGAAAATACAGTCTTTTTTTTTTTCACCCATATCCTCTAATGGGACATACATAGACCCCCGGTAAACCCACTCCAAGTCCTCCTGTCCCGGGCTGTCCCATGAAACTCCGCCCATGCCCTCCTAATATTATTTATTTATGTCTCTTATCAGTATGTTTTCATGTCTTCCTCTATTGCTTGTACCTTGTGGATTTCATACACCAGGCACACTAGTTATAATTTTCTCAGGTTTTCTCGATGTACATGTTATCCAACGCCATTGTCTTTCCTTCACTTCTTGGTTCACTGGTATGTGTCTAGTTCTCTCCATGAGCTCCACATTGGTGATTCTGTCATACCTTCTAGTTTGTTCAGCCACCTGTTCATGAATTGTTGCAGTTTATAGGTCTCAGTCGTTTTGGTATTTTTCCATTCTTCTGATCAATAAAAAAAACTACTGTTTAAAAATAAGAAATGATTATTGTTAATGTAATTTCTTTTTTATTTCCAATCTTTCCAAGTGCTCTAAAGCCCCTCTTTGTATACTTATTTTGAAATATTCCCATATTTGTCTACTTTGTTCCCTAAATAGGAGTATTATTCTTAAAGCGAGGTTTCATCAAGGGAGATCGGGTTGACATTTCCTTCATTTATTTTCATTATCTTTTTTTTTCCTATGAATTGTTAGACAGAATTGTTGTGACCTACCTTCAGATGAGTTAGCTCACACATTTCATTCCCCAACTCACAGTGCTCATCATCTGTTTGAGCCTATACTGACATTCACATTTACTCCGTATACGAGTGCTGCCCTGACCAGTGTCTCGTGGAAGAGTCTAGTAGATAGACAGGTCTTCTAATGTGACGTAAGAGAGATGACATTGACAGTAATTTAGACATTAGAGAATGAACTCCTTCAGTGATAGAACAAGTCCCCGGATGTGACATAAGTGAGACGATATTGACAGTAATGAACACATTAGAGAATGAACTCCTTCAGTGGTAGAACAAGTCCCCGGATGTGACATAAGTGAGACGATATTGACAGTAATGAACACATTAGAGAATGAACTCCTTCAGTGATAGAACCAGTCCCCGGATGTGACATAAGTGAGACGATATTGACAGTAATGAACACATTAGAGAATGAACTCCTTCAGTGATAGAACCAGTCCCCGGATGTGACATAAGTGAGACGATATTGACAGTAATGAACACATTAGAGAATGAACTCCTTCAGTGATAGAACCAGTCCCCGGATGTGACATAAGTGAGACGATATTGACAGTAATGAACACATTAGAGAATGAACTCCTTCAGTGGTAGAACCAGTCCCCGGATGTGACATAAGTGAGACGATATTGACAGTAATGAACACATTAGAGAATGAACTCCTTCAGTGGTAGAACAAGTCCCCGGATGTGACATAAGTGAGACGATATTGACAGTAATGAACACATTAGAGAATGAACTCCTTCAGTGGTAGAACAAGTCCCCGGATGTGACATAAGTGAGACGATATTGACAGTAATGAACACATTAGAGAATGAACTCCTTCAGTGGTAGAACAAGTCCCCGGATGTGACATAAGTGATACGACATTGACAGTAACGTACACATTAGGCAATGAACTCAGAACGAAAGGCCACCTAAGGGACATACGTTAGACATTATTGACAGCAATGTACTCACGACGGACTAAATATTTGTAAACACTTACCGCATTAATCAAGGCTGCTGTCTCTGGACAGTCTCCTCCAGGGACTAGCGATCTGGAGTTGCTCCCCATCAACTCTGAGCTGTCCACATAGTTCGTTGTTTGCTGAAACACGGAAGCAGTCTCTCTGTGATTCTGGACTGGTGCTAAAACAGCAGGCCTTAAAAACACACGGGCTTGTCGGGATGATTGTCATCGTCGTCTGGAGAACACATCTCTCTCTCTCTGTCTCTCTCTCTCTCTGTCTGTCTCTCTCCTTCTCTCTCTCTCTCTCTCTCTCTATCTCTATCTCTCTCTGTATCTCTCTGTGTCGCTCATCTTCTGTCTGTCTGTGTTTCTCTCCTTTTCTCCTTGTCTGTGTCTCACTTCCTGTCTCTTTCTGTCTGAATGTCTGTCTCTCTCCCTCCCTCCCCCCCTCTCTCTCTCTCTCTCTCTCTCTCTCTCTCTCTCTCTCTCTCTCTCTCTCTCTCTCTCTCTCTCTCTCTCTCTCTCTCTCTCTCTCTCACTTTCTCCGTGGCTCTCTTCTCGGGCTGCCCGAACAATTCTCTATTATTCATATTGTGTATTTTCATAGTCGAGACAAGAACACAGACTCTAGTGATCGTGTAAGATCACGAAACATGACAAGTTCGTTGTGTCTGTCATGTCCTGTGCCGAGGTGTTAACTGGCCGATCTCTGCCGCCTGTTCCAGGGACCATGTCTTGTATTACTGTTCTCTTTTAAACCACATCATATCTGAATCATCATCATCATATCTCATGCCAATAAGCTGGGCAGTCATGTTTCTCCATCTCACGCGATCTCCAGAGTCGTGGATCAGCTCTTTGTTTTTATCTCAGTTATATCACGTGGCCAAACCATGCATATTTATATTTCCCTGTCTTCCCCTTGTTCTTTTCCCCCAGTCTAGCCAGTTGTCACCAAGTTCTCCAGTTTATTTCTTCCCATAGCGTGTCCAAAAATGTTGCCTCTCTGCGTATAATTTCTCGAATAAGTTTACGGCTGTCATTTGTTTCTTATAGGACTTGCTCATTGATTTTTTCTTTCTGTTCATTGTATTCTTTGCATTTTCCACAGAAACCACTTTTTATTGTCATTCGATGTTTTTCAATCTGTCTATTCGTTATCCACGTCTCATATCCATATACAAGGAGAGCTTTTATGTAGCATTTCAACTCTTATTGCAATTGACATCATTTTAGTGGTGGGTATGTTTTCTATATATAAGAAAGGAAGCATCATTGGGGTACGAAACATCAATAATGTTAGATATGCAGTTGATACAATATTGATTGCAGAAAATGAGCAGGATTTGCAACATTTAGTAGAAGCGGTTGTTGCACGCCTGAAAAATTAGGGTTAGAATTGAATTGTAAGAAGACACTGATTATGGTCGTCACTAGGAATAACGAAATACCACAATGTAATCTGTATCTATAAAAGAGACTGTATGTGGTTGGCAATGTATTGGATGCGTTCGATAACGGTACATCCGATTGAGATGAAATTTTCTACACGTCTTCCTTTCATTCCTGTGCAACCGACTGTAATAGTTTCTTCGTGTAAAATCGGCGACTTACGTAATAAAATTTAATATTTCATTTTTCATTATAATTTCTATATAGCAAGGAGACTTAACTCTAGAAAAGTTATTTCAAGCGGCATAACTTTCAATAACATTTCTATATACTTTATAGTCATATTGTTGCATGGTTTTCAAAGATTTATAAACTCTTTGCCTATAGTTATTTACAAGCATATGAGCTATAATAAATAATGATATAATCTTTAAGGCATTTTCAAAGTTTTCATAAAAATAATGCATAATGCATAACATTGTAACTCACCTTTTTATGCTTAAAGAAGTTATCTACAGTCATGTAGGTGATTAAAAAACAGTTTTCATTAAAAATAATGGATGGTGTGTGGAAGGACATTCTTTTAAGTTACTGTGTGAATTAAATTAGATGCTCCCCACCAGGGGCTGGGTGAAGCCGGGCCGGCACAGACAGACAGACAGACAGACAGATAGTCGGGAACGGGAGCTTATATGACTACGTATATGGATTAAATGAGATGCTCCCCACCAGGGACTGGGTGAAGCCGGGCCGGGTCAGACAGACAGGCAGACAGACAGAGAGATAGTCGGGAACGCGAGCTTATATGACTACTTATATGAATTAAATGACATGCTCCCCACCAGGGACTGGGTGAAGCCGGGCCGGGTCAGCCAGACAGACAGACAGACAAACAAGCAGACAGACAGACTGACTGATAGATAGATAGATCCCCGCTAGGGCCTGGGCAAAGCCGGGCCTGGTCAGCTAGTATACAAATAAATGGGAATATTATTAAACAAGTGAATCGGTACAATTATCTCGGAACAGTCGTAACATCTGATGGGGGATACTTTAAAGAGATTATAACATTAATCGCCACTGCAAAGGTAGCCTTTTGCAAGATGAAAAACATACTGACCAATAAAATTATATCGATTGCTAAAAAGTGAAAACAAAAGTGTTTAGGTGCTACACAAAGCCTGTGCTTTTGTATGGATGTGAAGCGTGGACAATGAGAAGTCAAGCTGAAAAACATCTGATGGCCGTGGAAATGTGGTTTCTGAGGAGAATTCAAAGAATGCTATGAACAGACAGAAACATTAATGACCAAGCACTTTTTTTTTTTTTGGCATATCCTTTACAGGACATCGCTGTCAACAGCAGCATCTTTCAGCTGTCTGTTGATTTCTTGGCAAGATCACGCTCAGTAGCTTGCCAGTGCTTTCTGAGCGGCCGGCTCAGTATCCCGCAAGTCACCAGCGGGGGTCGAACCGCTCCCAGTTCTCTCCCGCTACGAGACTCTGCGTGATAAACGGGATTACGGAGAAAGTGTTGTAACCCCTCAGCCAGAGAGACCGGCGACCAAGCACTACAAGAGACAAATGAACATCATAAAGTGATTAGAGAAATTAGACTTAGATAGTAACAATTTTTTGGCATGTTATGAGAAAAAAATAAATTGGAGAACTTGGTGACAACTGGCAAGATCGAGGGGAAGAGAACAAGGAGAAGTCAGAGAAGTAAATACCTGGATGGCTTGGCCACGTGGCATAGTCGAGACAAGAACACTGACCTGATCCACGACTCTGGTGGTCGAGTTAGATGGCGAATCATGACCGCCCACGCTTAACGGCATGACACATGATGGATGAAATATACGAGAACTGTCTGGACTTTAACAATGTAGTTCGAATATTCATTATTAAAAATTGCTCTCTTTTAGTTTCATCTTATATGATTTACATTCTGATGCCTTTCTAACAGGCTCGGCGATTATGATTTTAAGACTTTGACTTCCAGTCCCCAATATGGAGGGTAAGCATTTGAACGGTTAAGGCCTCTGGGGCGTTTATGCGTTTGTAGCTACCGTTTGTATTTGCATTTTCCTCATATTGGACTGGAAGTGCATGGTTCCGTCGCACTGCTACTGAGTTGAGTGCGTAGTGTGACACTTTAGGCTGTGAATTTCGTGTGAATTGTAGTTACATCTGTCTGTGGTTGCTTGTAGTGTGAACTGCATTTTCGAAATAATGGCGGCCGCCTGTCGCAGAACTGACTGGATTGCCTTATGCAGTAATGTATGGCTGCTAGTTTTCTAGTGACTGTCGTTTCCATCGACGATGATCTGTATTTTTCGTGGAGGACTTTCGTGTTGGCATTCTGGCGGCAGCATTATGCACAGTGTACCTGTGCGGGCTTTTGGCCTGTCGAGACTCCTGTCTGTTCCACTTTTCACGTGGGGCAATGAGGATTATTTTGTGTGATATTCACTGGCACAGGGACGGAGTATAATGGGGACGACCCGTTGCGTAAAGTTGGAACCACGACTAATGACTAATACCTCCTGAGCCCTCTCTATCGGACTCGGCCATTATGGCTGTAAGGTATACATCCTGGCCCATCTCTAATATGCTCCGATATCATTGCGTTGAGTGTTACCTCGTGAACCCTCTCTATTAGATTCGGCCATTATAACTTTTAGGTTGTCCCCCTTGACCCCTCTCTCGCGAGATCACAACTTACCCCGTAAGCAGTATGTCCGGAATAGAAGACTGCTATCTCATTCAAGGCCAGTTCGTATGCGATTCTCTGCCCCTTGAATCTGACGTCATAGACGGCCGGGCCAGTGAGAGCGGACAGCCGGAAGTTGAATGACCAGTCCAAGTAGTCCACCTGAAATAGGTTAACTGATGATAGTTTCTGTACCGCGGTCATTCTTGGATATGTATTCTGTCTTACACCACAGATTCTTCTACGTCTTCTGTCTTACACCACAGATTCTTCTGTGTCTGATGTGTGACAACACAGATTCTTCTATGTCTTCTGTCTGACACCACAGATTCTTCTATGTCTGATGTGTGACACAGCCGCTTCTTCTATTTCTTATGTCTGACACCACAGATTCTTCTATGACATCTGTCTGGCACCATAGATTCTTCTATGTCTTCTGTCTTACACCACAGGTTCTTCTATGTCCTTTGACTTACACCAGAGATTCTTCCATGTATTTTGTCTTACACCACAGACTCTTCTATTTATTATGTCTCACACCTCAGATTGTTCTATGTCTTCTGTCTTAACCAAAAGTTCTTCTTTGTCTTCTGCCTTACACCAGAAATTATACTGTGTCTTCTGTCTTACACCACGGATTCTTATATGTCTTCTGTCTTACACCACGGATTCTTCTATGTTTTCTGTCTTACACTGCGGATTTCTCTATGTCTTCTGTATTACACCCTTGCGCAATGATGTACGCCACGAATTTCGATCTTTGACAGCAGTCTCCCAAGTGTCATGATGAATTCCAAAAGCTTTTAATGAGATCTTCAGAGTGTACTGAAACTGAAACTGGAAACTGAAGTACATAAGACACATCTAACGCCACAATGGTTTCAGGTTCGGAGAGAGATGTACTGGAAGATATCGCTTCCCTTAGGCAAACCGGAGCCTGCCAAATAGATCGTGGACATAGCTCACTGAAGGCATCATGGAATGCACGTTACAGGCAGGGGAACTGGCACAGAATCCAGGGTGTTTACAGTGGACTGATTGGAGAGTGGATGTGCACAGGATTTGATGCATGGTAGTGAGAGTGAATTAACCACACATACACACACACACGCACGCACACACACTCACACACACACACACACACACACACACACACAGGCGAGCACATACACACCTGTACATAAACAAGAGAGGAGTGGGTCCTACCTGTCTGCCTTTGACCGAGTACCTCTTGCCATCAGGCTCCACGAGCGTGGGTGGTCGCTGGGGGTTGGGAGGCACGGCCTGGCCTCGACGTTGTAGACTCGAAAACAGGTTTGCATCGTCCACGGGCGGGGTGAGTTTTGTTTTGTTAATCCTGGATATATGAATGGATATATGGATACATGGGTGTGTGAATGACTGGGTGGATGGGTGGATATATGAGTGGATGGATGGATGGATAGATAGATTGGTGGATTGATGGATGGATTGGTGGATGGATGGATGGATGGATGGATGGATGGATGGATGGAATGATGCAATGACTGTCAGACAAGCGGACATATGGAAATGTACTAAAGGGCTTATGAATAGACGAACATATTGATTGACATATGAATCAATGAATTGGCTCAAGGTACAAACCACAACAATGGTTGTATGGATGAATGAGTCCCCTTGACGTTTTGACAGACAATAGTTTGTAAAATGGGGTTGTATCTCTCTATAGCAGAAAGCTTGGGTTGAATGTAGACACCATGTGTTGCCCAAGCAGCATGATCCTTCCCTCGACCTGCTCAGTTTACTCCAGAGGAAAGGTAGTTGTCACATGCCTGTGGTCATAGACAGTAAGGTGAGTGACCTGGCTACGAAGAAAACAATCAACCCTCAGAAATAATGGGGCGGATATGAGTGGAAGGCCCCAGGGGGGATGGGTCGAAAGACAGTTGTGTGTTGTGTGAAGTGAGGAGACTAAACTGTCAGTGAGAGAAGAGACCGACTGCGGGTCAGGTCGTTTGAGAGAGTGGAGTTTGAGATACCGGAGGGGTCGGTAGTCCACGTACAACGGGGTTGTGTTGTTCTCCGAGTTGTGAAGACAGACCTGAACCAGAGTGGGTTCTATTGGGAATTGAGGGCCAAAACCCAGAGTGGGTTGCATAGTTGAGCAGTGGCTCCAACCCAATGTGTGGGTTGTATTGTAGGAGATCCAGCCGTGGATAGTAGCTGGATTACCTGTCTTGTGGATTGAGATAAGAGCAGGCCGTGAGAAGGCATTGATGTGTGCTGGTTAAATTGTGAGGAGGATATTTAGAATCTATGGATTACATTGTTTCTGGATATATACATATGTTCCGTGAGTCTGTATTATTTCTGTAATAAAGGATTATGTGCGCCAACTGAATCTTGTTTCATGACTGGTGAATATGCACTGCGGGGGTGAGTTACATTGCAAGACAGATATCTCCATTGACAACCATGAGTATCGTTACCTAGACAACGACCATCACACAATAATGTCATGAGCATATCATCGTAAGAACTTCGTGATATTATCATCAAGAAAACGTGTGACATTCTGAGGGCTACGTCCGATTAAGAACATTATAGACAGTGTTGTCATTCTGAGATGTTTGTGGGCTCTTCGCGGAGAGAGGGTGGACAGCGGAGTGTGTCCACCGTATAAACACTGAGTTTTTCTCCGTGCGGTAACTGGCTACAGACAGTTCACGTCAAGTCCACTACAGGTGAACAGGAACCAACCATATCGCTAAAGCGAGTGGGGGTGTCCAAAAAAAAACAGCGGCAGCACAAAAGTCGGTGATAAAGACACGCCATACAGACTAACCGGGAGAGTCCATTACGGTGACAGGTAAATTTGATACCAGGCAGGAGTGCTGAAACTAGCAGACGCGGCGATGAAAGACCAGTGTTGAATCCAGAGTGGCGAGGGCAGCGTGTGTGTGTGTGTAGGACATCGCTGGCGGTGATAATGACAGGATTGGGAACCAAAGATATTTGACAAGTGTGTGTGTGCGAAGGCAAGCGCACTGTGTTGTTGCAAGTTGACTGGTCAAGATTTGTCGACGCAGTTAATAGGCCGGGTTGAGAGAGGGTCAGCGCTGTTTACGAGGACAGTGCACAGTACAGGTAAAGTACTGAGGACAGTGAACTCTCGGGAAGGAGAGTTATCATGGATGTGTAGGATACACAGAATTGACATTTGCGTATTCACCTGGAGGGGTGACAAAAGTGGGTGGAAACAGTGCCCCTACCGCCAGAGTTGGGGCGGGTTAGTGGTGTAAAGTGTATTTTCCACTGAAAGTGAGAAAGAGAAAGAAGGTTGACCTTAGGAGGCAAGGCTGTTTAACAGTAAGCAGTTACTGAGAAAGTTTCCACGGAGTCAAAAGAGCAGCCGTGTCGGGGCTGAGAGGTCGGGTGGAAAGTGTTTTTTGAATGACGGAAAAGTGTCCGGTCATTTTGCAGACAGTCAGTGTGTATTATTGTGACAAAGAGTACTGACTTGAGGTGTCCGGCAAGGTCAAGGGTGGGCACAGTGGAAAGTTACTGAAATTTTCCAGAGAACTGGATAAACAACTTGTTTATGAATGAAAGCCAGATTTAATGTTTCGTCTTTGTTCAAGCCTTTGTCATCATTATTCTGTTATGAGCAAACAGTTTTAACTTATCGTCATCGCAACCATGGTTGTATTTCTTTGCCGATAAGGATTTATATACCCAAAATTTAAAGCGCTGAACATTGGCTGCCATTCTCCTTTTATTTTTGGTGAATCTTGTCGGGTAACGGCAATCCAGAACATTTTGGGATAATTACCATCATCTTCAATTCGTACGACAATCGAAAGAACACTTTGGATTATTACTGTGGTGCCACCACGTACAGAGAAAGTACAATAACGTTACGGACTGTGTTGAGACAGAACAGTTTGGATATCACTATCATATTCAACTTTTGTCGACAGTTGGAACTTTTGATCACCACGTGAATTCAATAACCACTCAACAAAACAAGAAGTCGGTTTGAAATCTAGTGTCGTAGACAGTTCCAGCGGATTGCGAATAACTATTAAAACGAACAACAACTTTGGTGACTGAATAAAAAGAACTTTTGGCGACGGATTAATAGGCCCATATTTGTCGGCCAACCAGTTACACATTATTATTTTTTATTGTTTTGCTCCCATCGTCATATTTATTGTTGTCGGGTGTTACGCAATTATTTGTATGTGGTCCAGTGTTTGTCAAGAGTAGGGGTTTTTTGTTTGCTTCTCGAAGGCCGGGAGGCGGGGCGAAAATTTATTTCTTACTGTGCACCATGTGCTTTTCTGGGAAGTAAATCGTAAGGTCGGTTTGTTTGATTCTGCAGTGAAGCAGGGTGGTCCTAGATTATATACCGTGCCTTTTGGGTCTAACGTAAGATCTGTGTATATTTTCAGTATATATTCCTTTTCTTTCTCTCTTTCTTTTCGTTATATTTACATATGATATTTGTTGTGTTCGGATATATGTTTTTATTGTGATCTTTCGTCATTTCTGCTGTTAGTGGTCTTTGTCAGTTTAATTTATATATTACGCGCACTGTGGATGTCCCTACACAAGCTTGTGGTTGTTACTGTGGTTTATTTCTGTGTCATCATCGTCTCCGTGTACTCAGCTTGTGAAGTCTAGCGTTTGATAGTCATCACATTAGTGTTATCATCCATTTGTTGTATATGTATTTATATGTATGTGTAACAATATTTTCAGGAACTTCATGAAACTATGTGGTCATAGATATATTAGATATAAGGGAGTATAGGTGATACTTCCCCCCCCCCCTCACTACCTAGTGCTTATAGAGTGACTGGGTGAGTACAGAGTGATATTTTAGCACTACGAATTTACGTACACAAGGAGTAGTGGTGTACTTAGGGAGGGCACACAACGACTAGCAGCAGAGTCTTTACATTTATAATTGCCTGACAGACAGCAACGTGTCCACAAGTACAAGATGCCTACTTTAATGGAATATATTGAAGCAGGTGAAAGAATAGGCCTGAAAGGTAAAGAGTTACAGGAGTATGCAGAAGCGAAAGAACAAAAGCAGACGGAAAGAGAGGAGAGGCATAATGAACGCGAGGCAAAGCGTCTACAGGAAGAGAAAGAGACGCAAGTAAAACTAGCTGAAATGGAAAACAAACGTCTACAGGAAGTAAAGTTAGCTGAAATGGAAATTGAGAAAGAGAAGATCAAGTGCCAGATGCAAACTGAAATCGAGTTAAGAAAACTAGAACTATCTTCGAAAGGTCAAAGTGAG
Organism: Cepaea nemoralis; assembly: GCA_014155875.1. NCBI lineage: Eukaryota > Metazoa > Mollusca > Gastropoda > Stylommatophora > Helicidae > Cepaea > Cepaea nemoralis. The sequence continues at coordinate 183,667 of JACEFZ010028269.1, read as the reverse complement.
GAAAGCAGAAGACCTTCGCAGTCGTCACAGAGATTAAAACTGCCATACTTTACGGACCGAGACAACCTTGAAGCTTATCTTGACAGATATCAGGCATCAGCGAAAGTGTTAGGCATCCCCGAAGAACAGTATGCTATTAGACTAGGGGAGCTTCTTACGGGCAAGGCACTAGACACCATGTTCAATTTACCTGTAGAAGAAAGAACAACTACACTATCTTACGTCAACGTTTGCTGAAAAAGTTCCAACTAACTGAGCATGGATATAGGACAAAGTTTAGACAGTTAGGGCCAGAGACAAATCAAGATTTCACAGACTTTGTTAACACAGTAAAGAATACATTTAACAAATGGATGGAGCTCGCAGAAGTAGGGAAAGATTTTAATAAATTAGTAGATCTAATGTTAAGAGACAAGGTAGTATCTGCATGCAATTCTAATTTAGTGGCGTTCTTTGAGGAACGGAAGCCAAAGGACATAGACACAATGTCTCAGTTAGGGTAAAACTACATGACTGCACATCCTAACGTATCTATTGAGAAACTAATGAGTGAGGAAATAGTCTGTGCAGCGTACACTAAACAGGACCAGAATCCAGTCGTCAGACCAAGGGCGAAAAGTGTGGATTCAGCACAGAAAGGTGAGCAGCAAGAACTTCAAGATAATGGTTTCCGAGGAAACAATGTTGGTAGAGTAGGACGGTACCCATATAGAAGAGGGAACTTCCAGAGACGTCCAAATTATGCCGGATGTTGGAATTGTGGGAGCTGGAGACACAGGGCAGCAGAGTGTGATGCACAACCAGCAGATGGACCAACGAACAACACTAAAAGGGAGATTACTTGTTTCAAATGTGGAAAGAAGGGGCATATCAGCCATCAATGTAGGACGAGAGAAACAGAGCACTCAAATGCAGCGCAAGTAATTGAGACGCTGAACAATGAAGATTGTAGTGGGTGCAAACCTCTTTTTGAAAAAGACAGTCAGCCAGTCCTAATATGTGGTCACACAGTAAAAGCAGGATCAGCAGTGCATGAAGGAGGAAGTCTGAAGCTGCATCAGGGATTTGTCAATGATAGACCAGCGTTAACAATTAGGGATTCCGGATGTACGTCTATCGGAGTGAGGAGAAGTTTAATAGATCCCTCGGATTATACAGGGGAAAAGATTAGATGCATAACATTCAACGGCACAGTAGAGTTCTACCCAGTAGCCATAATAACAGTAAAAACATCATATATCACTGGAAGAGTGACAGCGTGTGTTTTGGACTCACCAGTGGCTGATTTGATCATAGGAAATGTTATAGGAGTGAAAGATTGTACAGAAGAGGAAGTAGTGTACTGGGACCAAAAATATAGTGTAAGCAGTAAGGAGGTAGTTACCACAAGAGAACCTAAATTAGAGAGTATAGCTGAGGTAGAAGAGGCACTTGAAGTAGACACAGGAACTCAGGACAAGGATAGTACAGCGGAGCAGATGAGAATGGATCCCATATATAGTGCGAGTGAATCCCAGAGACAAGATACTACTCTGAACAGATGTTCCCAAGGGTGTAGGAGAGTAGAACATAGGCAGTCAAAGAAAGGTAGATGGTGCTTCGAGAGGAAGAACAATGTTCTCACTCGCAGGTTTTCAGATAGCAGAACTGCACGTGGGCAAGGAGCAGTACCTTTAGCACATAGAGACCGATATACTAGAACAGCTCAGGATAGTGCATGGGCAGGGCACATAGGCATAAGGCGTATGCAGCAGAAAGCAAGGTGCCAGATATATGGGCCAAGATTGAATAAAGAGTTCAGACTAAACAGAGACTCAAGTGTAACGATGCAATATGCAGATAGGAAAGTTGAGTCAGGTCAAAAGAGTTTTCGCGACATTACTGACCCAGGGCTAGGGATAGCAAACAGATGTTGTAATTGTAGAAGTACCATGAGTCATGGGTACATGAAAGATAGACACAGCATCGACAGGAATCAGAGGAGGGTTAATGCAAGAACAGAACCGCCTGATATAGGGTCGGTACACAAATAGTATTGTGGGGTCGTGAAGTAGTAAGAGACCTGTGGGTACATGAGTATAATGCTTTTCTATGATGTATTATTATTATTATGTGATGTATTAGTTCATGCATTGGTACACAAGATAGAAAGTTGTTTGTATTTATGTGTGGGGAATATGGGAATGTACTATGAGCATTTGATGTATTATGTAGTGTGGTAGCGAGAGTAAGGTGCAGCCATACATAGGGCTACCCAGGCAATGTGTCTGGGTCACATATTTAATAAGTTTTAGTCTCCCAACATTTGAAAACGATGTTTTCTTTTGAGGGTGGGGTAGTGTCACATGCCTGTGGTCATAGACAGTAAGGTGAGTGACCTGGCTACGAGGAAAACAATCAACCCTCAGAAATAATGGGGCGGATATGAGTGGAAGGCCCCAGGGGGGATGGGTCGAAAGACAGTTGTGTGTTGTGTGAAGTGAGGAGACTAAAAAGTCAGTGAGAGAAGAGACCGACTGCGGGTCAGGTCGTTTGAGAGAGTGGAGTTTGAGATACCGGAGGGGTCGGTAGTCCACGTACAACGGGGTTGTGTTGTTCTCCGAGTTGTGAAGACAGGCCTGAACCAGAGTGGGTTCTATTGGGAATTGAGGGCCAAAACCCAGAGTGGGTTGCATAGTTGAGCAGTGGCTCCAACCCAATGTGTGGGTTGTATTGTAGGAGATCCAGCCGTGGATAGTAGCTGGATTACCTGTCTTGTGGATTGAGATAAGAGCAGGCCGTGAGAAGGCATTGATGTGTGCTGGTTAAATTGTGAGGAGGATATTTAGAATCTATGGATTACATTGTTTCTGGATATATACATATGTTCCGTGAGTCTGTATTATTTCTGTAATAAAGGATTATGTGCGCCAACTGAATCTTGTTTCATGACTGGTGAATATGCACTGCGGGGGTGAGTTACATTGCAAGACAGATATCTCCATTGACAACCATGAGTATCGTTACCTAGACAACGACCATCACACAATAATGTCATGAGCATATCATCGTAAGAACTTCGTGATATTATCATCAAGAACGACGTGTGACAGTAGTACTAATACGTCTGAAAGAAGACAACCTGCTGAAGCTGCCGTGTCAACAAAGAAATGCTTTAACTGTCCGCCTATCGGAGCTTCCATCCAACGCTGGGGGGGGGGGGGGGGGGGGGGGGCTGGTCTTTCCTGCCATGACAGTTTGTCTTTAGGTTGCATTTCCTCGTAATAGGGTGAGGCTTGTATCCTCCCAATTGAACTCCACCTCCCGAAGCCGTTGGCACAATGAGGGGTGTCGGGTTTGGTGAGCGCCGCCCAACATTCGGCGCTAACAGAACGCAGGGGGTACCGCACATAATAAATAATATACACAATACATAAAATACGTAATATATGGCGTACATAACATATAACATACATAATACATGACATACGTAATACATGACATACATAATGCATGACATACATAATACATAACATATAATTGTTGGGTGACAGATGAGTGGCTTGAGTGAGTACATCACACGGAATAAATACCTCGATTTATCGTAATGTGCTTTTCCTGTCACTATTGTAACCGTCAATCCATCGTCACACATGCCTGTCGTTATTGTAACTGTCAATCCATCGTCACATTTACCTGTCGTTACTGTAACCGTCAATCCATCGTCACACATGCCTGTCGTTATTGCAACTGTCAATCCATCGTCACATTTACCTGTCGTTACTGTAACCGTCAATCCATCGTCACATTTACCTGTTGTTACTGTAACTGTCAATCCATCGTGACACTTACCTGTCGTTACTGTAACTGTCAATCCATAGTCACACTTTCCTGTTGCTATTGTAACTGTCAATCCATCATCATACTTACCTGTCGTTACTGTAACTGTCAATCCATCATCATACTTACCTGTCGTTACTGTAATTGTCAATCCATCATCATACTTACCTGTCACTATTGTAACTGTCAATCCATCGTCACACTTACCTGTCACTATTGTAACTGTCAATCCATCGTCACACTTACCTGTCGTTACTGTAACTGTCAATCCATCGTCACACTTACCTGTCACTATTGTAACTGTCAATCCATCGTCACACTTACCTGTCGTTACTGTAACTGTCAATCCATCGTCACACTTACCTGTCACTATTGTAACTGTCAATCCATCGTCACACTTACCTGTCGCTATTGTAACTGTCAATCCATCGTCACACTTACCTGTCGTTACTGTAACTGTCAATCCATCGTCACACTTACCTGTCGTTACTGTAACTGTCAATCCATCGTCACACTTACCTGTCGCTATTGTAACTGTCAATCCATCGTCACACTTACCTGTCGTTATTGTAACTGTCAATCCATCGTCACACTTACCTGTCGTTACTGTAACTGTCAATCCATCGTCACACATACCTGTCGTTACTGTAACTGTCAATCCATCGTCACACATACCTGTCGTTACTGTAACTGTCAATCCATCGTCACACTTACCTGTCGTTACTGTAACTGTCAATCCATCGTCACACTTACCTGTCGTTACTGTAACTGTCAATCCATCGTCACACATACCTGTCGTTACTGTAACTGTCAATCCATCGTCACACTTACCTGTCGTTATTGTAACTGTCAATCCATCGTCACACTTACCTGTCGTTATTGTAACTGTCAATGAGACTCTCGTAGCTCACGTAGACAGCGTTGCCGTACCATAGCTTGACCACTGACCACTGGCTCACTTGTGGGCTAGTCGTGTCCACCAGAATGCCAAAGTCTAGTATGTGAACCGAGGAGTAAGGAAGGTTATAGGCCGCAGACACCCAGGCCAGCCTGAAGGGAGATATCATCAGAGATTAGTTCACTATCCCATGGACAAACAGGATTGACAGATACTTGTTTCTACTGGAAAAACTTAAATTATAATTTTGTTCTGAAGAATGTAATCATGTATACATCATACATATATACATATCTGACACAGTGAATGTAGGTGCTGTAAATAAAAACATAGAATTGTGACACAGTGTATGAATGTGCTTTACATAAAAAAAATAGAATTCTAACACAGTATATGAATTTACTTTACATATACACATGTAACTGTTAAACGGTATATGAATGTGCTTAACATAAAAATATAGAAAGGTGACACAGAATAGGAAGATACTTCATAAGGAAATATAGAAAACTGACACAATATAGGAAGGTACTTCACAGGGAACCATAGAAAACTGACGCAGTGGAGATTTCTTATTGTTTAAATCAGGCGCGTATCGTTTATATGATGTTTCATTCAAGCCCAGCATATTTACTGTGATATTTAGGTGTGGCGGGAGGTAGGTAGGTAGGTAGGTAGGTACGTAGGCAGACCGACAGGTAGGTAGGTATGCAGGCCGGTAGGTAAGGAGGCAGGTAGGTAGGTAAGTAAGTAGATAGGTCGTTAGGTAGGAGGATAGTCAGGCAGGTAAGTAGGTAGGCAGATAAGTAGGTAGGTGGGTGGGTAGGTAGGTAGGTAGTGTAGCGAAACGCCAGTGGCCCATGTCCTTATGCATTCTTTTATTCTTGGTAAACAGGGGGAAACGGCTTTCGGAAGCTCTCAGTTCTCTTGTTCGCTCAATTCTCCATGAAAGGTGGTTCTTTGGGTTATCTTCATACCACAATCTTTACATGGAGCGAGTATATATTTGTCTTTCCTTTCGGGTAGTCCCGAAGGAGCGCCTTGCGTCAAATGTGCACTGGTGCAGCGGCTGGTCAATTGATGGCCGGGCCAACACCTACCGTTTGAAAGTTGCAGCCTGTCCAGTGAGTTAAAGATTACGACAGAGATGCAACCTACTACTGAAGTGATGTAAAGGTAAATATGGGTTTTCGTTGGTCCAGGCAAAGCTTGGCCTATAAATATCTATTGTCTTAACGACTGAGAGGATATAGCAAAACAGCAGTCTTGCCATGTTGGGAGGGGGTGACCGTTAGCCGATCTGGCTACGCGTCTTGATCTTGGCATGACAAGGGAACACATCTGAAGAATAAGAGATACTAAATGATATCGCTTGTTCGTGGCAGCTGATGGACGAGTGATATCTGGATTCCTACGGCTTACCGTTACTTGGTGGTATCTCTCTTTTAAATATAGGCACATTAGATAGCTACGGGGATGGGGTCCACCAATCTAGAATATATCTTCTTGAGCCAGGGGATGCTAGCCACAGGACTATCTCTTTCGTCTGTCACTCGATAGGATGATGTCGGGAGGATAATGGACTCCTCTATCTCACTGAGAGAACCTGAACTTATATACCCTATGGTTTGTGCAGGGCAATGCCGGTACATTGGGGCGACAGCTCAGTCGAGAGCGGCGGCCGGGAGGGGTAGTATCTTCTTTGAATGGGGAAATACACGGTGTGCCATATAACCCCACTTAGGGGGGAGAAACACACCGATTGCTGGGCACACCACACCACAAGATCTTGGTTGCGAGAAAGGCATGGTTTGCAAGTGAGAGGAAAGCATGGAAATGAATGTGCCCAATAATAATAAAGGCTTGGTATGAGTGTGGAATGTGTGTCTTGTAGACAAAACGTTCCTAGGGTGGACAACCTGACATTACCCAGCTGGAGGTCGACTCAAGCCCGGACGTAGCCAATCCAGGGGCTACCTGACAGGTCAGGCCCATGCATTCAGGTATGATATATACTGCATTGGGCCAAGATCCTATATGTCAAATATATTAACTGAGACCCTATTGGTCTTTAGGATTGTGTGATGCATGAGTCCGCCCAGTCGCTCAATATTGTTTGTCATCTCCAGGGTCCTCTGTTGTTGGATGTGACCAAATCGGACAGTATCCACACAGCTTCTGTGCTAGAGCCAAATACGTCTGATGAAGCCAGGTCAATGTATGAGCCATATCACACATGGTGTGCCTAACTCTGAGAGAGAGGCAAGGGCATATCTTGAGGAACTGACATAGGCCCGAGAACAGTTCAATGCTGGTTGAGACTACGCATGATTATCTTGCAAACTAATAAACAATGACAATTTGTAGTAATGGGGCATCTCGGGTCCTTTCATTGACATAGGCCCGAGAGCATTCAACTTCAAAGTTGTGTCTACGCATGATTATCAGGCCTACCCATTTTGTTCCGGACATGAATAGACACCTATATAGGTTAAGTCCATGAACAATTCCTCAACAACCAGTGGATTTGATTCTACAGAGGCCTGTGGAACTTACACCCAAGTACCGGGGAGGAAGGAGCTTCCAGCACACAGGGTGAGACGTATATGGACAGATCGGACAGTATTTGAAGCTGGGTCTGTGACTATGGCTACTTGAGGCTATGTGCCTGAACTTATCTGTGTGGTGTCTGTTTAGAACTATCTGTGTTAACTGCCTTGATGTTTTCCTGTGCTGTCCTTTATTGATTTAATAAATCAAGTTTTAGTTTATTCCAACGATCACTGTGTTATATATATGGATCAGCCAGAAGAACATTGCAGGAAATAGGTCCTTAGGTCGAAAGAAAGAGTGACAGTGAGTCCGGGGAAAACGGAGGAGGGTTGGCAGGTAAAGACCTATCCCAGCCAGGGCTATAAAGAGAACAATTTTGAAATATTGTGACAGGGCTATTTGGGACCCTCCACGTAGCGTGTTACAGGTAGGTAGGCAGGTAGGTAGGTAGGTAGGCCGGCAGATAGGTAGGCAGGCAGGCAGGCAGGTAGGTAGATAGGCAGGTAGGTAGGTAGGTAGGTAGGAAGGTATGCAGGCCGGATGGTAAGGAGGCGGGTAGGTAGGTAGGTAAGTAGATAGGTCGATAAATAGGAGGGTAGGCAGGCAGATAATTAGGTAGGCAGGCAGGAAGATAAGTAGGTAGGTAGGTAAGTAGATAGGTCGGTAAGTTGGAGGGTAGGCAGGCGGTTAAGTAGGTAGGTAGGTAAGTAGATAGGTCGGTAGGTAGGAGTGTAGGCAGGCAAATAAGTAGGTAGGTTGGTAAGTAGATAGGTCGGTAGGTAGGAGGGTAGGCAGGCAGGTAAGTAGGTAGGTGGGTAGGCAGCAAGTAAGCAGGTAGCTTTGTAAACAGTTAACAAAACAAAACACCACAACCTTTTCACTTCCTGAATAAGTGCAGTTCCAACCGGAGAAAACTGGAAGCTCAAACAGTCTCTCGCGTGCTCGCAGGTTGTGAACGTGGCTCCGTAACTTTCCTGCAGGATGTAACCGACCTGAAACACAGTTACATGTAACTTAATCGAGGTATGACATCATGACATCGTGACATCATGACATCGTAACTCACTGGAGGAGTTGTGATAGCGAACTGCCCTGGTAAGGTCATGAGAACGGTGGGGCGCGAGTTTAACGCCTGGGCGCCTGGTTGAGATCTCACACAAGGTAGAATGGTAGAGAACCGTGCAATATTAACATTAAATAATATCTTTACCGCGCATTACTAACATTAATTATCCTCTTTACAGTACGCCACTAACATTAATTATCCTCTTTACAGCACGCCACTAACATTAATTATCCTCTTTACAGTACGCCACTAACATTACTATCCTCTTGACAATACACCACTACCATTAGTTCATGTATTGAAAGTACTCACTAACATTATATATTATTTTGACAGTTCGCCATTAACATTATTTATTGTTCAGACAGTTCACTACTAACATTATGTATTGTCTTGATAGTATGTCAGTAGCATTAATTACTGTCTTTACAACATGCCATTACTAATATTTACTATCTTCACAGCACATCGTTAATATTAATTATTTTCTTGACAGAACATCACTAGCTTTAACTAATATGTCGACAGTGCACTAAAGGACATTACTAGACAATCTCCACCCCAACCTTCCCATGCCATAAGACGTTTTGGGGTATATGGTGCTAACGCAATATGTGTACAGACCAATCAACACTACAAGTCTGGTCGTGTTAATGCCACGCTGACCGCTGACAGTATATCTTTCACATTAGTTACTGTCATGACAGTGCATCACCAGAACTAGTCGCATCCCTTACAGTACGTTTTAAACATGTACTACTGTCAGTTCTCCCCTTTTCTTTGTCTCTCCCTCCCTCCCTCTCCCTCCCCCTGTCTCTCTATTTCTCTCTTTCTCTCTCGCTCTCTTTTTTTTTCTCTCTCTCTTTCACACACACACACACACACATACACACACACACAGACACACACACACACACACTTTAGACGTATATAAAACAAGCTTAGCCTACTTCGCAGGTCAGCTGTGGAACAATGTCTTCCACAGGAGATCAAAGGCACCACCAATCTCTATACATACAATCGTAACCTATTGTGGCATAACGCAGCCAACATTATTCATCTTATCAACAAATGCCGCAAAAAGAGGAAACAACATTAAAAGAAATTGACTTCACAAACGCAATTGGAGATTGGGACGTAAAACTTAACATCGAAACTGGAACTGAACAAGTGACAAATGACGTGGATTCTTAGAAGGATTTCATCAGACCAAGCTCGGAAAATCATTGGATGAAAAAACCACCTGACCCGCCTTCGCGCCAGTGCATAATTAACATATATCCCCATTTCATCAGAAATGTTAATCAGCCGCACTTTTGTCTGAATTCGCTCCATGGACGGAGGTGAGAAGAGTGTGTGATCAAAAATTCAATGGACAAGGCAAAAGTCTGGATCCGAGGTACGTTTGTTAGCCCTTGATTAGACTAAGAACCCGATGTATCAAGTGTCAAGTAACGTAAACCCATGTTGTGATGTCAATTGAAATGTATGATTATTAATTAAAACCTCAGAAATGTAAAAATGCTCGACTGTAGATTCTAATGACGCAAAGCCATTCCCGGCCAGAATATTCTCTTCAATGAAACTGCCACCTCTGATATTCTTAAAGATAATTATTAACTTTAAGAAGTGCATTACACTATTACATTCTATTCTAAACAACTGTGAGAGGTGATGATTCGAAAGCAATCTTGTGCATTTCACCAGAAACATTGTAGAAGATGCTATCACGGTCTACAGCTGAAATGACAGTTCGTGTACTAGAACAAGTGCCGTGTTCTAAAACAGACTTATCTATGCCTATTTACGATCTAGAAAGCTGAAAGAGAAATCAAATCTTCCCTTTCTCCTTTATCTATAGAAATAATAGGGTTTGGCGAAATAATATTTATATTTATGTCAAATTTTAATTAGATAAGAGCACTTATGAACTGCAATACATGAGAAAGTTGTGCTTCGCGGAACACCATCACACGAAGTGAACTTAACTCATTACTCAACATAACTTAAAACACAACCCCACTCATCACCACTCATCACCACACAACACAACACTCAACATCACAACAACAACAGGTAATGGAAGAGAGTTATTGGACACAACAAGAAGAAGAAGTAGTTAATTGGGAAAACACAGAGAATTATTTATACACATTGTGAACACCATTGAGTAGAAGAAATGTTATAAATGTATGTCATTTATTTACATGCATCTTGACACCTTCTCACTCTTGTCATTGTCTCACTGTACACGTTCACTGACCCCAGGTCAAATGAAGACTTACATACAGCAGGAACAAGTTGATACAAGGCGTACACAGTGTGATAAACTCTGACCACCCCAAATTAACCCAACACTAGCTTAGAGAGAAAGGAGGGGGAGGGGAACTAGTTCCTACTTCAGGAATTTAGGTTCTTTTACCTACTTTTAAAAGATTGTATTGGTAGGATTGTATATATTTATGCGAATATTCATCAGTGATCTTGGTGGCTACATACCAACAACCACCCAACACATCAGCAAACTAACCACCTAAATCAGACCTGAGAGAGGGAAGCCGAGAGAGGGGATGAACCACAAGTGAGATGGAGGGTGACTTCGCTATGAGCAGAGCATGGGGAGGCCTTCAGTGGAGCTATACGGGCAGACCTGACGTGGATCCATCAGTCAATGGACCCTGGCTTACCTAATCTTCCAGTCACCAGGTTACATTTTCCTTGGTCGAACCCACACCCAATTTCAGGAAAAACTGATAATGTTTATGGTTGAGACACCACTATCATACTTAATATGTACAACATCAAAATGTTTACTATGTTTTCACACTTGTTGACATTTCATATATTGATGCTTGTTATTGATTGTCTGGGACAATGGTCCAATGTGCAACTGTTCTATTACTTTGTGTAAAGCACAACAGAGATGTATGTACTGACCAGAAGGCTCAGGCCAGTCAATAAATGATTAACATGAATTGACCTTCTGTTAATTTGTCAAGTTCAAACCTATCTGTCAACTACTTCTTTGTGCATCATGTTGTCAAAATCTAATGTGATTGATTATGTGTTTGATTGTTAAAAGATAAATTAACTCATAATGACTTACTAAAGGGGGAAATAAAAGACTCTATACCTATCAACTGCTCAACATCCATGTTTTCTTCATCTAAATCAGGCTGAGAAAATTCTCCTGACTTTCCTCAGATTTGATAAACTAAAAGGGGGCTCCAGAGCTAAAGAATCATTGGAGAAGGGGCAGATTCCCAATTAGTAAATTACCATTCTTACCAGGGCCATAATCTATATCTCCTAGACAATACTTAACAAAACGAGGCCTGCAGATAACTCAAGGTTCATATTCTGGGGTTATTGAAGATAGAAGAGGATGGGGCTCTACATCTTTTGTTAGAGATGGGGCATGCACTACAGTGATCTCCCACTCCCTTCAAAAATATATGACACCTATCTCAGTACAGCTTACACACCCTGTCGTTGATTTCTTGGCAAGATTACGCTCAGTAGTTTGCCATTGCTTTCTGAGCGGCTGGCTCACTTATCACGTAGGTTACCAACGCGGCGAGAAAAGCTTCAAATTCTCGCGCGCTGCGTTACACCACGTGGATAAACGGGATTACGGAGAAAGTCGTTTAACGCCTCGGCCAGGGAGACCGGTACCCTATTCTTAACCCTTTGAAAATAAAGTTCGTTAGTTCTCTCTCTCTCTCTCTCTCTCTCTCTCTCTCTCTCTCTCTCTCTCTCTCTCTCTCTCTCTCTCTCTCTCTCTCTCTCTCTCTCTGTGACGAAACGCGTTTATCTGTCTTGGGTCGTAAAGATCCCGCACTATTTTGGCGCGTCATCGGGGGACTTTCCCAGCTAAAAATAGACTGAGGGAAGCAGATGGAGGAATTACTATCTAGAATCTTCTCGAAACACCGGAATTCGAGTGACCCGTGAGGCTGAGTATTGCTCTAAATTCTCGTGCAGAGAGATCTAGCAATTCTAGGTGGGGAATGACGGTTTCCCGAGAAAGTGTCTTCTCTCAGGAAGCACTCGCTTCTCGTGCGCATTGAATTGGCACGAGGGGGGAAATTGGCTAAACCTTTCATTCACTTCTACGTTGCTCGGAGAGAGCAGACGCAGGCCTTGTGAGCCAATTTTGTGTGGCGTCTCACCTCAACCATGATTCGGCTGACTGTTATGGAAAGGAAGCTGAGAAGCCCTTGAACAGTTCTGAAGCTGACTGGAAATCTGGTTTTCTACATTCAGGTACATATTTGTTTAAATCATTTAACTTTGTACGGGTGTAGCACACGCCATTGTTCTAACCTCATTACCTATGCGGATGTCCTTGCATACTAATGAGCAAACCGATCGATAACGCAGTTGACGGCTAATCGTGGCTTGGTTTACTGTGTGCTCGCGAATCAGCTGTTAGGAACGCCGGAATGCGTTGTGGGCGATCGGGGTTCAAAATATATGTACCATATATTGCCAATCGTTGCATCTATTAGGTTGCTGTGTTAGAATAAAACCTAGTTACTTGTGCCTGATAGAAACTTAGATTTATGTCAGTCAGTGGCTGAAGCCAGAAGAACGGTTAGAAAACCAGGTAAGTTGGTAGGTGGAGATTCAGACAACATTTGTGCTTAGTTACTAAGTAAAGGAAGAACTTAGTTCTGTGCCACCAGGAATGATGTAACTATTGTGTAGTAACTTAATAGTGAATTCATTGTGTGTAACACGGGATTTCTGTGGTAAGGTAAGTCTGCTTCGGTGATATATATATATATATATATATATATATATATATATATATATATATATATATATATATATATATATATATATATATATATATATGATGTGACATTGTGTATATATATTAGGTCATGGCATGTGATACTTCCTGGAGTAATTCCGAACGCCGAATAGCTCGACGCGTGATAACACTGCGTGCCGTCGCGATATACATATGCGTTCTGAAATCTTGTCTGAGCTATCTTGTTCTTTCATACTGGCGCTAGTGCGAGTGAATGCTAAGGTGCTGGAAGTATGGAAGGATGCAAGGAGGCTGTATGAGACTGGGGAAATATAGGATATGGGGGAAGTGAAAGCAAGTTATGAAAGTATTGGTTGGTAGGCCAAACCAACGATGAAGTTCGGTCCGAGCCAAGGCTAAACCACTTGGGAGGGCTGAACTGGAACAGTACCCTTGGAACATGTGGGGAACATGTATTCTCAAGAAGGCTACTTGACTCTAAGGCAGAGTCTGATAAGAAGAGTTTGCTATGGTGTGGGCAGGTGGTCCCACCAGCAAACAGGCTTGTGTACATATTGGATGTGATCATGTACTATTCCTATATCCCGAGGGATGGTATATTGATCAAGATTATGTTTCTTAATGAACATTGATGATGTTAGGAACGAGTCCAGGGACTCTTTACCTATTTGTTTAGTTCGATTAAATTAGAACTATGATAACAGCCTACTATCACTACTGACGTTAGCGACGACTGGTAGATGATTAGGGATAGGTGAGACCTACGATCAGACTCGTCATTCTGATTTCTTGCTCTGTTTGACGGGCTGTTCTGTGAGGCCAGCTGACATTTGTGAACCCATGCTTTACTACTCTCCATATAGAGATAATGCTTTGGTTATATGAATAACTAAGTAGCATGACTGAGGGTTGAGTAGTTATTGGTAGGATGCACGTGGACTAATGTTTGGGCCAGTGTACTCTCACCGATCGCTCTTCCTTTTCAGGAGTTTGCCTGTTGAGGAACCAGTCAACTATAAGTGTAGTTGGCAGGAAACCACTTCGTGTGACACAGCGAAGGGTTCAGTTCTTTACTTATCACGCCCGACTCAACCACACCATGTACCCAATGCGATTCACCATGCGTGAAGGGGTGCATCAAGAAATACCAATGCCCTGAAGGTGCACGTATGGGAAGTGATGGTTTGTGATGTTTTTCTATAGTAGAAGATACTCTGTTTCAGCCAGGAACATTTCAGCTTTTTGAGTAATCATGCTCAACGAAAGGAAACACCTGACCGTATATTATGACGGTGGTTCTGCCTAAACGCGGAAGTAAATGATCTTCAGACACTTGAATGGTTCTTTGGACAGCTATAGTGGCCGGTCTTGAGAAGAACTACACCAGCGATTGACTTGTGGCAAGTGTTACCAGGTGGAAGGGACTATTGTTTATAGTCCAACCTGAATTGTTTCCGTGAAATAGATGTCTGATTCTAATAATGTACTGTCTCAGTCTGAAGATTATAAACTTTGTTCGAGTAGGACTCAGTAACATTTCAGTAGCCATATCTGATGCTCCAAGCAGTGTGACTGTGAGAGACCATTGAATTTGTCATTGACATTCAGCAGTGTGACTGTGCTATGATTGACAGACCATTCGATTGGTCAGTGACTACGTATGTTCATCGAAGTCACGAATACTTGGAGTCAAGTCCAGGAGGATTGTCTCCCAACCAGTGTTGTTAGAGAACTGTATTAACAGTGACTCCGTGGGAGTGATACAGATGCAGTTGGTCCAGTGAGTGAGGTCCAGCAGTGACTCTATTGTTGTGGATCCACGCTCTGGAGACGGAGTGGTCTCCAAGGTTCTAGTCATCTCACTGGAAGGAAACCGGGTGAGTGGCGGACCGACTGGACAGGACATCTGCATCCAATCTACTTCTCAACTCCATGATGACAACATTATCTCTGATTCTGTCTATACTCTATCCTCTATTTGTGTAAATAGATTATTCTATCAGGATGTTCATTTCAGTTCTATATTCTCAAGGGTAGAATAAACTTTATGTACGTTGACTTTCTCTTTGTATAATGATTGAGGGTGGTCTCGGACGATGCCTAAGTGTTCATTGTTCCACTAGAGTAGGTAGTTAGTGGGGGTCTAGAATCTGGAGGGGCTTGTAGACATACTTAACTAATAGGAGATCAACCGCAGAGTAAAAATGTGTATCTGCCTGTCCAACCCCTGGGGCTAGAATACACGGGAGTGCAAGGGACTCCTCGGGTGTGGTTCACTCTCACTACCCAAGGTGAACTCGTTACACACTCTCTCTCTCTCTCTCTCTCTCTCTCAGTCTCTCTCTGTCTGTCTCTCTCTGTCTCTCTCTCTCCCTCTCTCTCTCTCTCTCTCTCTCTCTCTCTCTCTCTCTCTCTCTCTCTCTCTCTTGTAACTGTGTAGGCACATACAGTAATGTAACACTGTAATAATGGAAGAAACAGTACACTTACTCTGCGATCCACTTCGGGAAATAGATAGGTTTGTATCGCTCCAAAGTCCACTCCGGATGTAGGCCTGAGGACAGAACAATTGTCAAACATTCACTAAATGCGTTGATTCACCTCACCGTCCATCTCCCATCGGCTGAGCTGCCTATCTATCTGGTTGTCCATCTATTCATCTCTCTAGCTGTTCATCTATGCATCTGTCTAGCTGCCCACTGTCCGATGTCCATCTATTCATCTGTCTGGCTGCCAATATGTATGGATGTCCATCTCTTCATCTGTGTGGCTGCCCATTTGTCTAACCGTCCATCTATTCATCTGTCTGGTTGCCCATCTGTCTGGCTGTCCATCTCTTCATCTGTCTGGCTACCTATTTGTCTAGCTGACCGACTGGCTGGTTGTCCATCTATTCATCAGTATAGATGTCTGTCTATTCATCTGTCTAGTTGCCCATCTGTCTGGCAGTACATCTATGCATCTGTCTGGCTGCCCATCTGTCTAGCTTTCCATGTGTCTGGCTATCCATCTGTCTCGCTGGCTGTCCATCTCACGACACACACATTACACACATACACACATATGACACACACACATATATCACATACACACACACATGACACACACTCCTGTAACACACACATGACACACTTCTGTTACACAGACATACACACACATACTCCTGTTACACACACATACACGTCTGTAACACTCACCTGAAGGCAAAATCTACAGGATTCCTTCTGGACGCCAGTTGTAACAATTTGCATTCCTTCACGTCTGGCAGCGGAGAGCAGACGTATTCTTCCACCACAGCTGGGGTCTGGTCGCCCCTGGCAACAATCACGCGAGCCTTTCTGATTGGCTGTGGAGCTGTGCATGAAAATGTTGTTTGGATGTTATCGCCATTAAAGAGGTCAAATACACAAGTATCAACTTCATTGCCCAGAGTTTCACCTGGCATAGCTCAGGCTCTCTCCATAGAGCAACTTGACTCCTCCCGAAAACTCTGTACAAAGCACGAACTCTGTAGCTTCGGCCACAACCCGTAAAGATCTCTGGAAAAAGCAAACTGTTCTCGCGAATTGGATGTCTGAGTTTGACAACGAAGCCACGAGGTCTGAGCACGAGGCAGATGGCTCAACTACTCTGTCGAAGGGAACTCCCCTGTTATCATCAATAACATGTACCCCTGTTATCGTGGTTTTGTTATCAACAAATTCAATAGTAGGTCATAAACTTCATGTACACCCCTACGACTTGTGCTTTATGATCACTCGCAGACTTCCGACTATAATAACAATAGTTATTCCAGATTGACGAACTGCCTGTGCAGTTTTTTTAATGTCTTTTGCAGGACGTTGCCATCAACCTTAGGATAATCCTCTAGTTAACTGTACTTTAAGTAGTTTGCCATTGCTTTCTGGAAGGGGAAATCGACGTTTAAGTCCAACTGACCGGTGTAGGGAATGCACATACTACCGTGCCAACAGCGTAAGGATGCTTCAGAGCGAGGTTCTTAACCTTTCGGCCACGCTGACCCCATGTACTGGTATATATATTTTTTGTTGCACTTCCTATTTACTGGACATTGCAGTCAACACCAGCATTTTTCAGCTGCTATTGATGTCTTGGCAAATTTCACGTTCAGTAATTTGACTTTTTAAGGTTTTCATTTGTAACCCGTATGATGATAGTGAACAAGCCACTGTGACCCTCTACAGACCACTAATAACCGCTACCCACCCCTTACCAAAGAATTTTATTAAGCTATACCCGCTAAAATCAATAATATCGGCCATTTTTACTTTTTAAGGTTTTCATTTGTAACCTGTTTGATGATAGTGTTTACACCACTACGACCCTCTACAGAACTGAAGATAACACTTGTCTAATACATCAACAGCAGCTGAAAAATGCTGGTGTTGACTGCGACGTCCAGTAAGGGATACGCAAAAATTTATTTTTTTTTAATTTGCCATTGCTTTCTGAACGACCGATACCTTTCCGTAAGAAACCAAAGCGACGCGATCCGCTGCCGAATCCCGCTCTTTTGTGTTTCGAACGTGGGTATATGGGATTACGAACAGCGTCATTTAACCCCTTCGCAAGGGAGCTGTACTGGTATAAGTAACTGCCCCGGGGAAGGTTAACCCGGTCAACAAATGCCCTCAGACGTCTGATTGTCAGCCTACCGGTGCAAGAACACAGCTCTGCTGTAAACAGGCACAACGCAATCACGTATGGAAAAAAAAAACAACTCCGGATGAAAGCAGAAGAAGAAGTATAACAAACGGTATATTGAGATGCCACGAGCATATGTCCTTCTCGGCACATGACCTTCCTAGACAAAGCCCAAACACCCGACAACAGCCCCGAGACACCTAGCTGGAACTCCTAGCTGGGAAAAAGACAATAATAATGGTAAATTATCTCGAACGACAACCAGCCAAAAACATTTCCATATGTATGGCACGCTGCACCTTCCTTTTGTATTTATAATGTCCATTTTAAACATTGCCTCAGTGAGTCATTTGTCATTGATTATTTTTCATGCGTTTTAATACTTATTGTTCTTGTGTTGTCAAAAATGAGCTTTATAAGTGATATTGAATTAAAGAATGTATGAGAGAAAATAGAGACGAAGGGCAGAATGTCAGACGGGCCTGCCTGCCCAATTCTTAAACCTTTGAAAATAACGATTTTCTTTCGTTCGTTCGTTCGTTCGTTCCTCGCCATATACGTGGGGAAACATAACTCTACCACTGCTTGGGATGAAACGTGGGACATGCGAAGACTTCAGAGGTACTTGTAATTTACGTCCCCAAGTCAAGGACGAAAGGTCAACATGTTAGTCCAGCTGTCTGGTGTTGGGGTCGAACCCCTTCTCTTGGCATCAGCGCACCGGAAATGTAAGAAAATGAGTTTCTATCCTTTCGGCCATGCTAGCCTACAAGTATGCATTTGCTCCCAGTACTTTTTTTTCTGTTTACGCTGTAGTTTTCAGTTAAATTTTCTAATTTCACGCTTTTTTCATATCTGTTTATGTTGCTCCTGATGGAGATTAGTTAGTTGCATATCCTTTACAGGATGTTGCAGTCAACCCCAGCATATTATTCTGTTCGTGATCTCTTACCAAGTCTACATTCAGTAGCTTGCCATTGCTTTCTGAACGACCGGCACTCATACCATTGTATGGAAACCAACACAAGGTGGTCAGCTTCCAGATCGACCGCAGCTGTGTTTCGAACGCGATATGCGGGGTTATGAATTGTGTCCGTGAAACCTTGGCCACGGAGCCTGATGAAGATTACTAACCTCCAAACGTCGATTCATTGTTTTGTGGTGTCATTATGTTCATCTTATTTTTACGATGTTATTATCAAGGTTATTGTTACACTGTCATTTCGCTCTGTCCAGTCTTGCGTTCAATGTAGAGTATGACACTGTCTCTGAGTTTATTATCCCTTACTTTCTTTCAGGAGTTAAACATATTTTAATTTTTCTAAATTTGGTTGCATGTTCTTTACAGGACGTAGCAGCCAACCCCAGCATTTTCGCTATTCGTGATTCCTGGGCAAATTTTACGTTCAGTAGTTTGCAATTGCTTTCTGAATAGCCGGCTCCTATACCATTTTCGAAAAAAACCAGCACCGCTATGTTTCGAACCCAGCGATACGGGCTCACAAACCGCGTTCGCAAGCCCTTACCCACGGAGTCATGTATTATTGATTATTGCACATTGTCCATCTCAAAAATTAGTTTGACTGAGTCATGTATTATTGATTAGTGCACATTGTCCATCTCAAAGATTAGTTTGCCTGAGCCATGTATTATTGATTAGTGCACATTGTCCATCTCAAAAATTAGTTTGACTGAGCCATGTATTATTGATTAGTGCACATTGTCCATCGTCTTTAGCCTAGCTGTTTTTATTTTGTATTGGTACATCTTGCTGAAGCCGTGACTTCTCTTATCAATTGTTAAATGTGGACACTGCCTTGGTAAATAAATAATATACATAATGCACACACATGTGTGTATATACTATTACAATACCCCGGGTGTGTTGTATCAACATGTTTGACATAACAAACACAGCCACTAGCTCCAGGTGTGTCTTATCAACATGTTTGACATAACAAACACAGCCACTACCTCCAGGTGAGTCCAGGTATCTGAGGACTTCGGCTTTTGGCGGTATCAGCACGTCTGCTGAGTGGATGAAGCTGGTGTTGACATTTGGGTGGTCTAACCTGCTGAGTCTGATGTTCGGATCTTTCTCCATGAATTGCCGCAGCTGTTTGTTGAATGACGAAATACATTTGGTATCAGTCTGCGTAGACATAAATAGTCTGATGCTTTATAGGTGGTAGGGAGACAATGAAAGACCAGAGAAAGTGCACCAAAAATACAAAAATACTAAATAAATTGTGGTGTCTTTTAGGTAGTCTGGGAAAAGACAAAGGCTGGAATACGTACACAGGAAAAACCTGCTTGGGAATGTCGGATATACTGGGACATGTACATGTGAATTGGTACAAGTATCTCGGAACAGTCATAACATCAGATGTGAGATGCCTTGAAGAGATTAGAACAAGAATTGCCATGGCGAAGGTAGCCTGAAAAACATACTGACCAATAAAATGATGTTAGTTACAAAGAGAAAAACAGTGTTGAGGTGCTACATAGAACCTGTACTTTTATATGGATGTGAAGCTAGGACAATGAACAGTCAAGCTGAAAAACATCTGATGGTTGTGGTTTCAGAGGAAAATGCAAAGAATACCATGGACAGACAGAAAAGCCAATGAACTAGTCCTACAAGAAACAAATGAAAACCTTAAACTGATTAGAGAAATTAGACGTAGAGTCACGATATTTTTTGGTCATGTTATTAGAAGAAATAAACTGGAGATCTTAGTGACAACTATCAAGATAGAGGGGGAGAGAACAAGGTGTTAATACCTGGATGCAGTTTCGATGCGCAGTGAACGGAAATTTACATTCCACAGCTCGTTCATTTGAATTGGAAATAGAAGGGAACATTCTTAACCAAGTTGATGCTTTTAGATACCCAGGGGCATTTATAACATCAGATGGCAAGTGCACAACAGAGATTAATGGCAGAATAGGGCAAGTAAAAGCTGCATATCAGAACATGAAAAGTATATTATGCAATATTCACAATCATTGAATGTAAGAAAGAGAGTGCTGAAGTGCTATATAGAACCTGTTATGCTGTAAGGCAGAGAATCTTGGAATGTACATGAACAAATTAGGAAGAGTTTGGAAGCAGCAGAGATGTGGTTTCTGAGACGAATGTTACGAATTCCTTGGACTGCCAGAGTAACCAACAACGATTGTCTGAAAGCGGCTAATGAGACTAGAACATTTTATACAATAAGAAAGAGACAAACAGCTTTCTTTGGTCATGTGATGAGAAGAGAGGCATTGGAGAACATCGTGACAACAGGAAAGATCGAGGGGAAGAGAAACAGAGATCGACCAAGAGAAATTATGCTAGATAGATTGGTACGGTGGCAAGGAAGAATATCATCAGCAGAATTGATCCAGAAAACCAAAGACCAAGATCTATGGAGAGACATGAACACCTACGCCAGCTGGCCAAGGCACTTGATGATGATGATGACTTGTTGGTGTGATTGTATCCCATGTTTGGTACAGACCTACATTTTATTTGGCGCTGAATCGATTAAATAGACCCCAGCTCCAGGACCGACCGAGCCTACACCTGGGTCTCGGGGTAGATTCTGGGAAGATAAGGATTCTGGGAAGTACACTTGGGTGTCAGGGTAGATTCTGGGAAGTAAACCTATCAGGGTAGATTCTGGGAAGTACACCTGGGTGTCCGGGTAGATTCTGGGAAGTAACGGTGGCAGGTGGGGTACTGTCCACATTAGCCATGTCGTGCCGGGGAGTTTATACAAGAATGGCATAGCACCATATATACACCAAGCCCATCTTCAGGTCATGGGGAGCGAGTACATGGGTGGGTACCCAGTTAATGCCATGGGGAGCGTGTACATGGGTGCTTACACAGTTCATGTCATGGGTAGCGTGAACATGGGTGCTTACCGAGTTCATGTCATGGGTAGCGTGACCTTTGCAGAATGTTGCAATTAATCCCAGGGTAATCTTCTAGGCATATTTATGTTCAGTAGTTGCCATTGCTTTCTGAACGAGACATCGACGTTAAAGTCCAATTGTCCAGTGTAGGGTATGATCCCGCTACCTCGCACTCAGCGCACAAGAAGTTTGAGAAGGAGCGCTCTTATCCGTTGACTTTGACTCAATGACATACGACTACAAGAATGTGGAAGGTCATGTATGTGTGTGTTTGTATGTGTGTGTGTGCGTGTGTGTGTGTGTGTGTGTGTGTGTGTGTGCGTGCGCGCACGCACAATATGTTACCTTTTTCAGCTCTCTCCTGGTCAGATCATGGAATGGGCCAGGTGTAACTGGGTCACTTAAATCAACGACATTGTTGTTGGGGTTATCGCTTCCGCAAGTTTTTAATTTTGGTTTCAGGACATTCTCGTCGCCATTGGCTGCGGTGGTCAATAGCGCACACAGCACCACAGTTGCCAGCAAGTGACCAGACAGTCGGGACATTGGCTGCATGCTGTCTGTTGGACACCGGGAAAATGAAGGAATTAGATTTACAGTAATTACCAAGATCACGAGGGCCTAGCAAACAGCATTAATATATTGTTATCTTCTTCTTCTTCTTCTTCTTCTTCTTCTTCTTCTTCTTCTTCTTCTTCTTCTTCTTCTTCTTCTTCTATTTCTTCTTCTTCTTCTTCTTCTTCTTCTTCTTCTTCTTCTTCTTCTTCTTCTTCTTCTTCTTCTTCGTCTTCTTCATATTATTATTATTATTATTATTATTATTATTATTATTATTATTATTATTATGCTACTACTTTTGCTTCTTCTTCTATTTCTTCTTCTTCTTTTTCTTCTTTTTCTTCTGCTTCTTCTTCTTCTTCTTCTTCTTCTTCTTCTCTTCTTCTTCTTCTTCTTCTTCTTCTTCTTCTTCTTCTTCGTCTTCTTCGTTCAACTTCAGACGTCATCATCATCATTTTCATCATAATCTTCCAGTTTTGCCTTCAAGCGTCGTGGGAAAGAATAGTTAGTGATCCAGCGTCCGGTGAGTGGGCTGGACAGTGTCATTCCGTCTGACTATACAATCTCTTTGATGTTAATCAATTTTTTTTCTTGGGCATCCTATTGCTCTCATGGCAGATCTTTTTTGATGTATGGCGAGTGATGATAGTTGATGGTGTTGCATTCTAATCGGTCTCGGATAGTTAAGTTGGCATCTCTCCTCAAGAATCTCATCTCGCATGTGTTGATTTTTCGTAAGTGTAACATGGATAATGTCCAAGTTTGACATTGGTCGCATAAGGTTGTATGAATATGTTATCTACGAGTATTATCTGCCGTTTTGCATACACAGGTATAGTTGGATGTTAACAGTTGCGCCTCAGATGTCAATATGAATTAATCCAATGAAAACGACCGTCATCTTAAGCTTTTTGACATCTCTATACAGGTTGTCTTCAAGTGGAGCGGGTGTGGACCAAACATAGTTGTCACTGCATATATTGGTCACTTCTGCAAGAAAGGTTTAGCTGTGGTTTAACAAGAGCCATGGTTACATTCAGCGTATCTTAACTTTAGCTTGTTTATGTGTGGACCAAACATAGTTGTCACAGCTCAGCATATATTGGTCACTTCTGCAAGAAAGGTTTAGCTGTGGTTTAACAAGAGCCATGGTTACATTCAGCGTATCTTAACTTTAGCTTGTTTATTTTTTTATTTATTTATTTGCACTCTCTGGTTTTGTCCTCAAGCGTAGTAGTCTATGCATGGTACTTCTAGTAGCACTGAACTGTATATTATGTTTGGATTACCTTTCCCTATTGCCAGTTTCCCTCGCCCTCAGGCGAACCCACTCCGACTTCACAGGTACTTATAATTTACGTTCCTAACCCAAGGACGAGAAGTCAACTTTTTAGCAAATGACTATTGTAGTGGTTGAACCTGCTACTTTGGCATCAGCACAATGTGATATTTCAGTATTGTCATCTTAGAAAGCATGCGACGGATATATGATATGTGATATGTGATATGTGATATGTGATATGTGCGTCCAGCTAAGAATGAAAGTAAAGCTGGAGTACATCCATGTTGTTAGACAGCGCGGTGGCACAGAAGGGCCTACTCTGGTCACATAGCACAAAATGCGTGAGAAGAGTGTTGAATGAAGACAGTGCGTGGGATGTGAGTTGGTTTATGTTGTTGGTCGTTATTTAACTCATCGTACACCAAACAATGATACGTACATGTATGGGTTACCTCGTGAATGAAATACATTTCTCATTTCTTTTGTTCTATAGAAATTATTGCATTCTGCATCTTATTAAATGAAGAACATTTTACACAATAATTTGTTGTCATTAGACGCTACAAAAAGAGTTCTTGCGTGTTACATAGAACCAGATCTAACATACGGCTGCAAGTCCTGGACAATTAGCAAACACACACACACACAAAATATTGCAGGAAGCTTTGGAGATGTGGTTTTATAGAAGAATGCTGAAAATTACTTGGACAGAAAAATTAGTAATCCGTAAATTTTGAGGAAGGCTAAGTCACAAAGACAACTGAACAAAAATGTAAGCCCTTTGCAGGAGCTAGAAGACCGGAGCGTGTGCGCGTCAGAGTTGACTGATACAATTTGCAGTCTTCCGGAGTGTTCCCAACTAACCAAAAACCTGAACAGACAGCGTGATGCCTTTTAAATGAACGGAGCACTTTTAGTTGAATGTTGAACAATGTAATATTTAGTGCAATAATACAACTAACTGCAGTAGGATCACAACATTGAATATTTAGTGCAATACCACAACTAACTGCAGTAGGATCACAACATTGCAATATTTAGTGCAATACCACAACTAACTTCAGTAGGATCACAACATTGAAATATTTAGTGCAATACCACAACTAACTGCAATAACATCGCAACATTGAAATAGTTAGTGCGATATCACAACTAACTGCGGTAGGATCATAACATTACAATCGTAAGTGCAATATCACGACTAACTGCAGTAGGATCATAACATTGCAATCGTAAGTGCAATATCACAACTGCAGTAGGATCACAACATTGCAATAGTCAATGCAATATCACAACTAACTGCAGTAGCATCACAATATTGAAATAATTAGTGCAATATCACAACTAACTGCAGTTGGATCACAACACTGCAATAGTTAGTGCAATATCACAACTCATTACACAATCTTCCTACCAACTCTGTGCTACCAATGCCAAACCTGGACAATGACAGAAAAAGAGAAAAGAAAAATCACAACAACAGAAATGAGGTTCCTGAGAAGAATACTCAACGTATCAAGAAGAGATAAGATCAGAAATGAAGAAATCAGGACTAAAGTGGGGGTTAAAGCTGCTCTAGATTTTATTAGAAAGCAGCAAGTCAAATGGTTTGGCCATGCAAGTAGGCTACCAGCCAAAAGCATGCCACAACAAGCAATGATGTACAGACCAGATGGAAACAGAGGAAGAGGCCGACCACGTAAACGTTGGACGGAGGGAATAACAGAATCCATGGGAATGTCGATATACGAAGCCCATAACCGGGCACTCTCACGAAGTTTATACTTCACCTCGACACCGCAAGGTACAAGAGGAACACGATGAGATGAGATGAGATGAGATTACAGTAGGATCACAACATTGCAATATGTGGTACATTTCATGGTAGCAATTTTAGAAACTCGAGCTTGGGTCAATTTTAAAAACTGGTCTTGATCGGAATTCGATCCTATGAGTACAGGAACGGTAGGCAAGCCTCAGCCCTCTACCCTACACCTACTATAGGAACGGTAGGCAAGCCTCAGCCCCCTTCCCTACAGCTACTACAGGAACTGTAGGCAAGCCTCAGCCCCCTTCCCTACAGCTACTATAGGAACGGTAGGCAAACCTCAGCCTCCTACCCTACAGCTACTATAGGAACGGTAGGCAAGCCTCAGCCTCCTACCCTACAGCTACTATAGGAACGGTAGGCAAGCCTCAGCCTCCTACCCTACAGCTACTATAGGAACGGTAGGCAAGCCTCAGCCTCCTACCCTACACCTACTATAGGAACGGTAGGCAAGCCTCAGCCCCCTATCCTACAACACTTTCCTTTAATTTCCTTGTAGAGTGAAAGGGTAAGTAATCCGTCGCAGAATAGATATTACTTCGTTCCTAACAGACTTATGTCAGTAGATCTTTTATCGCTGAGTGTATCTTCTTCATCGAAATAGTGAATGAAAACAAGAAATGTACAACTATAGATATATATATATGGAATACAGAGTACCACCTGAGCGTGAAGTGTATCTAGAAGGTCTGCGTGCAAGTTCGCGATGTGGTCGCTTATTCCAGCTACACAACATCGCTATATATACGCTAGCCACTCACCGACCAGTGTTAAGTTATGCAAATTTCCACACAAAATTGGAAGGCATCAATTTCAACGAGAGTGCTGATAACGAAATTAATCAGACGTTTTATGGTCCAAATAGAAGCTATTTGTGGTGTCAACTGATGGGCGATATTGTGGCCACTTTGATTAGTGTAATTTACATGTGTGGACGTTTATGGGCAGTTTAGCTGATGTAATTTACATATGTAATTGATCCTGTGTCTGTAATGAGTCGACTATTTGGAGTTTCGCATTCCAGGACAGCATAGTTGATGGTTGATGACACATGATGATAGTGATAAGGGAGGTGGTGGTGATGGTGTTTATGTTGTATAGTGTATAGTATATGTTGTATAGTGTATAGTATATGTTGTATAATTTGTAGTATATATGTTGTATAGTGTATAGTATATGTTGAATAATTTATAGTATATATGTTGTATAGTGTATAGTATATGTTGTATAGTGTATAGTATATGTTGTATAATTTATAGTATATATGTTGTATAGTGTATAGTATATATTGTATAGTGTATAGTATATGTTGTATAGTGTATATTATATGTTGTATAGTGTATAGTATATGTTGCATAGTGTATAGTATATATTGTATAGTGTATAGTATTTTTTTTTCTTGTGTATCCCTTACGGGACGTTGCAGTCAACACTAGCATTTTCAGCTGCTGTTGATGTACTAGGCAAGTGTTACGTTCAGTAGTTTGCCATTGCTTTCTGAACGACCGGACTCTATACCTTTTTCGAAAAAACCAGCACCGCCGTGTTTCGAACCCGGGTACACGGGCTCACAAACCGCGTTCGCAAGCCCTTCAGCCACAGAGACCGGTGTGTATAGTATATGTTGCATAATTTATATTATATATGTTATATAGTGTATAGTGGTGGCGGTGGTGGTGGTGTCGTCGTCGTCGTCGTCGTCGTCTTGCTGTTATTGTTATGTTTTGACTTTGAACGGCAACTAAATGATTGGTCTACGAAAGAAGAGAGGAAACTATCTTTGCTCGGTAAATAAGCAAGTTACTGGTCAGTACGTTAATATAATTAGTATATATTTACACGAATAGCCATGTTATACTATTGCGTATAGAGAAACCTGCAGTCATGTGTTCGTATGTTGTTACATCGAAAGAGCAAGTGAAATGGTTCGGCCACATAACTTGGCCATTAACTGACAGTACACCACAACAAGCAATGTTGTACAGACCAAATGGAACCAGAGGAAGAGATCGTGATGAGAGCGACCATCTGCAAAGTATATGCCACATGATGATGATGATGATGATGATGATGATGATGATGATGATGATGATGATGATGATGATGATGATGATGATGATGATGATATGTCAAATATTTCGCCAGTTTCAGCAATGTGTAACCACGGTGATATATCACACTTGATGTTTTTACTATACTCATACCGACTTATCTTCGGTCACATTTCATCAGTTGTGATATTTATTTTTCATCTGTTATTGCCATCTAATTGTTTATAAACTTAAACAGTGTAGCAATGACCTCTAGCAGATGGTTTGATAATCAAATGTCTCAACAGATAAGAGTTAATTATCGGTAATAAGGATAAACATCTGTCTGCCCCGAGCCCGCATTTTGACTTCCTGAAACAAATTATTTTAATTCGGTTATTAAAATCGGTAATTTTATACCGTAACTGTTTTTCAACAGGTAAATTGAACATTCCGTATTTTGTCACAGGAGGAGAAAATGAATAAATGTTGATTTGAAACATCTAACGGCAGTGGATATGTGATTTCTGAAAAAAGTTCAGAGAATACTATGGACAGACAGAGAAACCAATGATCAAGGCCTTACAAGAAGCAAATGAAGAACGTAAATTGTTTAGAGAAATTAGGAGTCGACAGTCTAAATTTTTGGGGCACGTTTTGAGAAGAAATAAACTGGAAAACTTGGTGACAACTGGCAAGATCGGGGATAAAGAACAAGCGAAGGGCAGAGCCACAAATTTCGGGATGTCTTGACTACATAGTATGGTCCAGGCAAGAACATAGAGCTGATCAACTCCTGGTGCTGGTAAATGATAGCGAAGCATGACCGCCCAAGCTTATCGACATGGCACATGATGATGATAATCGATTTGGTCTCTTTGCACTATCACTATCATCATGTGGCAGACCGTTGCTCTCGATCTTTCACCAGTTCGTAGAATTCATGCGTGCTCATACACAGGATGTTTAATGTCCCGTCCACCGTCCTATCATTCAACCCCGGCCTTTTTTCCCGCGAATCTTGCCTTCCATTGATCTTCTTTCTAAACCAATATGAGGTTTATCGTCATCCTGTGCCTTGGTAGAGGGCGAAGGCAGTCATGTTTGTCCAGGCCTCGGTCGTTGATGTTCTGTTTTACTTTTATTGATGACATCCACCTTTGAGAAGGTGCACTTATCTCTGTCTGCCTCTCACACTGACCTCGTGATATTGCCCGTCGTCATTATTTTCACCAGTTCCTCTCTTCTTAACAAATGGCCACTTTTCTCTTTGAAGAATGAACACTGTTTCTCTTTCTCTATCGCCCTCAATCTCAATTTCTCTCTCTCTCTCTCTCTCTCTCTCTCTCTCTCTCTCTCTCTCTCTCTCTCTCTCTCTCTCTCTCTCTCTCTTTCTCTCTCTCACTTTCTCTCTCTCTCTCTCTCTCTCTCTCTCTCTCTCTCTCTCTGTGGGTGAGTGGGTGATGTGTGTGTCGGAGATGTGTGGGGAGTGGAAGATGTGTGTGTGGCTGGGCAGATGTGTGCAGGTGGGGGTGTGTGGGGGATGGGTGGATGGGTGGGGCGTGTATGTGTGCCTGGGGGTGTGTGAGTGGTTGATGGGGGAATGTGTGGGTGGATGGGGGATGGGTGGGTGGGGATGTGTCTCTTAACATGGTAATATGCATTGTTTATGTTTACAACATTCATTTGACAATGGTTTTTTTCCTATGTGAATGTATTATGCACCGTTGATGAACGAAAGATGAGTGATTGGAAGGGCCGAATGAAAGACGGGCCTGCGTGTCCAATTTGTTACCCTTTGTGTGAGGTTTAGTTGGGGAGGGGGGGGGGGGGGTATAGACAACATCGTTCTTGAAGTGTTGATGGGTCTATAGTAATAGAGGGCTATCACATTAAACATAGCATGCCTCTAGGTCTATAACAATATAGGGCTAGCACATTAAACATAGCATGCCTCTAGGGCTATAACAATATAGGGCTAGCACATTAAACATAGCATGCCTCTAAGTCTATAACAATATAGGGCTAGCACATTAAACATAGCATGCCTCTAGGGCTATAACAATATAGGGCTAGCACATTAAACATAGCATGCCTCTAAGTCTATAACAATATAGGGCTAGCACATTAAACATAGCACGCCTCTAAGTCTATAACAATATAGGGCTTGCACATTAAACATAGCACGCCTCTAGGTCTATAACAATATAGGGCTAGCACATTAAACATAGCACGCCTATAGGTCTATTACAATATAGGGCTAGAACATTAAACAGAGCACGCCTCTAAGTCTATAACAATATAGGGCTTGCACATTAAACATAGCACGCCTCTAAGTCTATAACAATATAGGGCTAGCACATTAAACATAGCACGCCTCTAAGTCTATAACATTATAGGGCTAGAACATTAAACATAGCACGCCTCTAAGTCTATAACATTATAGGGCTAGAACATTAAACATAGCACGCCTCTAAGTCTATAACATTATAGGGCTAGCACATTAAACATAGCACGCCTCTAAGTCTATAACATTATAAGGCTAGCACATTAAACATAGCACGCCTCTAAGTCTATAACATTATAGGGCTAGCACATTAAACATAGCACGCCTCTAAGTCTATAACATTATAGGGCTAGCACATTAAACATAGCACGCCTCTAAGTCTATAACATTATAGGGCTAGCACATTAAACATAGCACGCCTCTAAGTCTATAACATTATAGGGCTAGCACATTAAACATAGCACGCCTCTAAGTCTATAACATTATAGGGCTAGCACATTAAACATAGCACGCCTCTAAGTCTATAACATTATAAGGCTAGCACATTAAACATAGCACGCCTCTAAGTCTATAACATTATAGGGCTAGCACATTAAACATAGCACGCCTCTAAGTCTATAACATTATAGGGCTAGCACATTAAACATAGCACGCCTCTAAGTCTATAACATTATAGGGCTAGCACATTAAACAAAGCACGCCTCTAAGTCTATAACATTATAGGGCTAGCACATTAAACATAGCACGCCTCTAAGTCTATAACATTATAGGGCTAGCACATTAAACATAGCACGCCTCTAAGTCTATAACATTATAGGGCTAGCACATTAAACATAGCACGCCTCTACGTCTATAACATTATAGGGCTAGCACATTAAACATAGCACGCCTCTAAGTCTATAACATTATAGGGCTAGCACATTAAACATAGCACGCCTCTAAGTCTATAACATTATAGGGCTAGCACATTAAACATAGCACGCCTCTAAGTCTATAAAAATATAGGGCTTGCACATTAAACATAGCAAGCCTCTAAGTCTATAACATTATAGGTCTAGAACATTAAACATAGCATGCCTCTAAGTCTATAACATTATAGGGCTAGCACATTAAACATAGCACGCCTCTAAGTCTATAACAATATAGGGCTAGCACATTAAACATAGCACGCCTCTAAGTCGATAACAGTATAGGACTAGCACATTAAACATAGCACGCCTCTAAGTCTATAACAGTATAGGGCTAGCACATTAAACATAGCACGCCTCTAAGACTATAACAATATAGGGCTAACACATTAAACATAGCACGCCTCTAAGTCTATAACAATATAGGGCTAGCACATTAAACATAGCACGCATCTATGTCTATAACAATATAGGGCTAGCACATTAAACATAGCACGCGTCTAGGTTATAACAATATAGGGCTAGCACATTAAACATAGCACGCCTCTAAGTCTATAACAATATAGGGATAGCACATTAAACATAGCACGCCTCTAAGTCTATAACAATATAGGGCTTGCACATTAAACATAGCACGCCTCTAAGTCTATAACATTATAGGGCTAGAACATTAAACATAGCACGCCTCTAAGTCTATAACATTATAGGGCTAGCACATTAAACATAGCACGCCTCTAAGTCTATAACAATATAGGGTTAGCACATTAAACATAGCACGCCTCTAAGTCGATAACAGTATAGGACTAGCACATTAAACATAGCACGCCTCTAAGCCTATAACAGTTTAGGGCTAGCACATTAAACATAGCACGCCTCTAATACTATAACAATATAGGGCTAACACATTAAACATAGCACGCCTCTAAGTCTATAACAATATAGGGCTAGCACATTAAACATAGCACGCATCTATGTCTATAACAATATAGGGCTAACACATTAAACATAGCACGCCTCTAAGTCTATAACAATATAGGGCTAGCACATTAAACATAACACGCATCTATGTCTATAACAATATAGGGCTAGCACATTAAACATAGCACGCGTCTAGGTTATAACAATATAGGGCTAGCACATTAAACATAGCACGCCTCTAAGTCTATAACAATATAGGGATAGCACACTAAACATAGCACGCCTCAAGGTCTATAACAATATAGGGTTAGCACATTAAACATAGCACGCCTCTGGGTCTATAACAATATAGGGCTAACACATTAAACATAGCACGACTCTGGGTCTATAACAATATAGGGCTAGCACATAAACATCTCACGCCTCTGGGTACTTGATGTCTTTTTTTTTAGCTTGCAAAGATTGACTACCGTTGGGTACAACACGTCAGTACTTTCTTTCTGTTTGTTAGTTAGTTAGACCCGGTTCCAACTTCACGGCAACGGGTCGTCCCCATTAAGCTCCGTTCCTATGCCAGTGAATATCACACAACATGTTCCTTGCTGCCCCGTGTGATAAGTGGAACAGACAGTCGTCTCGACAAACCAACAGCAAGCACAGGCATATTATGCATAAAGCCGCTGCCAGAATGCCAACACAAAAGTCCGCCAAGACACATACTGTTCATTGTCGGTGGAAGCAGTAGTCACTAGAAAACCAGCAGCCACACATTACTGTATATGGCAAACCCAGTTATGTCAGCAACCGTTCGGCCGTCATTTTCCTAAACATGCAGTTCACGCTATAAGCACCACGGATAGATGTAAATGCATTGCACAGGAAACCCACAGCTCACAGTGTTGCACCACGCACTTAACTCAGTAGCTGGGTGACGGAACCGTTTCTGTCTGTACTCTCATTCAATCATAGTCACATATTAACATAAATGTTGTCTATCTTCTGAAATACTTTTGCTGTTTATCTCTGTCGTTCGCCGTGTATCTGACTTTCATTCTGAAATTCAATGACAGTCACATATTAACATACACGCTTTCTGAAATGCAGCTTTTGGTTTGTCTTGTCTGCTATGTATCTGTGTCCATCTCATTTTATGACCGCACACAAGTATTTCAGTTTATTTTCTTGGCAAAGTGTTTGTCCTTCTATTGTAACCTCGCATTTTACTGAACGTAAAATTGCCCAGAAAGTCAATCTGGGTTTGGGGTTGATCTCAAAGTCCTGCACAGGACATTCAATAATACTAAATAAAACAAATCGCCAAAACCCGTGAATTTACTTGTATTGTGAACACACATGGATGGAAAGTTGTTCAATTTCAGAAGGCTGAAAGCCAAAACCAAAACTAACAGCGCCACCGTCAGAGAACTGCTGTTTGCTGAAGATTGCGCTCTATATGCCAACTCAGAGGCAGACATGCAACAGAATGTTTCAGCTTTCTTATATACCTGTGCCAACTTTGGGCTCAATATCAACTTGGAAAAGAATGTAGTTATGTACCAACCAACTCCAGGGAATAATCACACCGTGCCGAATATCAAGGTGAACGGTCATAGACTAAATGTTGTGGACAAATTCGCCTATCTTGGCAGCACTGTGTCACAAGCTGCCACAATTGATGACGAAGTGAATGCAAGAATCTCCAAGGCCAGCGCGTCCTTTCTTTGGCAGACTGTACAAGAATGAATGGGACAGAAATGGAATAAGCCTACAACCAAAGCAGAAAGTTTATAAAGCAGTTGTATTATCCACACTGCTATATGTTTGTGAAACCTGGACTGTTTATCGGCGACATGCTAGGAAATTAAACCACTTCCACACAGTCTGCCTTAGGAAGCTATTGAAGATTAAATGGCAGGGCAAGATTCCGGACACTAAAGTTCTAGAAAGAGCGTCCATGCCCAGTATCCACATTCTACTAATGAAGAACCAGATTCGCTGGCCTGGTCACTTAACTCGTATGCCAGATCACAGGCTCCCTAAACATTTTTTATGGCGAGCTGCGCTGTGGTAAACGCTCCCAAAACGGCTAGAGGAAACGCTTTAAAGACACTGAAAATCTCACTGAATGCTTTTGGAATTCATCCTGATACCTGGGAGACTGCTGCTAAAGACCGTAATCCGTGGCGCACATTATTACATAAGGGTGCAGTCACTTGTGAAGCAACCAGGACTGCAAGAGCTGTGAAGAAAAGGCTGGACAGAAAAACCACTGCAGGAGATCCTCCTGATGGAACGTCAAGCATTCTTTGCCCACATTGTCAAAGAACATTTCGAGCCAAAATAGGTCTTATCAGCCACCTTAGAACTCACGGCTCCATACTTTCAACCCCACTGGATGAAATGAATGGCCATCATCATTCTTGATCGACAAACAACATTGTTAACACATAAACACCAGACACTTTACTTGCCATGTAAACACAGAAACACCAGAGAATTTATTTGCCATGTAAACACAGAAACACCTGTCAAAGACTGAAATACAAAGGCAGGAGGTATGCCTCAAGATAGAAGACCACCGGGACGAGTGGTCAACCTCAAGTAGATTAGAGGTAATACAGTGCCCCGATATAAGGGCAGGGTAGATGATAGAATGGGGGACTATTAACTAGTTCTCTCATGAGACACGGAGGCAACGACCAGATAGGTAGAACTCTGGTCACGACAGAATCACGCCTACGTGATTGCCACGGAGAAGAGTGCCACTCAGTAGGAGAACGGCTGCTACAAGCGTGCTAAGTGGAACAGCACGCAAAAAGCCGAAGGACGCAACAAGGTCCTTCCGCGTGCTGTGTAGCCACGCGTGTAGGAAAAGTCAGACTGGGGACTGACTTCGTAGAGAGCAGATCGTTTTAGTGTCGATAGGAGTTTTTGTGTAGCCAAATAGATAGAGATTAGCAATAGGGTTAGGAAACTAGTGATAGGCAATTCTGTGGCTTTGTGTGTGATTTGATAGCGACTGTTTTGTAATTGTAAAGAGCCAACGGCAATAAAATGTACCATTTATTTCCTCTCACACGACTTGCAAGTTCTTTGTATGGTGTGGGAGAAGTAATCCGATGATGCCTGACACATCAGTTGTTGACAGGCAAGGATTAATGTGGTGTCAGAAGTGTGGCTTGGACAAACGTTCAAGCTAATACACCGACCCACGGCTCTTGACTAAAGTTGCTAGTAGGTTTAATTAGGTTTAATTTGTGTCAGTGACTGATGACGTGTGCAGACTAGGACAAGTTGCGAGCTAAGCTGTGCCTATCGTAACAAAATAATGCTTATTTGTGCTTATTAAAATAATATTTAATTAAATCATGTGTTCTTCGAAGTTGTAAGTATTGATATTATTAATTTCTTTTATTGATTTATGCAATTATTTATTTGTTTATGAATTATTATCAAAGATGATTCATGGCGGAGCGATACACAGCCAGCAACAATATCGATTTTTGCAAGCTAAAAATAGCGCTGCGCCTCTGACGTAATACGATTGACAAGCAGTTGTGTTACGCCATTAGCATTCAGCATTTAAGTGTTTACAAATCGCCAAGCTGCTGCCCGCCTGAATCTGTGCTTTATATTACTTATTATTTGTTTAATTAAGTTAGTGAATGAATATATTTATTTATTTAAACAATATTATTATATTTTTATTTATTTAAAAGCATTTATTGAATGTTTTTCGTACTTTTTCTATTTGTTTACCGTCACGATGGCACTACTTTCGGCTATGCAAATTAGACTTGGTCTGCACAAAAC
Source organism: Cepaea nemoralis (assembly GCA_014155875.1). NCBI lineage: Eukaryota > Metazoa > Mollusca > Gastropoda > Stylommatophora > Helicidae > Cepaea > Cepaea nemoralis. The sequence goes on along the minus strand of JACEFZ010028269.1, from coordinate 148,356 downwards.
TTCCATATATTAAACTAGGTTAGGGACGAAAGGCATAAAACGTTAGAACGAAGACAGGACATTGACATTTAACATTAATTAAACCATAGTCTGTTTGTACGTGGGCATGTCTTTGTCATTGTACCAAATTGTCAAAAATAACGTGTCGGTTACAATTTGTTAATTGTTGCTGCTCTGTGAACCAGGGTGAACAACAGCTGATAGAAAACTTGTGTGTATGCCGAAGTGCCAAACGAGGTGACCTGTGTTACCGGAGTGGTGTTCCTGATTCTCGGGAACATTAAGTTGAGTATACTCAATATATTTGGCATGCAATGTGATTAATAGTGCATCTCTTTTTCAGCTTGTGATGCATTAGCAGATTTTTGTGCTCTGTTTTTTTTTTTTTTTTCAGGATAAAATTTTCCAGGTTATAAACAAAGAGTACAATTTATAGTGCTCAGATAATAAGAGACATAGCCATATCTAAGATAAAGAAGTGATTAAAGAGTTCAGTGCGGGTCAACGCTAGCTAATAACCCAACAACATGGCTACTTTAGCTGATTTTGTAAAAGCAGGTAAAGAATTACAATACACAGGAAAGGAGCTAGAACAATATGCTGATCAAAAATTTAAAGAAGCAAAAGATGCTGAGAGAGCTGAACGGATACGAAAAGAAGATGCGGAGAGAGATGAACGCGCACGAGAAAGACAACACCAAAAGGAGATTGCAGAACTAGCTGAGATAACAAAACAAAAGCAGCTAGAAGATGATAAACAGATTAAGCAACAACAGTTAGAACATGATAAGGAGATTAAGCTAAAGCAATTAGATCAGGAGAAAGAATTAAAACAAAAAGAATTAGATCTAAAGCAAAAAGAGATAGATGAAATGGCAAGAGTTAAGGAAAAACAAATACAAGTAGAATCAGAGACACAGTTAAAGATGAAAGGTATGGATGTAGACTCACACGCAGAGATCTCTGCCACTAAACTAAAAAGTCAACAAGAAGAAAATAAGTTCAACAAATACAAAAATATTATCAAACCATATTGTAAAGAAGATTCCATATCAGCCTGGACAGAAAATGTCGAGTATCAGTTTAAATACCACCAAGTTCCAATAGAGATGTGGGCTATGATTTATATGAAGAACCTGAGTGGTGAGCCCCTTAAAGTGATAGAATCTATACCAACTGATCTTAGATCTAACTATCAGTACATCCATGATAGGATAATGCAACACTTTTTACTTGATGCCCCTGGGTATCAGGTTCAGTTCTCAAATTTAAAACCAAAACCTAGTGAGACTTTCATTGATTACGTCTCAAATGTTCAAAGTGTACTAAATAGGTGGCTTAAAGCAGCTAACATAGGTAAAGATTTTGACAGACTTAAAAATCTAATAGCCATGGATAAAGTCATATCCACTATACCATCTCCTTTTGCTAAATTCCTGCAGCAGTCGGACATTGAAAACATAGAACAATTCGAAAAGAAAGGCTCTGCATATTTTTCTTCAAATAGAGATATTTTTAAGACTTCAAATGACTCTGAAATAGTTTCCTTTGTAAAGGACCAACCAAAAAATTATCAAAGTAATAGAAAACCATTTCATAAAGTTGATAAGAAGGATAGGAAAGTGTCGAAATGTATCTACTGTCAACTGTTACATGACACCTATTCTATGTGTGATAAATCGCCAAACTATCCGGCGCATCTTGAAAATGTTATTAAGAAGCAACAAAACAAGCGATCTGCATACAGGCGTGCAATCAAATGCTTCTTTTGTTCCAGCTATGGCCATTATTCAAATAAGTGCCTGGGGCGCCAACGTATGAAAGCCAACAATGCTATTTTGATTGATACATCTTCTGATAGTGGTAGTGAGACTGAGTGTGAAGTTGAAAATGAATTACCTGTTAACCAAGCTGAAGATGTGTGTTGTGTAAACGATATGTTAAGCTTTGACAGTTGTGAACGATGTCACCAATTTCATGCAGACGGAAAATTAGAATGTGGACATACAGTACCATTCTCATCTGAGAGTGTAAATGCAGCATTAGCCTCCAGAGGCAATTTAGTGTTCCACAATGCAATGGTCAACGACAGACCATGCCAATGTTTGCTGGACAGCGGCAGCACCCTTATTGGTCTTAGAAAGGAACTGGTGAGTCCAGATGATTATACAGGTGACTCTGTCAAATGCCGAACCTTTTCGGGTAACATTGAAATTTACCCTTTGGCCAAAGCCCGTATTAACACTCCTTTCCTTTCTGGTACCTTTACTTGTGCAATACTTGACAACCCTTGTACTGACTTAATTTTGGGTTGCTTACCCCAATTGAAACAATGTACTAGCGATGAAATAGCTGCATGGGAAAGATTAAATGCAGCTAATGCAATATAACAGTGTGAAGGACTAAGAAAGACTGTTGGTTTCATATAAATAAGGTTTATTTTACTTTGATGACAAGTTCTATCAACATGGCGTCCTTCCAGTTCCAGGCCCTGATCTTGACTGCCCCCTGACAACCAACTACGTCACGACTTGAGCATCTCTCTTCCCATTCTCCCCCGATGCTCAATCGTGCTGTAGCCTTTTCCCAGCTCCTACTCTACTTCTGTTACAGCAACAACCAGAGCAGACTCTATAAAACATCAAGACACACTACAAGATGAGAGACTACTGTTGCTATCACCAACTAGCACGGATGAGACCACCAGACAAAAGTTTATAGAACAGCAGAAAGCTGATCCTAGTGTGTCTCCATATTTAAAATTAATGACAGAAAGAGCCAAAGTGACCAAAAACGCATCATGGTTCTTTAGACTTAATAATGGCATTCTTACTAGGTAATATACAACTGGTAACCATGAGATTCAGCAAACGGTGTTACCTGTACAACACCGCCTAACTGTGCTAAAGATTGCACATGAGTCACCGTTTGCTGGTCACCTTGCATACGACAAAACCAGAGCCAGAATTCAGGCTCATTTTTACTGGCCAGGTTTTTGCAATGATATAAAATTATTTTGTCGTTCCTGTAATGTCTGTCAACAATTAGTACGCAAGGGTAAACATCCTACAGCTGAAGTACAACCTTCTACACTGGCTTCTAGGCCATTTGAGAGTGTGGCGGTAGATATTGTTGGACCCCTGAATCAGGTGTCCAGCAAAGGAAATCGCTTCATATTAACGATGGTCGACCTATGTTCAAGGTGTGTTGAGGCAGTAGCTTTGAAATACATCACCTCCAAAGATGTTGCCAATGTATTTCTACACCTGTTCTCACGATTCGGATTTCCACGTACCATCTTATCCGATCGTGGAACTCAATTCATATCGGCTGCAACGCAAGCCCTTACAAAAATGTTAGGGATTAAACAACATTTTACAACAGCGTACCATCCAGCCAGCAATGGTATAGTAGAAAAAATTAACGGAGATCTTAAGCATATGCTGGCTAAGGTAACAGCAGAAAACCCAGCTGATTGGGATACACTGTTACCAACAGTGCTGTTCGCCTATCGGGAGATTTCCCATTCAAGCACGGGTTTCTCACCGTTTGAATTAGTATACGGGGCTAACCCACGTGGACCCCTAACCATTTACCATCAGGTGATAACTAATTCCATTGAAATTCCCACCCCAAAAACACCTTATGAAATGGTGACAGAAACACGAGACAAAATCATGAAATCGTGTATCATAGCTAAGGCAGCTTTGGAGAGGAAGGGTCAAATCTACCGCCAATACGCAAACAAAGGTGCGAGAACAATTGATCTTGAACCAGATCAAGACATCCTTTTGTTACTTCCAGACAAACGAAATTTATTATTGACTTCATGGCAAGGGCCATTCAAGGTGGTACGTAAAATTTCAGATGTTGACTATGAAATATCGATAAACGGACACTTAAAGATATTCCATGTCAACATGTTGAAACCTTACTTTTCACGACAAGAGACAGAAGTAGAGACAGACGAACACAGTGCACCCACACCTAGTGATCAGACGACAGACATACACAACGCAACTACACTAGTTAGCGAGACTGGCAATTCCGACGATATCCATACATCTAGTGAGAATACAGAATACGCACTTAGCACCACCACCGTACTGAATCAGGTAGACGACGACGGAATGGAACTACCTGTTCCTATTGTAGACAAGACTGCGACATTGGATAGCATACGGATAGAACATGAACTAACAGACGGTCAACGACGACAATTAATAGAATTAGTGACAGAGTATAAAGACATATTTTCTGACATTCCAGGTAGGACGGACAGAATCGAGCACTCCATTCTTCTTTCGGACTCTAAGCCTATTAAATGCAGGCCGTACTCAATCCCACTCAGCTATAGGGAATATCTAAATAAGGAAATACTTAATTTAGAAGCTAGTGGGATCATCCAGAAGTCTACATCTGAGTACTCCTTTCCAATCGTCCTAGTTAAGAAAAAAGACTCCACAATTCGTCTGTGTGTGGACTATCGAAAACTCAACAACGTCACCAAGATCGACGCAGAACCAATTCCTTCCTGCGAAGATCTTATTCTTGACATGTCCACCTCCACAATCTTTTTTAAATTAGATCTTACTACGGGATATTGGCAGGTCCCTATGCAGACTCAATCCATTCATCTTACTGCTTTTTCAACACCTTTAGGACTTTACGAGTGGCGTTTTCTTCCTTTCGGACTTCGAAACGCTCCTGCCACTTTCGTACGCTTAACTAGAGATCTACTTCATGGAGTGACGAATACAGTGACGTATATAGATGATATATGTGTCCATACAGATGACTGGACAACACACCTACTGAAACTAAGACATGTCTTTGATAGGTTGCGACTCTTCGATCTCACTGTCAAACCGAGCAAAGTCGAATTGGGCCTAAAAGAAATTGATTTTTTGGGTCATGTCATTTCACAAGGTCAACTAAAGACTGACAATAGAATCATTACCAAAATTATGAACCTGACCATGCCTACCACAAAGAAGCAGGTCAGAAGCCTTTTGGGGTTAGTAAATTACTATAGCAAATTCGTACCAAACTTAGCGGAAATTACAAGTGTATTTTCCAATGTTTTAAAAGCATCTGTAAAATTAGATGTCAAAGATGCATTATTAATTTCTGCATTGTCAAAATTGAAAATCCTGTTTAGTAATGTACCAATCCTCCGCTTGCCTAATCCTAGGCTCGTTTATTATCTTAGGACAGATGCCAGCAGAATCTCCATCGCTGCAGTGCTAGGCCAATTTTATGAGGGCATCTTCCATCCGATTTGCTACGTGAGCCGTAAGATCACACCTGCTGAGTCCAGATATTCCATATCAGAGTTGGAAGCCCTAAGCGTCATCTATGCGGTGAGGAAGCTCCATCGATTTCTAGCGGGTGTTCACTTCGTTGTCCAGACTGACAACTCCCCAATCACGGTCATACAAAGTGGTGTGCATCGGAATGACCGTATATACAGGTGGTCGCTAATCCTACAAAACTATACGTTTAGTATAGAGCATATTAAGGGTAAGGACAACATTCTTGCTGATACCCTTAGTCGACCATCTGAAGTAGAAATACCGGAGATTCCACATAAGAGTGTAGAGTAATATATTATTTGTACATTAGAATATTCTATGTGAAATGTTTATACTAATACATAGATATTACGTGCTGAACTATGTACTAAGAACAGCGAACTACCATGTGTCCGTAGACATTAAAAGAAGAACTGTGCTCCGAGAACAAATGTATCACCGTATGAACTGGAACAACTCATTACTTACTAAGCTCCATAGGTAATCCGGTGAATCATTGGTGTTAAACAGAGAAAAACAGTGTCAGAACATTACATAAATACAGACACGAAAATACTGGTCTACGACACAATCGAACTCTACAGGTGCAATACCCATAGGACACAAGTATGACTGTGTAATGTGTTTAATATACCCAGGACAAGTGTGAATATATAGTATGCCAATGAAAGCAATTTCTGAACATTAAGGCAACGACTAACCTGAGGTATTTAAATACTATGTATATATAAACTTATTGTGATATGTATTATAACATTTTAATATAGTGATAAATTATAGATAGATTAGGTCACTTTAATTTACATTTAGATTTAGACAATATAATTTGTTTTCATTTTTTTAAGTAGTTTAGATAGGATTAATTAGATAGATCATTAATTTACCCACTGACTTACCTTAAAAGTAGAATAGGATACTCATTTAAACGTAATAACAGCTAATTATAAACTAGAATAAAAAGTTTAGATAGTATTAGGACCATTTAGGTTTATTACATTTTACTTTGTTTCATTTCATTTGAGTTCATCCCATCTTAATGAACCAGTCCATTTAACAAACGTGATCATGTAGTATTAGGATTAATGTACATCATTATCATAGGATAAAAAGATTAGGCAATTAAACATACATCATTTATACCACTTAGAGTAAAAATATCAATCATATATTTCTCCATTTAAAAACATTAGTTATAATTTTGTTATATTTCACATTACCCATGTTAGAAAGGTACATAATTGATTACATTTCACATTACCCATTTCATAAAGGTACATAACTCATCTCACATCAATTTCATTTTAAATAGTTAGATTACGTCCCTTAAATTAGATAAACATTAGGATTAGTGTGGCAAATTAAATTAAAATATTAAAAGTAACACATTAAATACATATTTATAGAACTAGTATTAGTATGTCAGTATTTAGAGTATTATTTCAGTAGAATATAGTAGTTAGTAATACCAGGGTACAAACCATCAACCCTTTTTCTTACATGTAAATATGTGTAAATACATGACTCGTGCAGCAAGTTACGCACAGTCATTGAGCTCAACTTTGGCAAACTGAGCCAAACTTGTACAGTGTCACTCCAAGGTTTTTAAATAATTGTGAGGGTAAAAGATGTGTGACAGAAGTGAGGGTAAAAGATGTGTGATAGAAGTGTGAAAGTGAGAACGAATGTAAATTATACAGGAGAGGGTGAGATCAGTCAGCGGAATTTTTCTGCCGCTCAACGCGACTTTTTATTTTTTGTCTGCGTCAAGTGTTTGTTTTCGATGTTGAAAATGTGTTGTCATGAATGTGTTGTGTGCAGTTTAGTATAGATCTTAGAGAAAGTATTTTAAGTCTCATAAGACGGAAACGTAGTCACGAATTAGTGTTATACACTTGTTTGTGGCCACATTTAACCGAATTATGGCACTTCAAAACTAACTTACATACACATGATAGATAGATACACATGTTAGAAGTTAGATTATACTATTAGTTAGATGCAAACACGCAAACAACCAGAAAAACAAACATATAAATTGCTTACATTTTCTGTAGATCAAAGGGAGATAACTCCGGGTCAGGGGACATAATAGACAACGAAACACTAACTTAACAGTGAAAGATAACTTTACACGCGGAAGCGAAATAGGTAAAGCTTGTCGCACACAGCTTGTGTAATGGTTGTTTAATATTATATGGGGGTAATGAAGCAATTCATGTGTTGACCCTAAGAAAGTCAACTTTGTATGGGTAGTGAGTTAATTTACTATTTGAGGGCAGGTCTTATAAGACAACGGTCCGGTTCAGACATACCTCTAATTAATATAATATTGCGACTGAGAAGAGGGCTCACGCCAACCAGACAAGTTTGTGGCGATTGCCAGTAGCCTAGTAAAGTGATACTACATTGTGACAATAGTCAGTAGAAGTCTATTAAGTTACCCAAATCCAGGTTATCAGCAGTCTTTGACAAAAATTAGATACACTAATTTTTTTAGAAACCTCTTGCGTCACAACCAATGAGTCAAAGTTGATGACGCAACACAGGAGGGGAGGGTGTGTGTCAAAGACTGAAATACAAAGGCAGGAGGTATGCCTCAAGATAGAAGACCACCGGGACGAGTGGTCAACCTCAAGTAGATTAGAGGTAATACAGTGCCCCGATATAAGGGCAGGGTAGATGATAGAATGGGGGACTATTAACTAGTTCTCTCATGAGACACGGAGGCAACGACCAGATAGGTAGTACTCTGGTCACGACAGAATCACGCCTACGTGATTGCCACGGAGAAGAGTGCCACTCAGTAGGAGAACGGCTGCTACAAGCGTGCTAAGTGGAACAGCACGCAAAAAGCCGAAGGACGCAACAAGGTCCTTCCGCGTGCTGTGTAGCCACGCGTGTAGGAAAAGTCAGACTGGGGACTGACTTCGTAGAGAGCAGATCATTTTAGTGTCGATAGGAGTTTTTGTGTAGCCAAATACATAGAGATTAGCAATAGGGTTAGGAAACTAGTGATAGGCAATTATGTGGCTTTGTGTGTGATTTGATAGCGACTGTTTTGTAATTGTAAAGAGCCAACGGCAATAAAATGTACCATTTATTTCCTCTCACACGACTTGCAAGTTCTTTGTATGGTGTGGGAGAAGTAATCCGATGGTGCCTGACACATCAGTTGTTGACACACCCGTGAATTTACTTGCCATGTTAACACAAAAACACAACTGAATTTACTTGTCATGTTAACACAAAAACAGAAGTGAATTTAACAAAGCCATACATGTATTTCTAGAACTGTTGGTCTTTATTAGCCAAAATTATTTTATTGAATGTGGAATAATATGTTTATTCGTGTATGTGTGTGTATCGTAGGTGTGTTTGTGTAAGTGTGTGTATGTTTGTATATCCTCGCAGTATGAATGGGTGCGTGTCTGAGAAACTTATTGTCCTCAAATTCGTATCATATCAAGGCGTTCCCTCTCTAGACTGATTACTTGTAACCTGAAAGACAATAATATAGCAAAGTTAGGACAAGGTCATGGGCACACGAGAACTAACAAGTTTCAAACTGTAGTCTTAAACACTATAATACACTTCAGATTTAGGACACGCACGTGTGCATACGGGAACTAAATAATTTGACACTCTAGTTATAAACATAATAGCAAAATTAGGACAAGGATGTGAGCAACCCACATCTGATAAGTTTCTTGCTCTGGTTATAAAAATATTAGCAAAGTTGAATTTAGGACAAGGACATGGGCAAACAAGAATTAAAAAGTTTTAAACTAGGGGTGGCATTCACGAGGCCCGTGGGCCGCATGCGACCCGCCAGGAGTCATGTTGCGGCCCGCGTAGCTAGGTCAAATGAACATAAATGTTAACTTTATTGTACATATCACCAAAAGGACATTATTACATCGTGAGTCAGTTTCGTTTCATATATTTTGAAATTATAGCTAAAAGAAATTTGAAATATCTCGCATTTTTGGAAGAAATTCACTGGTTTTGAACTATTTTAAATATCCCGCATTTTCGGGAAAATTCATAGATTTTAGTTATTTCAAATATCCCGCTATTTGACACTCAAGGTTACTTAGATTTTTTTGTCCGATGCTAGGTGTTGATAAAATTTAATATGAGACTTCAACTTCTGATATATATGTTCTGTGGTCTTCGGTGTCTTCGGGAAGCTCGCAACGCTATCAGGCTCATAATCATAATTACTTTCAGTCCAGCTTGACAAAGTTCCGTGTTATTCTGTAGTTTTGTTCTATTATCGCCACTGCGTCTGGAGAAATTTTTGCGATAGACGTTAAAATACATATTTATCATATTCATAATAAGAGTTCAAACTACTTTAACCAAGTATCCTGTCTACCATATCGATTCTATAGGTAGTAAACCCTTAAACGTTTTATTTATGTAATTTAAATTAATTAATGATTATTAATTAGTATTACCCGTGGTGTTTTGTTTTCAGTTAAAAACGAAGACCTACCATGGCGTCAACTAGTAAAGACGTTGGACCAAAGAAGAGAAGAATCACAGAAGAATTAAGAAGTCTTCAAGACAGGTAGACTATAAACTATTTTTTTTCGTGGAAATTAAAACAAAGCCCATATGTTTGACATGCAACGAATTTGTTTCCGTTTTGAAAGAGTATAACATCAAACGGCACTGTGCGACTAAACGTGCATATAAGTTTGATAAGTACAAAGGGCAATTTCGGCAAGACCAAGCAAATGACTTTAAAAAACATTTCTGCACAACAAAAGATATTTACTAGAACGGGTTCAGAGTCAACGTGCTATGTAAAAGCTAGTTATGCAGTAGCCATGATACTAGCAAAAGAAATTGAAGCCATGTTCAGATGGTCAAATGGTAAAGGAATGGTTGGAGAGCGTCGTTGAAATTCTGTGTCCAGAAAAGAAGGATTTCTCAAAAATAAGTCTGTCTCGTTAGCCTATTACTAGGCGTGTGGACGACATGGGAAAACATATTGAAGATAATTTGAAAAATCCAGCATCCGCGTTTATATTTTATTATCTAGCTTTGGGTGAAAGCACAAATACGCAGATACAGCCCAACTGGTAATTTTTTATCAGGGGTTTTGATGTCCATTTTAAAATAGACAGAAGAATTAGCGTCACTGTATCCACTTATGGACACTACTAAGTCACGAGGTTTGTTAGAGGCAGTAACATCGACATTGAATCGCTTTTCGTTATCACTTACCTTATCGGGTTTAACAATGTATGGTCCTCCGGCAATGGTTGGGAACCACGAAGGTTTAGTAACATTGATTGGAAATGAGGCCTCCAAGGTCGGTATTACTTCAATGCTAAATTTTCATTACATTATTCATCAGGAGAATTTATGTTCGAAGTCCCTCAAAATGGACCATGTCATGAAAGTGGTCGTCAAAATTGTGATCTGTATCAAGTCGAACGGGTTCAATAACAGTCAATTCCAAGAATTTACAAAGTCTTTGGACTCAGATTATAATGACGTTACATTTTATGCAGAAGTAAGATGCCTGATCCTTGCCAAAATGTTGAAAAGAGTGTTGATTTGCAACAAGAAATACAATCATTCTTTGCAAGCAAGTCAAAAATTATCCCAGAGTTTGAAGACAAAGAGTGGGTTTGCGACTTTGTATTTCTGTTCGATACAACTAGCCACCTAAATGACATTAATACTCGTCTACAAGGGAAAGATCAATTAATTAATCAGATGTATGATCATATTTCTGCATTTCAAATGAAACTTGGTCTTTGGGAACAACAGATGAGGACAAAAATAACTTTACCCACTTTCTACATTGTCATTGCAACCAGACGTCACACCGGAGGCAGCGGATAAATACGCTTCTTTGATGTCTGACTTAAACCTCGAATTTGAAAACTGATTTCAGGATTATAAAAACCATCATGTAATTTTTTGTGCATTTCCAACGCCAGTGATAGACAGATGTGGCTAGATGTTGCTATATGGCTAGATAGATGTGGCTAGATGTGGCTTGATGATTGGATAGATGTGGATAGATGGCTAGATGGATGTGGCTAGATAGCTAGATAGATATGGCAACATGATTAGAAAGATGTGGCTAGATGGCTAGGTAGATGTGGCTAGATGGCCAGATAGATGTAGCTAGATGTGGTTAGATGAGGCTAGATGGTTAGATACATGTGGATAGATGGCTAGATAGCTGTGTCTAAATGTAGCTTAATGACTAGATATATGTGGCTCAATGTGGCTAGATGGTTAGATAGATGTTTCTCGTTGTGGCTAGATGGCTATGTAGATGTGGCTAGGTGGGGCTCGCTGTGGCTAGATGTCTAGATAGATGTTTCTAGATGTGGCTAGTTGGCTATAAAGATGTGTCTAGATGTGGCTAGATGGCCAGATAGATGGGGCTAGATAGCTAAATGGCTAGATTATGTGGTTATATGTGGTTTAATGGCTAGATAGATGTGGCTAGATTGCTAGATAAATGTTGATAGATGTGGCTAGATAGAAGTGGCTATATCTAGATTGATGGCTAGATAGATTAGCTCGATGTAGCTAGATGGCTAGATATATGTTTCTAGATGTGTCTAAATGGCTATGTAGATGTGGCTTGATGTTTCTAGATGTGGCTAGATGGCTAGATAGAAGTTTCTAGATATTGCTATATGTTTCCAAATTTGGATAGATAGCTAGATAAATGTGCCTTAATATTTTACATGTAGCTAGATGGCTTGATATATGTGGCTAGATGTTTCTAGATAGCTACATAGATGTGTCTAAATGGCTAGATAGATGTGGCTGCATTTTTCAACATGGCTCGATGGATAGATGTTTCTAGGTGTGACCTGATGACTAGATAGATGTTTATATATGTGCCTAGATGTGTTGTATATGTGGCTAGAAGTTTCTAGATGAGGCTAGATGACTATATAGATGTTTGTAGATGTGGCTAGATGATTCTAGATTTAGCTAGATGGCTAGATAGATGTAGCAGGATGTTTCTAGATGTTTCTAGATGGCTAGACAGATGTTTCTAGATGTTCCTAGATGGCTAGATAGATGTTTCCCAGATGTGGCTAGATCTTTATTGATGTGGTTAGATAGCTAGATATGTTTCCTGATGTCGCTATATGCTAGATAATTGTGGCTAGACCCTTCTAGATATGGCTAGATGTCTTGACAGTTATTTCTATATGTAGCTAGGTGACTAGACACAGCTAGATGTGTCCAGATGTTTATAGATGTGGCTAGATGGATAAATAGATATGGCAATATGTCCCTAGATATGGCTAGAGGGCTAGATACATGTTACTGGATGTGGTTAGATGTTTGTAGATGTATCTAGGTTTCTTGATAGATTTTGCTAGATGTTTCTAGATGGGGCTACATGTTTCAAGATGTAGACAGATGGCTAGATTGAAGTAGTATATGGCTAGATAGATGTTTTTAGATATGGCTAGTTTATGGATTAATGGGTTAGATATGGCAATTTAGATAGGTGTTACTAGATTTGGCTAGATGTTTCTAGGATGAAGATAGATGTGACTAGATGTTTCGAGATGCTGCTTGATAGCTAGACAGGCGTGGGTTGATGTTTCTAGATGTTGATATATGGCTAGATAGATGTTTCTAGATGTCGCTAAATCTTTCTAGATGAGGTTAGATGGCTAGATAGGTGTAATAATTTGTTTCTAGACGTGGCTAGATGGCTGGATAGATGTTTCTATATGTGACTAGATATTTCCAGGTGTGGATAGCTGGCTAGATATACGTGTTTAGAAGTTTCTAGATATGGCATGATGGCTAGATAGATGTTTCAAGATGCGGCTAGGTGGCTAGATAGATGTGGCTTTATGTTTCTAGATGTTGTTAGATGGCTAGATAGATGTTTCTAAATGTGACTAGATGTTTTTAGATGTGTCTAGATGGCTAGATAGATGTGTCTAGATGTTTCTAGATGAGGATAGATGGCTAGATAGATGTTTGTAGATGTGACTAGATGGCTAGATATATGTGGCTAGATGTGGCTAGATAGCTGACTAGATGTGGCTATATTGTGAGATGGATGTTGCTAGATGCTAAGGAATTCAATTCAATTCAATTCAACTTTATTTTAAAAGGGTTACAAATTGGGCACGCATGCTCGTCTTACATTCGGCCCTTGAAAGATGTGACTAGATGCCTAGATGGCTAGATAGACGTGGCTAGACGAAGCAGGATGGTTAGATAGTAGTGGCTAAATGTGAATAGATGGCGTAATAGTTTAACTCAGTAGCTCTGTGACTGAACCATTTTTTTCTGTACTCTCGTTCAATCATAGACACATATTAACATAAATCCTGTCTATCTTCTGAAATACTTTTGCTGTTCATCTCTTTCGTTCGTCGTGTATCTGACTTTCTTTCTGAAATTCAATGATAGTCACCTATTAATATACATGCTTTCTGAAATGCAGCTTTTGGTTTGTCTCGTCTGCTACGTATCTGTGTCCTTCGTTCGCCATCTAATTTTATGACTGCACACAAATATTTGAGTTTATTTTCTTGGCGAAGTGTTTTTACTTCTACATTAACTTCGCATTTTCCTGAACGTAAAATTGCGTAGAAAGTCAACCTGGGTTTGGGGTTGATCACAAAGTCCTGCAAATGGCATTCGCTAGATAGCTATATAGCTGTGTCTGGGTGTTGCTAGATGGTTTTAGATGTGGCTAGATGTTTCTAGATGTGGCTAGATGGTTCTAGACGTGGAGAGATTGCTAGAAAGATGTTTCTTGATGTGGCGAAATGTTTTTAGGTGTTTCTACATGGCTAGATAGATGTGCAAGGATGTTTCTAAACGTGGATATATTGCTAGATAGATGTTTCTAGATGTGGCTAGATCTTTCTAAATGTGGTAAGATAGATAGATAGATGTTCTAGATGTGGCTAAATGTTAGCAGATGTGGCTAAATGGCTAGATAGATGTGCCTAGATGTGTCTAGATGTGGCTAGATTGCTAGATAGATGTTTCTGGATGAGGCTAGGTGGCTAGATAGATGTGACTAGATGTGGCTAAATGTTTCTAGATGGGGCTAGATGGCTACATAGATGTTTCAAAATATGGCTAGATATCTTCAAATATGGCTGGATGGCTAGATATATGTAGCTAGATATTTCTAGATGTTGATAGATGGCTAGATATATGTTTCTACATTGGCTAGGTGGCTAGATAAATGTTTCTAGATCTCGCTTGATGTTTCTTGATGACCTAGATGGCAAGATAGATGTGGCTAGTTGTTTCTAGATGTGGATAGATGTTTTAGATGTGGCTAGATTATTCTAGATGTGGCTAGATGTTTCTAGATGTAGCTGGATGGCTATATTGATATAACTATCTATTTCTAGATGTGGCTTGATTAACCATCTACTAGATGTGGCTAGATGTTTCTAGAAGTAGCTAAAATTCTAGATAGATGTAACTAGATGTTTCCAAATGTGGTTAGATATTTTTAGATGTGGCTAGATGGCTAGATAGATAAGGGTGGATGTTTCTAGATGTGGCTATATGGCTAGATATGTTTCTCAGATATGTTTTTTATATGTTCCAAATCTGTGGGTTAGGACATGTGTGGGTGGGTGGTGGATGTGTGTGTGTGGGTAGAGGGGTGTGTGTGTGCGGATTATGGATGTATAGGTGGTTAGGGAGATGTGTGTGTGTGTGTGGGTAGGGAGATGTCATTTGGTGGGGATGTGTGTATATGGTTTGGGGATGTGTGAGTGGATGTGCGATGTGTCTGTTGGTGGGGAATGTGTGTGTGTGGGTGGAGAATATGTGGTCGATGGAGGTGTCGTTGGGGATGGGTGTTAGAGTTGTGGGTGGAGAGAGGATGTGTGTGTGGGAGTGGATTTGTGGGTTAGGATGTGTATGTGGGTGGACACCGGATGTGTGGGTTGGTGGGGGGTGTTTGCATGGGTGGCGAGTGTGTTTGGGTTGGAGAAACAGGTGAGGACAGTGTGGGTGGTGAATGTGCGGGACGAGATAGGTCGGTTGATGGGGATTTTTTTATTTCTAGATGTGGCTAGGTGTTTCTAGATGTTGCTATATGGCTACATACATGTTGCTAAATGTGGCTATATGTTTCTTGATTTGTCTAGATGTTTCTAGATGTGGCCTGATTGTTAGATAGATGTTTGTAGATGTGCTGAGATGTGTTCTAGATGTAGCTAGATGTTTCTAGATTTGGCTAGATGTTTCTAGATGTGGCTGTTGATCGAGTGAAATGGCGAGTCATGACTAGAAACTAGTCTAGAAACAGTCATCTAGCCACATCTAGAAACATCTAGAAACATCCATCTAGCCACATTTGAAACATCTAGAAACATCCATCTAGCCACATCTAGAAACATCCAGAAACATCCATCTAGAAACATCTAGACATATCCATCTAGAAATATCCATTTAGTCACATCTAGAAACATTCATCTAGGAACATCCATCTAGCCACACATAGAAACGTCCATCTACACACATCTAGAAACATCCATCTAACCACATCTAGAAACATCCATCTAGCCACATCTAGAAAAATCCAAAAAACCCGTCTACCCACATCTAGAAATATCCATCTAGAAACATCCATCTATAAACATCCATTAACCACCTCAAGAAACATCCATCTAGACACATTCATCAAGTCACATCTAGAAACATCCATCTAGCTACATCTAGAATCATCCATATAGCCACATCTGGAAGTATCCAGAAACATTCATCTAGCCACATCTAGAAACATCCATCTAGAAACATCCATTAACCACCTCTAGAAACATCCATCTAGGAACATTCATCAAGTCACATCTAGAAACATCCATCTAGCCACATCTAGAAACATCCATATAACCACATCTCGAAGTATCCAGAACCATCCATCTAGCAACATCTAGAAACATCCATTTAGCCACATATAGAAACATACATATAGGAACATCCATCTAGCCACATCTAGAAACTTCCATCTAGCCACATCTAGAAATATCCAGCTAGCCACATCTAGAAACATCCATCTAGTCACATCTAGAAACATCCGTCTAGCCACATCTAGAAGCATCCATCTACCCACATCTAGAAACAGCTATCTAGCCACATCTAGAAATATCTAGAAACATAAATCTAGCCACGTCTAGAAACATCTAGAAACATCCATCTAGCCACATCTAGAAACATTCAGAATCAACCATCAAGCCCCATCTAGAAACATCCATCTAGAAACATCTAGACATATCCATCTAGAAATATCCATTTAGCCACATCTAGAAACATCCATCTAGGAACATCCATCTAGCCACATCTAGAAATTTCCATCTAGCCACATTTAGAAACAGCCATCAAGCCACATCTAGAAACATCCAAAAACATCCATCTAGCCACATCTAGAAACATCCATCTAGAAACATCTAGAAACATCCATCTAGAAACATCCATTAACCACCTCTACAAACATCCATCTAGAAACATTCATCAAGTCACATCTAGAAACATCCATCTAGCCACATCTAGAAACATCCATATAGCCACATCTGGAAGTATCCAGAAACATCCATCTAGCCAAATCTAGAAAGATCCATCTAGAAACATCTAGACACATCCATCTAGAAATATCCATTTAGCCACATCTAGAAACATACATCTAGCAACATCCATCTAGCCACAACTAGAAACTTCCATCTAGCCACATCTAGAAATATCCATCTAGCCACATCTGTAAACATCCATCTAGTCACATCTAGAAACATCCGTCTAGCCACATCTAGAAGCGTCCGTCTACCCACATCTACAAACAGCCATTAAGCAACATCTAGAAATATCTAGAAACATCCATCTAGCCACGTCTAGAAACATCTAGAAACATCCATATAGCCACATCTAGAAACATCCAGAAACATCCATGTAGCCACATCTAGAAACATCCATGTAGCCACATCTAGAAACATCCATCTAGTCACATCTAGAAACATCCAGAAACATCGATCTAGCCACATCTAGAAACATTCTGAAACATCCCTCTAGCCACATCTAGAAACATCCATCTAGAAACATCTAGACATATCCATCTAGAAATATCCATTTAGCCACATCTAGATACATCCATCTAGAAATGTCCATCTAGCCACATATAGAAACATCCATCTACCCGCATCTAGAAACATCAATCTAGCCATATCTAGAAACATCCATCTAGTCACATCTAGAATCATCCGCCTAGCCACATCTAGAAGCATCCATCTAGTCATCTAGCCACATCTAGAAGCATCAATCTAAGCATCTAGTCACATCTAGAAGCATCCATCTAGACACATCCATCTAGAAACATCCATTTAGCCACATCTAGAAACTTACATATAGGAACATCCATCTAGCCACATCTAGAAACTTCCATCTAGCCACATCTAGAAATATCCAGCTAGCCACATCTAGAAACATCCATCTAGTCACATCTAGAAACATCCGTCTAGCCACATCTAGAAGCATCCATCTACCCACATCTAACAACAGCCATCTACTCTCATCTAGAAACATCCATATAGCCACATCTAGAAACATCCAGAAACATCCATGTAGCCACATCTAGAAACATCCATGTAGCCACATCTAGAAACATCCATCTAGCCACATCTAGAAACATCCAGAAACATCGATCTAGCCACATATAGAAGCATTCAGAAACATCCCTCTAGCCACATCTAGAAACATCCATCTAGAAACATCTAGACATATTCATCTAGAAATATCCATTTAGCCACATCTAGAAACATCCATCTAGGAACATCCATCTAGCCACATCTAGAAATGTCCATCTAGCCACATATAGAAACATCCATCTACCCACATCTAGAAACATCCATCTAGTCACATCTAGAAACATCCGCCTAGCCACATCTAGAATCATCTATCTAGTCATCTAGCCACATCTAGAAGCATCAATCTAAGCATCTAGTCACATCTAGAAGCATCCATCTAGACACATCCATCTAGAAACATCCATTTAGCCACATCTAGAAACATACATCTAGCAACATCCATCTAGCCACAACTAGAAACTTCCATCTAGCCACATCTAGAAATATCCATCTAGCCACATCTGTAAACATCCATCTAGTCACATCTAGAAACATCCGTCTAGCCACATCTAGAAGCATCCGTCTACCCACATCTACAAACAGCCATTAAGCAACATCTAGAAATATCTAGAAACATCCATCTAGCCACGTCTAGAAACATCTAGAAACATCCATATAGCCACATCTAGAAACATCCAGAAACATCCATGTAGCCACATCTAGAAACATCCATGTAGCCACATCTAGAAACATCCATCTAGTCACATCTAGAAACATCCAGAAACATCGATCTAGCCACATCTAGAAACATTCTGAAACATCCCTCTAGCCACATCTAGAAACATCCATCTAGAAACATCTAGACATATCCATCTAGAAATATCCATTTAGCCACATCTAGATACATCCATCTAGAAATGTCCATCTAGCCACATATAGAAACATCCATCTACCCGCATCTAGAAACATCCATCTAGCCATATCTAGAAACATCCATCTAGTCACATCTAGAATCATCCGCCTAGCCACATCTAGAAGCATCCATCTAGTCATCTAGCCACATCTAGAAGCATCAATCTAAGCATCTAGTCACATCTAGAAGCATCCATCTAGACACATCCATCTAGAAACATCCATTTAGCCACATCTAGAAACTTACATATAGGAACATCCATCTAGCCACATCTAGAAACTTCCATCTAGCCACATCTAGAAATATCCAGCTAGCCACATCTAGAAACATCCATCTAGTCACATCTAGAAACATCCGTCTAGCCACATCTAGAAGCATCCATCTACCCACATCTAACAACAGCCATCTACTCTCATCTAGAAACATCCATATAGCCACATCTAGAAACATCCAGAAACATCCATGTAGCCACATCTAGAAACATCCATGTAGCCACATCTAGAAACATCCATCTAGCCACATCTAGAAACATCCAGAAACATCGATCTAGCCACATCTAGAAGCATTCAGAAACATCCCTCTAGCCACATCTAGAAACATCCATCTAGAAACATCTAGACATATTCATCTAGAAATATCCATTTAGCCACATCTAGAAACATCCATCTAGGAACATCCATCTAGCCACATCTAGAAATGTCCATCTAGCCACATATAGAAACATCCATCTACCCACATCTAGAAACATCCATCTAGTCACATCTAGAAACATCCGCCTAGCCACATCTAGAATCATCTATCTAGTCATCTAGCCACATCTAGAAGCATCAATCTAAGCATCTAGTCACATCTAGAAGCATCCATCTAGACACATCCATCTAGAAACATCCATTTAGCCACATCTAGAAACATACATCTAGCAACATCCATCTAGCCACAACTAGAAACTTCCATCTAGCCACATCTAGAAATATCCATCTAGCCACATCTGTAAACATCCATCTAGTCACATCTAGAAACATCCGTCTAGCCACATCTAGAAGCATCCGTCTACCCACATCTACAAACAGCCATTAAGCAACATCTAGAAATATCTAGAAACATCCATCTAGCCACGTCTAGAAACATCTAGAAACATCCATATAGCCACATCTAGAAACATCCAGAAACATCCATGTAGCCACATCTAGAAACATCCATGTAGCCACATCTAGAAACATCCATCTAGTCACATCTAGAAACATCCAGAAACATCGATCTAGCCACATCTAGAAACATTCTGAAACATCCCTCTAGCCACATCTAGAAACATCCATCTAGAAACATCTAGACATATCTATCTAGAAATATCCATTTAGCCACATCTAGATACATCCATCTAGAAATGTCCATCTAGCCACATATAGAAACATCCATCTACCCGCATCTAGAAACATCCATCTAGCCATATCTAGAAACATCCATCTAGTCACATCTAGAATCATCCGCCTAGCCACATCTAGAAGCATCCATCTAGTCATCTAGCCACATCTAGAAGCATCAATCTAAGCATCTAGTCACATCTAGAAGCATCCTTCTAGACACATCCATCTAGAAACATCCATTTAGCCACATCTAGAAACATACATATAGGAACATCCATCTAGCCACATCTACAAACTTCCATCTAGCCACATCTAGAAATATCCAGCTAGCCACATCTAGAAACATCCATCTAGTCACATCTAGAAACATCCGTCTAGCCACATCTAGAAGCATCCATCTACCCACATCTAACAACAGCCATCTACTCTCATCTAGAAACATCCATATAGCCACATCTAGAAACATCCAGAAACATCCATGTAGCCACATCTAGAAACATCCATGTAGCCACATCTAGAAACATCCATGTAGCCACATCTAGAAACATCCATCTAGGAACATCCATCTAGCCACATCTAGAAATGTCCATCTAGCCACATATAGAAACATCCATCTACCCACATCTAGAAACATCCATCTAGTCACATCTAGAAACATCCGCCTAGCCACATCTAGAAGCATCTATCTAGTCATCTAGCCACATCTAGAAGCATCAATCTAAGCATCTAGTCACATCTAGAAGCATCCATCTAGACACATCCATCTAGAAACATCCATTTAGCCACATCTAGAAACATACATAAAGGAACATCCATCTAGTCACATCTAGAAACTTCCATCTAGCCACATCTAGAAATATCCAGCTAGCCACATCTAGAAACATCCATCTAGTCACATCTAGAAACATCCATCTAGCCACATCTAGAAGCATCCATCTACCCACATCTAGAAACAGCCATCTAGCCACATCTAGAAATATCTAGGAACATCCATCTAGCCACATTTAGAAATATTCAGAAACATCCATCTAGCCACATCTAGAAACATCCAGAAACATCCATGTAGCAACATCTAGAAACATCTATAAACATCCATCTAGCCACATCTAGAAACATCCAGAAACATTCATCTAGCCACATCTAGAAACATTCAGAATCAACCATTAAGCCCCATCTAGAAACATCCATCTAGAAACATCTAGACATATCCATCTAGAAATATCCATTTAGCCACATCTAGAAACATCCATCTAGTAACATCCATCTAGCCACATCTAGAAATTTCCATCTAGCCACATATAGAAACATCCGTCTAACCACATCTAGAAACATCCATCTAGCCATATCTAGAAACATCCATGTTTCTAGATGTGCCTAGATGTGTTCTAGATTTGGAAGAAGTTTCTAGATATCACTAGATGTCGCTAGATGGCTATATAGATGTTTCTGTATGTGGCTAGATGATTCTAGGTTGGCTAGATGTTTTTAGATGTGGCTAGGTGGTTCAAGATGTGGAAATATGACTATATAGATGTGGCTAGAAGTTTCCAGATTGATTGATTGATTGATTGATTGATTTAGGAACCGACATAACAGCATTCGGGGCATTCCCATAAGTGCTCCTCTCCCATCCTCAGAACCAGCGAAGAGTTCCAACCCCAATAGTACCAGTAGCAATCTGATTATATGTGCGTCTCGCCTTTCCTCTAAGCTTCGAGCAAAGGCGAGACGCACATATAATCAGATTGCTACTGATAGATGTGTTAACAGATGTGTTAAGTGGACTAGATCAGTGGTTCTCAACCTTTTTTGGCCCGTGCCCCCCCTTCACCATATTTTTAGGACGTCATTCCCTCCCTCACCATATGTTTATAACGTCATTTCCCCCCCCCCCCCCCCCCTTTCGTATTTCATCCCTAAAAATTCCCCCTGCCCCTACACAGTATACGAAATAATTGAAACTAAATTTAATAGCACATACTAAAACAAGTCTAGACATCTACATAAAAAGTGATTTGCGGATCTACTTACGTTATACAATTAATTTCAGAAGGGTGATACGTACAGAAACGTAAAGTATGAAGGGAAAAACAATATCAAGTAATCGGTTCTTGTATTAACGCAATCTAGAAATAATCTTAATTCCCCCTGGAAACCCTAAAATTCACCGGGGGGGGGGGGGGGGGGGGGGGGAATTCCCCACCCGTTGAGAACCACTTGGCTAGATAGATGTGGCTAGATGTTGCGAGATGTGGCTAGATGGCTAGATAGAGGTGGGTAGATGTGGTTTAATGGCTAGATAGATGTGGCTAGATGGCTAGATAGATTTTGCTTGATGTGGCTCGATATATAAAGCTATATGGCTAGATAGATGTGGCTAGATGGCTAGATAGATGTGTCTAGATGAGGCATGATGGCTAGATACTCTGGCTAGATGGCTAGATATACGTGGCTAGATGTGGCTAGATCGCTAGATAGATGTGGCTAGATGGCTAGACAGATGTGTCTAGATGGCTAGGTAGATATGGCCGGACGCAGCTCAATGTAGCTAGATGGCTAGATAGATGTTTCTAGATGTGGCTAGATGACTAGATATATGTGGGTAGATGGCTAGATGGATGTGGCCAGACGGCTAGACAGATTTGGCTAGATCTAGCTTGATGGCTAGCTAGATGTGGCTCGATGTGGCTAGATAGATGTTTCTAGATGGCTAGTTAGATGTAGCTAGACGTGGCTCCGTGTGACTAGATGGCTAGGTAGATGTTTCTAGATGTGGTTAGATCGCTACATAGATGTGACTATGTGTGTCTATATGGCTAGAGAGATGTGCCTAGATGTCTAGATAGATTGGCTAGATGGCTAGATAGATGTAACTGGATGTGGCTAGGTGTTTATAGATGGCTAGATAAATGTGGCTAGATATAGCTAAACGTCTTAGATAGTTGTGGTTAGATGTGGTTTAATGAGGACCACAATGGAGAGCTCACTACGGATGTGTTTGTGGATCTTCAGAATGAACAGCTAACGACATTAAAGGAGGAGCAGTCGTCCGATGATGAGGAGCCAGTGACCGTTTCAACTGCCAGGATTAAAGAAATTTACAGCAAGTGGGCAGGCGTCGAAAACTTAATTGTTAACCATCATCCAAACAAACTTGTTGCTAACAGGGCAGTAAACCTGATAAATGATGACGCGATGGCCCACTTCAGAAAGATTCTCCAGCAAAGGAAGCGTCAAATTTTCCTTGATAGTTTCTTAGTGCAGAAAGATTCCCAGTCGGCTGCCAAGACACAGCGACAAGAAACTCCTGAAACTAATGATTCAGAATAGCAAAGAAAGTGACAAATTTCCCATGATCGTTTTCTTGGTAAGAAAGATAGACTAAATCTTTTTTTTTTAATTTTACATTTAATTTGTTTGGTCATTTCCTTTCTCTATACCTAATACTTAAACACACGTATTCTTTGCGTTTTGTCATGTAAACAACCGGATGTTAATAAAACAAAATAAACAAAGAACAATTCTTTCATCTTCATACGGATTGTCTCTATTTCATTGATTTCAATGTTTCGGGTTACGAACCGAGTTTTGGAACGAATACAGTTCGTAACCCGAGATACCACTATAATTCTTAGTCCCCACAGCAACTACACAAATTATGTATATAATTCTTGGTCCCCCACATCAACTACACTATGTATTATATAATTCTTGGTCCCCCACATCAACTACACTATGTATTATATAATTCTTGGTCCCCCACATCAACTACACACTAATGTATTATATAATTCTTGGTTCCCCACATCAACTACACTATGTATTATATAATTCTTGGTCCCCCACATCAACTACACTAAGTATGTATATAATTCTTGGTCCCCCACATCAACTACACTAATTATGTATATAATTCTTGGTCCAACACATCAACTACACTAAGTATGTATATAATTCTTGGTCCCCCACATCGACAACACTAAGTATTATATAATTCTTGGTCCCCTACATCAACTACACTAAATATGTATATAATTCTTGGTCCCCACATCAACTACACTACGTTTGTATATAATTCTTAGTCCCCACATCAGCTACACTAAGTATTTTATAATTCTTGGTCGCCCACATCAACTACACTAAATATGTATATAACTCTTGGTCCCCACATCAACTACACTAAGTATTATACAATTCTTGTTCCCCACATCAACTACACTAAGTATGTATACAATTCTTGGTCACCCACATCAACTACACTAAATATGTATATAATTCTTGGTCCCCACATCAACTACACTACGTTTGTATATAATTCTTAGTCCCCACATCAACTACACTAAGTATGTATATAATTCTTGGTCCCCCACATCAACTACACTTCGTATGTATATAATTCTTGGTCCCCCACACCAGCTACACTACGTATGTATATAATTCTTGGTCCCCACATCAATTGCAACAAGTAAAGAAATAATTTTTGGTCCCCACATCAACTACACTAAGTATGTACAAAATTCTTGGTCCCCCACACCAACTATACTACGTATGTATATAATTCTTGGTCCCCACATCAATTGTAACAAGTAAAGAAATAATTCTTGTCCCCCACATAAAAAAAACAAAATGAGTTGCTTAAAAGTCGACAGGGTCGACTTCATTGCACCGGGTTTTATCCCATATGGCTTGGTCTCTTTCCGCAACACGGAAAGCGTCGCACAAAGCACGAATTCCGTAGCTTTTAGCGACGACCCACAGGAGTCTTCGAAACATTTAACTCGTAAACCGAAGGACGCGGCCCGGAATCGAACCCACAACCTTCGGAGCACGAGTCAAACGGGTTGACCACTTCGCCACAGAGACTCCCAAGGTCCCCACATCAATTGTAACAAGTATAGAAATAATGCTTGGTCCCCACATTAATTGTAACAAGTAAAGAAATAATTCTTGGTCCCCACATCAATTGTAACAAGTAAAGAAATAATTCTTGGTCCCCACATCAATTGTAGCAAGTAAAGAAATAATTCTTGGTCCCCACGTCAATTGTAGCAAGTAAAAAAATAATTCTTGGTCCCAACATCAATTGTAGCAAGTAAAGAAATAATTCAAGGTCCCCACATCAACTGTTGCAAGTAAAGAAATAATTCTTGGTCCCCACATCAATTGTAGCAAGTAAAGAAATAATTCTTGGTCCCCACATCAATTGTAGCAAGTAAAGAAATAATTCAAGGTCCTCACATCAACTGTAGCAAGTAAATAAATAATTCTTGGTCCCCACATCAACTGTAGCAAGTAAATAAATAATTCTTGGTCCCCACATCAACTGTAGCAAGTAAATAAATAATTCTTGGTCCCCACATCAACTGTAGCAAGTAAATAAATCATTCTTGGTCCCCACATCAACTGTAGCAAGTAAATAAATAATTCTTGGTCCCCACATCAACTGTAGCAAGTAAAGAAATAATTCTTGGTCCCCACATCATCTGTAACAAGTAAAGAAATAATTCGTGGTCTTTAATCACACAAAAGACTTACCTGGTGGAGGAGGCGGAACTGAAAATTAAAAATAACAACAACAACAAATTAGTTGCATCATCCTTTCGCCAGTGACTTGTAACAGTTACCAGAACACAAAGCCTATTGTACTGCACTTAGATAACGTGTGTACTCATCGCATGTGACGGATAGTGGTGGAGTAACAGAGCACTTGCCTCCTGCCTTGTCAGTTTAGAGTCACTTCCATCTTTTGATGTCTCACGATGATTCTTGATTTGACATTAGAAGTGAGCTTAGACGCATTTTAAGGCGAGAGGGTCGACTTCATTGCACCGGGTTTATCCCATATAGTTCGATCTCTTTGCGAAGAGCAGTCTGATAAAATCCCCGGACACATCACGAACTCCGTAGTTCCAGCGACGAACCCCAGGAGTCACTGAAAAACTTGCACGTGCTAACCGAATTTCGGAGTCGGGAGTCGAACCTACAACCTTCGGAGTGCGAGGTTAGTTGCTTAACTACTTCACCACACAGTCCTCATTGATGTGAATAAATAGGCAATGTGGGACACTCATAGAGGTAGAGACAATAAGCAGAGATTAGAGTGTTAGGTCACAGAAGTAGAGACATCAGGTAGATATTAGTGTTTAGTCGCAGAAGTAGAGACATTAGGTAGAGATTAGATTGTTTAGTCGCAGAAGTAGAGACATTGTGTAGAGATTAGAGTGTTTAGTCGCAGAAGTAGAGACATTAGGTCGCAGAAGTGGACACATTAGGTCAGTGGTTCTCAACCGGTGGGGAATTCCCCCCCCCCCAGGGGGGAATTTTAGGGTTTCCAGGGAGGGAATGAAGACCATTTCAAGATCACGTTAATACAAGAACCAATTACTTGATATTGTTTTTCCCTTCATACTGTACAGTTATGTATGTCTCATCCTTCTAAACTTCATTTTATAAAGTAAGTAGACCCACAAATCATGATTTATGTGGATGTGTAGACTTGTTTTAGTATATGCTATTAAATTTACCTTCCATTTTTACGTATACTGTGTAGGGGTAGGGAGATTTTTAGATAGGAAATATGAAAGGGGGGCGGGGGAGACGTTCTGAAAATACGGTGAAAGGGGGCACGGGCCAAATTTTTTATAGGAAGGGGGGGGGGGGGGGGGGGGGGGAAATGACGTTCTGAAAATATGGTGAAGGGGGGAACGGGCCAAAAAAGGTTGAGAACCACTGCATTAGGTAGAGATTATAGTATTAGGTCGGCGTTGTGACTTCATGGCATTGTTGGACACTCACAGAAGCAGACACATTAACTAGATTTATTTGGTTGTTTCGGGGTTTGAGATTTAAATATTGAGCACAACCCACTACTGGCAACGCTGATCGTATTCTGGTATGAACCTAAAGCCTTGTCCACGTCAATGTGGAAGCACTAGACTCGAGTTTTGCTCTCGCTTGAGCTCGTCAGTAGTGCATATCCTTGACCGGACCCGGAAATAAACCCCGGATCACTGGCGTGTGAAGCGGGTGTGTAACCACGCGGCACACGTTGGACATAGCCAAATTATCATAACAGAATATTACAACGTCCCCCATCGTAGGCTATGCTCAAGATTTGCCCGATTAATACATTGATACATTATTTTTTATTTAATTTAATTATTTATTATTGATACATTAACTAGAGTTTAAAGTGTTAGGTAGGTGCTGTGACACTCACAGAAGTAGAGACAACAGGCAGAGATTAGAGTGTTAGTTCGGCGCTGTGACACTCACAGAAGAGGACAAAATAGACAGAGTTTAGAGTGTTCGGTCGGCGCTGTGACACTCACAGAAGTAGAGAAAATAGGCAGAGATTAGAGTGTAAGGTCGGCGCTGTGACACTCACAGAAGTAGAGAAAATAGGCAGAGATTAGAGTGTTAGGTCGGCGCTGTGATATTCAAAGAAGTAGATAATATAGGCAGAGATTAGAGTGTTAGGTCGGCGCTGTGATACTCACAGAAGTAGAGAAAATAAGCAGAGATTAGAGTGTTAGGTCGGCGCTGTGATACTCGCAGACGTAGAAAAAATTTGCAAACTTTAGAGTGTTCGGTCGGCTCTGTGACACTCACAGAAGTAGAGAAAATAGGCAGAGATTAGAGTGTTCGGTCGGCGCTGTGACACTCACAGAAGTAGAGAAAATAGGCAGAGATTAGAGTGTTCGGTCGGCGCTGTGACACTCACAGAAGTAGGGAAAACAGGTAGCTTTTAGATTGTTATATCGGCACTGTGGCTTAATGGCAGTGAACGGTTTCACTGTCGAAGGTTCGAAATCAGCTGCAGACGATATAGAAATAGACAGCCAAGCGTTGATTTCGATGGTATGAGCGCAGATCGTTCAGAAAGCAATGGCAAACTAGTGAACGTTCAATATAGCCGAGTAAATCACAACAGCGAAACAATCTTGGGGTTGATTGCGACGTTCTGAGCAGGGCATGCAACTAATTCTTTTAGAGTGTTAGACACTACCTTGAAGAATGTGAAAATTGAAAGCTATAGGCGCATCGAGATTCGAACCTGCTGATCCTGCAGACTTTAAATGATGACAGCGCCTCGCTGAAGGAAAAGTGCACTTTCACCACGGCTGACAAATCTCTGCTTATTTTTTCTTTTTTTTTGGGGGGGGGGGGGGGCGGGGAGGCAGGGGGGGGGGGGGGTGTTTGAACATGTATGAGTGTTGCTCAACACCCGTGGCTGTACTTGTCATCTTATTTCACAGGTGTCGATACTTCCTTGACGGGTGGCGATATCCCATTGTGCCTGTTCGTGATCTGGTCAGCACGGAAAGTGTGTGTGTGTGTGTGTGTGTAGGTTTCTGAGTGTGAGTGTGCCTGTGTGTCTGAGTGCCTGAGTGTGTGTGTTTGTGTGTGTATATGTGTGTAAGAGAGCGAGTGTGTCTGTGTGTATGAGTGTGTCTGTGTATGTGTGTGAATCTGTATATATGTGTGTGTGTGTGTGTTTTTTTGTGTGTTTGTATATGTGTGAGAGAGAGCGAGTGTGTCTGTGTGTATGAGTGTCTGGGTGTCAGAGTGTGAGTGTGCCTGTATGTCTGAGTGCCTGAGTGTGTGTGCTTGTGTGTATATGTGTGTAAGAGAGCGAGTGTGTCTGTGTATATGAGTGTCTGGGTGTATGAGTGTATGTGTGAGTGTGTTAGTGTGTCTGGGTAAGTGTGTGTTTGTGTGTATATATGTGTGAGAGAGCGAGTGTGTCTGTGTGTATGACTGTGTCTGTGTGTGTGTATCTGAGTCTGTGTATGTGTGTGTGTGTGTTTGTGTGTATGAGAGAGAGGGGGCGAGTCTATGTGTATGAGTGTGTCTGTGTGTGTGTGTCTGTGTGTGTATGAGTGTGTGTGTGTGTGTATGAGTGTGTGTGTGTGTGTGTGTGTGTGTGTGTGTGTTTATGTCAAACACTATAACTGTGTTATGTCGTAAATTCACGAGCCACGAAGCTGAGGGCAGGAAACTGTCGTTAAGTTCACGAGGTTGAGGGCAGGAAACTGTCGTTAAGTTCACGAGCCACGAAGCTGAGGGCAGGAAAATGTCGTTAAGTTCACGAGGTTGAGGGCAGGAAACTGTCGTTAAGTTCACGAGCCACGAGGTTGAGGGCAGGAAACTGTCGTTAAGTTCACGAGCCACGAAGCTGAGGGCAGGAAACTGTCGTTAAGTTCACGAGCCACGAAGCTGAGGGCAGGAAACTGTCGTTAAGTTCACGAGCCACGAAGCTGAGGGCAGGAAACTGTCGTTAAGTTCACGAGCCACGAAGCTGAGGGCAGGAAACTGTCGTTAAGTTCACGAGCCACGAAGCTGAGGGAAGGAAACTGTCGTTGCGTTCACGAGGTTGAGGGCAGGAAACTGTCGTTAAGTTCACGAGCCACGAAGTTGAGGGCAGGAAACTATCCTATCGGAATTCACAGCTGTGTCCACTTTTTTTTTTCTGTCGAAACACAGCTGCGACCGTGTCGCGCTGAGTTTTAGCGTGATGGTATGGGAGTCGGTCGCTCAGAAAGCAATGGCAAACTATCGAACGTAAGCTTGCCAAGACATCAACAACAGCAGTGTTGGTGTTGACAGCGATGTCCTGTAAATGGGATATGCAACAAACAAACAACAAATAGTGGTGAGGACAAAGTGAACAGAGAAGAGTGTTGTAACTGTCATAGATAGAGAAGACATTAGAATGCTATTAAGTCGACTGTCGTACTGGTCGACTTCAGCTTCCTCTAGAAATGTACATGCTTGGCAACAACGCTGCTCTGATGAACTCACTAACTGCATTCTCATAGAAAGAACAACTACCAGCGGAGACACTGCCTGCTAGTGGCTTACCGTTGCACAAGCCCTCAGCAATAGATAATGAAAGCACATCCAGGTCGGTGTAGTTATGTACTCGGAAGACGTTGCCTGGGCCTGAAGCGATGCATTGCAACTCACTTTCATCAAAATCGTCTCCGACTCCAATGGAGTTGAGAATATCCTTTTCGTCCTTGGCTTGTGCCGCAGTCTCACAGGCTGCAAAATGAGTTTTAGTAGTTCATTTTATTGGAAATTGATGGGGAAATACCTGTGGACTTCAAATGTAATCCTTAAATTTATGCTAGAAATTACCATAAAAAGATGGGTGGCCATCTTTAAACTGTCCTTATGACGTAACCCTCCTTTAGCGATATATATATATATATATATATATATATATATATATATATATATATATATATATATATATATATATATATATATACACACACCCCCCACACACACACACATACACACGCACGCATGCACGCATGCACGCACACAAAAATATTGATAGCAGGTATGATTCTTGTATACGTTTCTGGTATACTTTTCTGGTATATGTTTCTTGTATACCTTTCTGGTATACGTTTCATGTATACTTATCTGATATACGTTTCTTGTATACTTTTCTGGTATACGTTTTTGGTGTACGTTTCAGGTATACTTTTCTGGTATAAGTTTCTTATATACTTTTCTGGTATACGTTTCTTGTATACTTTTCCGGTATACGTTTCTGGTATACGTTTGTGGTATACTTTTTTGGTACACGTTTCTGGTATACGTTTCTGGTATACTTTTCTGGTATACGTTTCTGGTATACGTTTCTGGTATACGTTTCTGGTATACTTTTCTGGTATACGTTTCTGGTATGCGTCGTTTCTGGTATACGTTTCTGGTATACGTTTCTGGTATACGTGTCTGGTATACGTTTCTGGTATACTTTTCTGGTGTAAGTTTCTTGTATAATTTTCTGGTATACATTTCTTGTATGCTTTTCTGGTACACGTTTCTGGTATACTTTTCTGGTATACGTTTCTTGTATACTTTCTGGTACACGTTTGTTGTATAGTTTCTGGTATACGTTTCTGGTATACGTTTCTGGTATACGTTTCTGGTATATGTCTCTTGTATACTTTTCTGGTATACGTTTCTGGTATATGTTTCTTACATACTTTTCTGGTACACGTTTGTGGTATACGTTTCTGATGTACATTTCTGGTATACGTTTCTGGTATATGTTTCTTGTATGCGTTTCTTGTATAAGTTTTTGGTATATGTTTTTTGTATACGTTTCTGGTATACGTTTCTGTCATACGTTTTTTGTATATGTTTCTGGTATACTTTTC
This sequence comes from Cepaea nemoralis, assembly GCA_014155875.1. Classification (NCBI taxonomy): domain Eukaryota; kingdom Metazoa; phylum Mollusca; class Gastropoda; order Stylommatophora; family Helicidae; genus Cepaea; species Cepaea nemoralis. The sequence goes on along the minus strand of JACEFZ010028269.1, from coordinate 116,979 downwards.
TGGTATACGTTTCTTGTATATGTTTCTGGCATACGTTTCTGGTATATGTCTCATGTATACGTTTCGTGTATGCATTTTTGTATTCTTTGTTTGTATACGTGTCTTGTATATGTTTCTTGTAAACGTGTCTCGATCACGTGCCACTTCATCTGCCTCATGCCTAAGATGTCTGCAATCACCTGTGTTCACGGTCCTGTTCACGGCCGCTGCCTCCTCTCCCTGAAACCATGCTCCCATCACCGTTCTGTTCACTGTGTCGTGTAGTTTTGATGTTCGCATTTTGCCTATGCCTTTATAATGCATATCTTTTATATTGTTGCTGTTCTTTGTTAGCCTTGAATGATGTGTGAATGAAATAATGTATGAAAGAGGGTGATAGAAGGGCAGAATGTTAGACGGGCCTGCGTGCCCAATTCTTAACCCTTTGAAAATAAAGTTGGTTCGTTCGTTCGTTCGTTCGTTCGTTCTATCTCAGCCACTGTGATGTTTCATGTGGTCAAAATATTTCAGTTTCTGAGACATGGTACTGTTTATGATTCTCTCTTGTAGATCTTCCTGTAGGTTCTTCTTTCTGTTCCATTATATTCTAAGAAATTTTCTGTAACATTTGAACCCAAAAGCATTTCAAGCTGGTCTTCTTTAGTGATGGAGTATAGGTCTATGGTTTACGTCCATATATTGCCACAGGAAAGATGTATGTACACAAAAGTATTGATGCAGTATAGGTCTATGGTTGACGTCCATATATTGCCACAGGAAAGATGTATGTACACAAAAGTATTGATGGAGTATAGGTCTATGGTTGACGTCCATATATTGCCACAGGAAAGATGTATGTACACAAAAGTATTGATGGAGTATAGGTCTATGGTTCACGTCCATATATTGCCACAGGAAAGATGTATGTACACAAAAGTATTGATGGAGTATAGGTCTATGGTTCACGTCCATATATTGCCACAGGAAAGATGTATGTACACAAAAGTATTGATGGAGTATAGGTCTATGGTTGACGTCCATATATTGCCACAGGAAAGATGTATGTACACAAAAGTATTGATGGAGTATAGGTCTATGGTTCACGTCCATATATTGGCACAGGAAAGATGTATGTACACAAAAGTATTGATGGAGTATAGGTCTATGGTTCACGTCCATATATTGCCACAGGAAAGATGTATGTACACAAAAGTATTGATGAAGTATAGGTCTATGGTTCACGTCCATATCTTGCCACAGGAAAGATGTATGTACACAAAAGTATTGATGGAGTATAGGTCTATGGTTCACGTCCATATATTGCCACAGGAAAGATGTATGTACACAAAAGTATTGATGGAGTATAGGTCTATGGTTTACGTCCATATATTGGCACAGGAAAGATGTATGTACACAAAAGTATTTACTTTGACGTGGTTGCTTCTGTTGTGGCATATGTTATTAATACTGTTTAATCTCTCCACACTGCTATGGCTGGCCTGAGTCTGATTTATTTAAAACAGTAGCCACCGTTGTTTATTTTGGAGCTAAGATGCTCATAGTTTGTGACAGTTTCATTATCTTCATTGTCAATCATGATCTTTGGTGAGCATGTAGTTTTGTCCGTGGGCAATATTGTTGTTTCAAGTTCAGACACGGATTTTGATTTCCACTGTGTTTTTTGGCGAATGTTGTTCTCCGTGTTTCTGATCATCCATACTGCAGTAGTTATTTAACACTCTGACGTTTAACGTTATAAGTTAGGTGCTAAGTATAACTTCCTTTGACTTGAAATTGAACATTCTAAGTTGGGTGCTAAGTATAACTTCTTTGACTTGAAGTTTAACATTCTAAATTAGGTGCTAAGTATAACTTCCTTTGAATTGAAGTTTAACATTTTAAGTTGGGTGCTAAGTATAACTTCCTTTGACTTGACGTTTCACATTCTAAGTTAGGTGCTAAGTACGAGTATAACTTCCTTTGGCTTCCACAACTGTCAAAGTTGTTTGGGATAAATCATGACATTGGTTGAGCATACTCACTGAGGGTAGAGTTGGTGGACTTGCTGTCAGTCACCACAATGATGGCAGTTACCTGGTATAAATCATGACATTGGATGAGCATACTCACTGAGGGTGGAGTTTGTGGACTTGCCGTCAATCAACACAATGATGACAGTTACCTGGGATAAATCATGACATTGGATGATCATACTCACTGAGGGTGGAGTTGGTGGACTTGCCGTCAGACACCACAATGATAACGGTTCTTGCCCCTGTATCATCAGCTAGTGCCAGCTCCCTGGCGCGATCGATGGCAAGATTTGTGTTGGTTGTGCTTCTCTGGTAAATGGCTTTGTCCAGCGCCTGTTGGGTCAACAGATGTCAGAGAGTTGAGAGAAGCGTGTGAGGCAGTGAATGATAGTGTGGAAGAGTCGGACAGTGTATGATAGTGTGGGAGAGTGTAAAGCAATGTTAGTGTGTGAGTGTCGGACAAGGTAAGATAGTGTGTGAGTGTCAGGCTATTTAAGAATGTTTAAAACAGTGTGAAAGTGTCTGAAACAGAGGCAGTATGAGGCTGTATTCGACAGTTTGAAACAGTATCAAACAGTATCAAACAGTATCAAACAGTATAAGACATCCTAATACAAAATGAGAATGAGATAGTATGGGACATTCTTCCACAGTATGAGACAGTATCAGACAGCGTGAAATAGTTTCAGACAGTATGAAAGATTCTGAGACGGTGTGAAATACTGTGCGTCAGCCTGTTTCGAGACAGTTTCCTGCAGTATGAGACATAATGAGACTGCACGAGACAGTACGGAGGAAATACACTGGTTTTCCTAGTTCAGCAGTCACAATGAACTACAGATTCAATCAAACACAACCAGTTCTAATCTCGAGTACATATCCTTTTATATATATATATACTTATGTATCCTTCTGTGAATGCCAATCACTAGTATTTTTAAAAATCATTAACACCGCTGTGTCACTTTCGTGAATATCAAGCGGCTAAGTGGCCGAGGGGACAAAGTATCGTAGTCACACATCGTGGCACAAATCTTCGGTCCTCGTTAAGGCTCGGTCGATAGATTGGTGGTTTGAAAAGAAACTCTTGTCTGTACTCAAGTTGGCGACTGCTCAGGCAAGTGGTCCTTATTCCTTGCCCTGAGAAATGAAACATATCGTTGCAATATCAGATATGTCGTAATGAGAACAAACTTACTTTGTCTCAGATTGTCGGAGAAATGATGTTGACAGAGAAAAATATTGAGAAATAAATAGCTTTCTTTGCAGATGCAAAGTCGGTTATTTCAATACTGACCAGCAGAAACAGTGCAGAACTGGCAGACATAAGAACAGCACTACATGAGCTAGGCCAGAAATCCAAAACTGTTGTAATACAATGGATTCCTTCTCATTGCAACATACATGGAAATGAAGAAGCCGACAGATTAGCAAAGAAAGGTAGAAGACTATCTCAGCCTGATATAGACATAACATGTGGTGAAGAAATTACAAACAACCAAAATGTGCTGAGGTTTACAGCGACGTCCTGTAAAGCAGTGCTTCCCAAAGTGGTGGTCCGCGGACCGGTGCCGGTCCGCGAGCCCTTCTTTGCCGGTCCGCAACGTGAGTTGAAACAAGTAAGAAAAATATTAAATATTTTCTCCTTTGAGGATTGTTTAAATCTTTTTAAAAGCAAGATTGTCCTTTTCTCCCGTGTGTTGCCGGGGCCCATAAGGGAAGCAAAAAATAGCAACACTGCAGCCTACCACGCATGTCGCAAGAGGCGACTAAGGAAGTTATGGTTCCGTCGCCCTGCTACTGAGTGAGTGCGTGGTGCGACACTGTGAGCTGTGAGTTTCGTGTGAAATGCTTCTGAATCTGCCCGAGGTTTTTTTGGAACGTGACTGCATGTTCGGAGCGATGGCAGCTGGCTATATCCCAGAGTTGACTGGCTTTTGCCTTATGCAGAAATACGTGGCTGCTGGGCTTCTGGTTGACTGCCACTGCCGTCGGTGATGAACTGTATTTTCGTGGACTGTGTGGGTGAACATCTAGGAAACATCCAGATAGGAAAATGACTGCAAATTCCATCAGAGATGAACTGGATGTTTCGTGGGGGAATATTGTGTTGACATTCTGGCGGCGGCATTATGCACAGTGTATCTGTGCGGGCTGTTGTTTGTCGAGACTCCTGTCTTTTCCACTTTTTCACATTCGGCAGTGGGAGGCATTTTGCGTGATATCACTGGCACAGGAACGGAGCATAATGGGGACGACCCGTTGCTGTGAATTTGGAATTGCGACTAACTAACTGACTAACTAAGATTGTCCTTTTCTCAAAACATGATATCCGCACTGAATATATACACCTTTACAAGAAGACCTGAATGTAGTTTTGACATAAGAAAAAAGAATTTTATTTCTAAATCTCTACAATAAAATTTTGACTCATGAAAATGGGGCCACCATTAAATAAATCACCGTCATCCAATAATATTATGGAGAAGTATTTAGCGCATCGGGACAGCACCCACAATTACGTTACATCTTATATTTATATTAAAATGTATATTGAGGTCATATAAAATTCCAAATTACAAGTATAAATTTTTTTTTCAACGACACTGGCCCCTGGTGCAAAAGGAAAATTTTATGTCGGTCCGCGAAAGTGAAAAGTTTGGGAAGCACTGCTGTAAATGATATGTAAACATCAACACAAAGCAATCTGCCTTCACTACCCTAAGCCACAGACTCCGATGAAAGTTCGCAAAGGACCCTTGTACACACATTAAGGATGTGGCGGATGATCTCCAGATGGGTGTAGGATGTGGCGGATGATCTCCAGATGGGTGCAGGATGTGGTGGATGATCTCCAGATGGCTGCAGGATGTGGTGGATGATCTCCAGATGGGTGTATCGGACGCGGGACATCTTACTTATGATCGAGAGGTTTTCCGGAAGGAACAAACTTAACGAACGAACAAACTTTATTTTCAAAGGGTTAAGAATTGGGTACGAAGGCCCGTCTAACATTCAGCCCTTCTATCACTCTCATACATTATTTCATTCACACATCATTCAAGGCTAACAAAGAACAGCAACAATATAAAAGATATGCATTATAAAGGCATGGGCAAAATGCGAACATCAAAACTACACGACACAGTAATATTAGATAACTAGCTGACCCGGCCCGGCTTCGCCCAGGCCCTGGAGGGGATCTATCTATCTATCAGTCTGTCTGTCTGCTTGTTTGTCTGTCTGTCTGTCTGTCTGTCTGGCTGACCCGGCACGGCTTCACCCAGTCCCTGGTGGGGAGCATCTCATTTAATTCATATAAGTAGTCATATAAGCTCCCGTTCCCGACTATCTGTCTGTCTGTCTGTCTGTCTATCCGTCTGTCTGTCTGTCTGTCTGACCCGGCCCGGCTTCACCCAGTCCCTGGTGGGGAGCATCTCATTTAATTCATATAAGTAGTCATATAAGCTCCCGTTCCCGACTATCTGTCTGTCTGTCTGTCTGTCTGTCTGTCTGTCTGACCCGGCCCGGCTTCACCCAGTCCCTGGTGGGGAGCATCTCATTTAATTCATATAAGTAGTCATATAAGCTCCCGTTCCCGACTATCTGTCTGTCTGTCTGAGCCGGCCCGGCTTCACCCAGTCCCTGGTGGGGAGCATCTCATTTAATTCATATACGTAGTCATATAAGCTCCCGTTCCCGACTATCTGTCTGTCTGTCTGTCTGTCTATCTATCTGACCCGGCGTGGCTTCGCCCAGCTCCTGGCGGGGATCGTCTAATTAAATTCACACAGTAACTTAAAAGAATGTCCTTCCACACACCATCCATTATTTTTAATGAAAACTGTTTTTAATCACCTGCATGACTGTAGATAACTTCTTTATGCATAAAAAGATGAGTTACAATGTTATGCATTATGCATTATTTTTATGAAAACTTTGAAGATGCCTTAAAGATAATATCATTATTTATTATAACTTATATGCCTGTAAATAACTATAGGAAAGAGTTTAACAATAGTGCAAGTAAGTCCAACAATATGACTATAAAGTATATAGAAATGTTATTAAAAGTTATGCCCCTTGAAATAACTTTTCTAGAGTGAAGTCCCCCTGCTATACAGAAATTATATAATGAAAAATGAAATATTAAATGTTATTAAGTAAGTAGCCAATTTTACACAAGAAACTATTACAGCCGGTTGCACAGGAATGAAAGGAAGACGTGTAGAAAATTTCATCTCAATCGGATGTACCGTTATCGAACGCATCCAATACATAGCCAACCACACACATACAGTCTGTTTTATAGATATAGATGGTCTGACACTTGTTATTAGCCATGTGGAACATACTGGCCTACAAAAAGGGGACTGGCTGTTATACTAGGGTTTTGTTATTATTATTATTATCTCTATTATTAAGGGGAAAGGTAATCCGTATTGAGATAGTGTTCGAATAATTTGCGATTATATGAATAGGGATTGGTGATGTCTTTGATTTCTTGTGGAAGATTGTTCCACAGCTGAGCTGCAGAGTACATTAAGCTTGTTTTGTATAAGTCAATCCTAGGCTTCGGAATGTGTAGTATATCGAAACGTTTACTGTGTCTAGCATTATATTTAAACAATGACCAAAGGTAATTTGGGGGCATTCGATGCAGGATTTTGTGAATTAGTTTAGCTTTATTGAAAAGCAGGCGTTTGCGGAATGGTAGTAACTGAAGGTGTTTATACAGGCTAGGATTGTCAGATAAATGTTTGCTATAAATTAGACTCATGGCCCGTTTCTGGAGTGAGAAAAGTCGCTTAGTGTTTGAATTAGAACAACCGTCCCAGATTTTAGAGCAGTAGTCAAAGTGTGTCTGTATATGAGAAGTATAGAATAGTTTCCTTGTGTCTTCATCAAGGAAGTTTTTAATTTTGGCGAGTTGGTAGACTTTTTTCGCTGTTTGTTTAATGAGCGCTTGAACGTGGGAATTAAAGGTTAGGTTTCTATCAATGATTAGGCCTAATGTTTTGTGCTCAATTACACTTTCTACTGGCATGTTATCGATGTGAAGTTGAAGTGCTGTGTGTGTGAGCTTAGAGTTTGAAGTCTTTGTCTGGTTGTTAATAACATCGCTTTTGTTTTAGTGATGCTAATTTGCATACGGTTTGAATAGCTCCACCAAACTACATTATTTAATTCTTGTTGTAAAGACGACTCCAGTAAAATATAGTTTTCAGCGTTTGTGTACACTGTACAGTCATCTGCAAATAGATCGCTGGACGACGAAAGATGCAAAGGTAGATCATTAATATATATGGCAAATAATAGAGGGCCAAGAATAGAGCCTTGCGGTACTCCTATATTGAAGGTAGTGGTTTGAGACAGAGATTTATTATGTGATACTACTTGCTTTCTGTTTGATAGAAAAGATGATATTAGAGTGACTACATTAGGGCCAATTTTCATTGTCTCAAGTTTTTTAATTAAAATAACATGGTCTATCATATCAAATGCTTTCTTTACATCAATAAACACAGTTCCACATAGACTGTTGTTGTTTATATTCTGGTGCCAATTTTCTATCATGTTTGTTAGGGCCGTATGGCAAGAATATTTTGGTCGAAATCCTGATTGGCTGTCAACAATAAGCTTGTTGCGAACTAAATACTGTAATGTTACTTTATGGATGTGTTTTTCTAGTGTCTTAGATAGTGATGATAGTAAGGAAATGGGTCTGTAATTGTTCGGGAGACCATTGTCCAATGAACCAGATTTAAGAAGAGGGTACACTTTAGCGATTTTGAGAGCTGATGGAAAGTGGCCTTTGGTAAGACACTGATTATATACATAGGTTAGTGATGTATAGATCACTGGCGCAGCACAACGGAGAATCCGGTTGCTGATTCCATCTAACCCAGATGAGGTTGTGTTTTTTTTTAGGTTACTGAGGTAAGTGAATACTTCAGTGATTGTCATTAGCGGTATGTTGGAAAGAATATAGCGGGAGCATCTATTCTCGCAAAACGATGACAATAAAGAAAAGTTGCAAGGAGAATTAGGTATTGAAGCCTTCAACTGGTCTATGTCATTTGAAAAAAATTACTGAATTGGTCGCATGTAATATGATTTGATGGTAAAGAATTTCGGAAGTTATATTTGTTTGTCAAGGTGTTAATTGCCTTCCATATATCCTTACTATTTGTTTTATCCATTACTAAGTTCTTAAAGTATGCACTGAGATCCCGCTTTTTATATGCTTTATCTCTGTCTCTCATAATTTCAAGTATTTCCTGGGTGATCCAAGGTGGCTTGACGTGGTGTTTTACTCGAACTTCCTTGACTGGCACATGTCTATCAAAAACATCAATAAAGGTTTTCATCCAGAATTCCAGAGCATCATCCGGGTCAGGAAGCTGATAAACATTGTCTAGAGGTGAACTGAGCAAGTCATGTAAACATGCGTTTTGGTTGAAATTTTTGTAACTTCTATATTTTACACTTATGTGTTTATGTTTAGGAGTTTTAATGTCTTTTTTAGACCACGTGCAGCATATTGGGTAGTGATCGCTCATTGCACAATTGAGTACGGTGCATTCTATGATGTTGTCTGAGCAAGTTACATAAATGTGATCTATGACTGATGAAGATGACTTTGTTACTCTAGTAGCTTGTTGTACTATCTGTTGGAAATTGTATGATGCAATTATATTTCCCCATATTATGTTGGATTTGTTGGTGTCAATGTTAAAGTCCTCGAGTAGTATAATTTCCTTCCCGGAAGCGAAAACCACATCCATCATGGTAGTGAAGTTTTCGTACCAGACGTGTCCAGCACTGGAATTTCGATAGAGGTAGCCAATTATCAGGGGAGTGCGGTTTTGAAGTTTTAGCTCTAACCAAATGCATTCTATTTCGCAAGTTTCAAAGTCTAGCCTACGGTGAGCATTTAGTAAATTAGAAACATAGGTTACTATGCCTGTCTCTTGTTTCCTACATGGATCCATTCTAAAAACTATGTACCCTTTAATAGAGATGTCCTCATCTGAAATGTTATCATTAAGCCTACTTTCACTAAGGCTGAATAAATGAAAATTTTGATTAAGAATAAAAGATAACTCTGGTAGCTTGTTAAATAAGCTGCAAATGTTTAAGTGTCCAAGGCGTATTCCTGACTTATTGAGCCAGTGTTGCCACTTCTCAGACATTTCATCCATGAAGAAAGTGTAAATTAGTCAAAGTTAAGCAAAAATACAAGATCATAAAAAAATCACAATTTCATTAACTTACAAAATATCAGTAATACAAATCGATAAGTAAATGACAATATTATAACGATATAACTAATTAGACCAAGGAATATAATGCAAACAAGGAACAAAACGAATTAAAGAACATACAACAAATAATTAACCTGAAAAAACTACTTCACAAGCTAAGTAACCAACTGTTATCCAAAAGAGTCAATAACTAACTATACAAGTCAACGTCTCTGTTTAAAGCGGGGAGTGAATACCCACTCACTCGGAGTATAAACGCGATAAAAAGTATTATAAAAGATATCTAACTAAGTGTCACTATCTGTGACTTCAATACGAGTCAATGTTTACAGCCACGTACAATCTAATACGTTGCTATATAAATCAATAACCAAGTATGCGCATAAACTTTCTAGGAGAGGCTCTTTCTTGTACCGAGATCCAGTGTTGCTTTGTGCTGAATTGCTAGTAAATACCAGGCTGTGTTGTTCCTTGGTACAGCGACATCATAAGTGCCTGACGAAGTGAAGCTGGGCTAAACCGTGTGAGGTATAACAACTCTGGGTTATAATTGAATGGATACTGTTGATTTCTCACGGGTGTGTAACGACTTCCAACTACAGGCTCTGATTCGTGGCTAACAGGAGGCTGTGGTGGCACGTTGTTGTTACTACTGGATTGATCCTTGCTGTGGAGAAAAGGGAACGTATCTTCATAACTATCACCCTCCTGTTTGAAAGAGGGCGTATTGTACAGATTTCGTGTAGTGGAAATGTTCCGTCTGGCTTGGTATCAGGTGCCGTGGTTATGAGTGGTCTGCTCTCTTCTGGTCTATTTGTACTTGATGTGGCGGCAGTATGTCGTCTGGCTTGAGTTTGGGGTGGTGTAGCTAAAAGTGTCCTACGTGATCCAGTATTGGATGTAGGTTGTGTACGTTCTGGGTATTTAATATTTTTGGCGAGCAAGCTTGTGCCCAATGTAGACAAATGTACTTGATCCTTATAAAGTCGCTTTTTAGGTGCTCCAGTCTATGAAGTAAACACCGGTGTGTTGTTGATGAACTGTATGTTGTTGTGAGAACAAAACTTCAGCAATATGTTGTTATTTATGTCAGCTAGACGACGCTGGAATCCATAACTCGGTGATATGATGGAGGAGAAGAAAATTGACGAGTTAGGAAAAGTGTGACGTAATCCGTTCAAGAGCGCCAGCAGTTGAGATGTTGTGATTTGCTGGTTGTTCATTGTGTCATTAATACCAATATGAACGCTTGCCCTTTTTACGTTAAGATTTACAGCCAACCTTCGAATCTTGTCTGTTAGCCGGTCAACACCAGCCCCAGGCAATGAAATTTTGGAAACAATGTCTTTGTCTGTAGTGGCCATCCAGTCGCTGTATAGACCTTTAATTAGAGAGTCGCCTATTATAATGTGTGTACATTCGGGTCGTGCTGTCTGCACATGTTGGTTGTCAGTACGCCTTGCCCGTTGTTTCTCCCATTTAGTAGCAGTTTGTACGTCTCCATGTGACTCTCCCTGTGTTTCCTGGAGGCGTGTGTTGTCTGTTGGCAGTGCACTATAGCACTGTACGTTTTCTGACGAATTTTCTAGAAGCACTTCGAATCTGTTGCTTATTTTTACACCAATGGGATAGACTGCTTGTAGCGTTTTATCTTCCTCTGCACGTTGAGGTTTTTTCGCGTCTTGTGTTATTTGTTTTTGGTGAAACTGGGCTTCAAGATTCTCCGAATTTGATACTTGGGAGTGACACGCTTGTTCAGTTGAGTTAGTTGTGGACTCGTGCTGTAAAGTTTCTATTGTTTTTCTTAGCAACAGATTTTCCTCTCTCAGGCGCGTGATTTCTTCTTTGAGAGCAGTGTAGTCACTGCTGGTCTTGCTATTAGCTGCAATGTTCGCTGTAACAGTAGCAGTGAGCTCCTTTAAGTATTGCCCTATTACCTCAATGCGCCTATGACAATCGCACGATTGTCCATTGATAGTTGGCGTGTTATCTAAGGCTGGTATTTCTTCTGCTACTCTTACGTTGGTCTCATCGTTGTTTTGGATGTGCTCCATTGGATATTCAATGGCCAAGAGTACTGATGGGGTAGCTGACCTCGTGTTGATGGTATTTTCTTGTTCATTCATTGTATGTGTTAGTTGAGAAACATTGTCTGCTGTGATGTCCACAGCTGTAGTTGTGGGCTGTGTAGATTCTGAGTCCTCACTCGAGACGAGCATGTTGATGATATCTTGTATCTTTGATATGTCTCTGCTCGTGAATGTAAGTATTGAGTTCTCCAGCACGACAAAGTCTAATTTTAGCCAAGAGTTAATGTTTTCAACGCTGCCCTGAGCTAGTAACTTGTTCTTCGAATGATATAAATGTATTATAAGGACTGGCGTCGTAATCAGATCTTCCACGTAGGCCCCGCTTCTATCTTGTCTGTGTTGGATTCGTTCAGGCTTGTAATAATTGATGAGGCAATGTCTCGAAATGTCTCATAATGGAGTGTATTGTTAAAGGATACTGTAACACATTGGCCAGAGTTGGTGTGTTGGACGACTCGGCCGACATTACCTGGCTAGCTTGGTCTTCACCGCCTTCTCTTTGTTTAGTGTGTATGGTTTATTCACGGCCGATCGTAAACCGGATCTTGTTTTAACACCCGTCACCTCCAGAGAGGCCTCTCCTATCGATGACATTACTGCATCATGTTATCAAACCCGTTTGAAGAATGCAGTGAACTCATTGTAGTCTAGACGCGCCGTGGGTTATTTGAAGTCATGTGTTGCGGTTCGTTTGTTTTGATAATTGAGACAATAACACAGGGCTGATCAGGAACTTGCGATATTGTGTGCTGGCGACTTACCACGCGCTAGTCAAGCATGGTTTAATCACACGTTGTCGTTAATCGATAATTGGTAGGTTTCAAAATTGAATGACCTTACCGTCCATTTATCATTGAAATCCTAATTTCACTAAACCACAGTCACATAAACTTAAGATATTAATTCGTATTAGACCCAGTTTTAGAACTAACACAATTATATACACAGCATCTCGATTGAAATAGGCAAAACTTCGATAAATTCTATAAAAAAAACTGGGAGAGCTTGTTATGGATGTTATGGGAGCGAGGTTCTGCAAAGGACATGCTACTGAATGAATGAATGAATGAATGAATGAATGAATGAATGAATGAATGAATGAACTAACAAACGAACGAATGAATCAATGAACGAAAGAATGAATGAATGAACGAATGAATGAATGAAGGCTAATCTATTATACGGTATCACGCCGGACGTCTTTACTTCTCACGACAATCTTGGGAGCCTTGTTTAGGCTGGGTCGACCCGAGAGCCCAGGTCCATTTGTTTTTATGCGAATTGGCCCAGCGGTGGGTCGAACCAATGAGCATTAACTCGGCAGGCGAGTGTCTACACAGAAATTCTCTGTACTAAGATTAGGAACGCCGCTCTCCGTGGCGAAGGCGTTACGGATGCTGTTCATAATCCCGTATACCCGCGTTCGAAACACAGCTGCGCGAGATTTGGCAGCAGACCGCGTTGTGCTGGTTTTTTACGAAAAGGTATGGGTGCCGGTCGTTCAGGAAGCAATGGCAAACTACTGAACGTAAAACATGCCAAGACAACAACAGCGAAATTTGCTGGTGTTGGCTGCAATGTCCTGTAAAGAATATGCAAGTAACTTAACTTAAGATTAGGAAAAGCTTGTTGACCTGAGAGAACTGCTCCTTGTTGTCCGTGAGACCACTCACGAGCTTGGTGTTGGTTCCATACGTCAGCAGAGCAAACTTCAAGCCACCGTCTCTTTGCACGGACTGGACAATATGTCGGACAAATATGAAGTTTTTCAGGAAGTTGCCATAGCCGATGCTCCCAGAGGCATCGATCGCAAAAATAATGTTGATTTTAGATATAGCCACGCACGTCCTTGCTGGAATAGATAGAACGAGTGTGAGATATTAGAAATATAGCATAGCAAATAACATATGAGAATAGTCAGTTAGTCAGTTGCGGTTCCAACTTCACGGCAAAGAGTCGCCCCATAATGCTCTGTTCTTATGACAGTGAATATCACATGAGAATAATATAACTAGAAAAGTCTTTGACTGGAATACACAGGGTACAAGAAATAGAGAAGATCTGAACGCACACGGAGAAGAGAAGTGGGGGAGGAGAACGAACGAACGAACGAACAAACTTTATTTTAAAAGGGTAACAAATTGGGCACGCAGGCCCGTCTTACATTAGGCCCTTTCAATCACTCATCTTTCATTCATCAAATGTGCATGTTACATTAACATAGGGGGAAAAAACATTGTCAAGTGGATTTTGTAAGCATAAACAATGCATATTACGCATGATACATTCACATGAGAAAACAAAAAAAAACATCAAATGAAAGTTGTAAACATAAACAGTGCATATTGCAATGTTGTGAGACACATCCCCCATCCACCCTCATATCCCGCAGCCACCAACACATCCCCCATCCACCAAACCTCCCCCACCCACCCACACATACCTTCACGCACTCACACAGAACCAGGCAAACATACATGCCGCCACCCACCCACTGATCCCCCACCCACACACATTTCCCCACCCACACACACACATCCTCACACACCAAGAAGAAGAAGAAGAAGAAGAAGAAGAAGAAGAAGAAGAAGAAGAAGAAGAAGAAGAAGAAGAAGAAGAAGAAGAAGAAGAAGAAGAAGAAGAAGAAGAAGAAGAAGAAGAAGAAGAAGAAGAAGAAGAAGAAGAAGAAGAAGAAGAAGAAGAAGAAGAAGAAGAAGAAGAAGATGAAGGAGGAGGAGGATTAGGAGGAGGAGGAAGGATGGATAACGTGTGGAGATGAAGGACGGGGCTGCATAGTATTGGTCAGCATGAAGTTAGATGGTTGAGGGCATACATTGGGGAGATCAAGGACGGAGCTGGATGAGGGTCTATGTTGGGGAGATCAAGGTGGGAGCTGGATGAAGGCCTATGTTGGGGAGATCAAGGAGGGAGCTGAATGAGGGCCTATGTTGGGGAGATCAAGGAGGGAGCTGGATGAAGGCCTATGTTGGGGAGATCAAAGAGGGAGCTGGGTGAGGGCCTATGTTTGAGGAGATCAAAGACGGAGCTGGATGATGGCCTATGTTGGGGAGATCAAGGTGGGAGCTGGATGAGAGCCTATGTTGGGGAGATCAAGGAGGGAGCTGGGTGAAGGCCTATGTTGGGGAGATCAAGGAGGGAGCTGGATGAGGGCCTATGTTGGGGAGATCAAGGAGGGAGCTGGATGAGGGCCTATGTTGGGGAGATCAAGGAGGGAGCTGGATGAGGGCCTATGTTGGGGAGATCAAGGAGGGAGCTGGATGAGGGTCTATTTTGGGAAGATCAAGGAGGGAGCTGGATGAGGGCCAATGTTGGGGAGATCAAGGAGTTAGCTGGTTGAGGGTATATGTTGGGGAGATCAAGGAGGGAGCTGGATGAGGGCCTATGTTGGGGAGATCAAATACGGAGCTGCATGGGATAGGTCAGCAGGGAGTTAGATGGAGGCCTGTGCCAAACAATGCGATACAAGGTGGCAGAAGAAATATATCGTCAAACAAAGAACCACAATCAAGAGGTTGTACAATTTGCTTATTGGCATAATTCCCTGCATCTGGTCAGACGCCAAGCCGCCCAATCTTTTGTCAGAATCGGCACACCTATCTTGGAGCCGTCATATCATCTGATTGGAGATGCCTTGCAGAGATTATAACAAGATGTGGCCTTTTGCAAGGTGGAAAACATACTGACTAATAAAAAGATGTTATTTGCAGCGAAAAAAAGAGTGTTGAGGTGCTACACAGAACCTTTAATTGTGTATGGGTGTGAAGCGTGGACAATGAGCAGACAAAGTGAAGAACATCTAATGGCTGTGGAAATGTGGTTTCTGAGGAAGATGCAACGAATACTATGGGCAGATAGAAAAACTAATGACCAGACCCTACAGGAAACAAATGAAAACCGTAAAATGATTAGAGAAATTAGATGTAGACAGTCACAATATTTTGACATGTTATGAGAAGAAATAAATTGGAGAATTGTGTGACAACTGGCAAGATTGAGGGGGAAAGAACAAGGGGAAGGCAGAGAAGTAGATACGTGGTATTGTCGAGACAAGAACACTGAGCTGATCCACGACTCTGGTGATCAAGTGAGATGGCGAAATATGACCGCCCACGCTTATCGACATGCCACATGATGATGATGTCAATCCTCGATATTTTACTGGCGTGACTTATTAGTGCAATAATCGTTGGACAAGCGTAAACTTACAATGTAGAATTTTCTCTTCCATGCTTTCAATCAAACATCACTATCGCGGATGTACGGGCACCTGATACTGACATTGACCTCTTCTCCCGCCTGAATTAAGTGACACACACAAATAGCAAGTGTCTGGATCAGGTCCCTTGGTACATGGTGACAGCCCGGTGACTTCCCTTTGTTCAGACTTTGCATTGATGTGTGTTCTTACTCTAACAAACGTCAGTTGTCTCTTTTTCTATCTCTGTCTGTCTTGTCTGTCTGTCTGTCTGCTTGCCTGTCTCTCTCTCTCTCTCTCTCTCTCTCTCTCTCTCTCTCTCTCTATCTCTCTCTCTCTCTCTCTCTCTCTCTCTCTCTCTCTCTCTCTCTCTCTGTGAAGGGGTGTGTGTGTGCATGTGTGGTTTTATGTATGGTTGAATATATATTGACGTGAGAGAGAATGACAATGAGAGAGAACGAGCGAACGAACGAACGAACAGACTTTATTTTCAAAGGGTAACAAATTGGGCACGCAGGCCCGTCTTACATTCGGCCCTTCCAATCACTCATCTTTCTTTCATGAAAAGTGCATAGGAAAAAAACATTGTCACATGAATTTTGTAAACATAAACAATGCATATTACTATGTTATAAGACACATCCACCACCCACCCACACATCCCCCATTCACTCCAACTCCCCCACCCAACCACACACACATACAATACATTCCCCCACCCATCCACCACATCCCTACACATCTCCCAACCCACACACACCTCTCATCCACCACACATCCCATCCACCCACACCCCAAGCACACATACATTCAATAACCCACACATCCCCCACC
Source organism: Cepaea nemoralis (assembly GCA_014155875.1). Classification (NCBI taxonomy): domain Eukaryota; kingdom Metazoa; phylum Mollusca; class Gastropoda; order Stylommatophora; family Helicidae; genus Cepaea; species Cepaea nemoralis. The sequence continues at coordinate 100,559 of JACEFZ010028269.1, read as the reverse complement.
TACACACATCTCCCCACCCACTCACATATCCTTTACCCGTCCCATTTCCCACCAACAATCACTCACCCAATATCCTCCTCCACCCACACACCTCCAACCACCCAACCAAACACACATTCCTCAGCCACACACACATCTCCCCGTCAAATCACATATTCCGCAACTACCCACACACAAATTCCGCACTCACCCACATAATCTCCCATCTCCCCCAGCCCACTCACTTATCCCGAGCCCACACCTACAAACATCCCCCACCATCTCCTAACCTGCACACACTCACCCACCCACATATCCTCTACCCACCCACACATCATCTACCCACCTATCCCCCAACCAAACATCCCTTAACCACACACCCTTACTCATATACAATCACCCACCCACACATCCTCTACCCAACCACACATCCTCCACCCAACCACACATCCTCCGTCCACCCATTCCCCCAGCCACACATCCCTTAACCACACACCCTTACCCATATACACACACATCCCCACCCACGCACAATCTCCCCACCCATACAAACATCCCTCACACACATCCCCACCCAACAACACATTCCCCATTCACAAACACACACCTCCCATCCACGCACACACAACCCATACATTCATCCCCTCACACGTCCCTAGACACACGTACTTATCCCTCAACCACTAACACCCACACGTCCCTTACCCACTCATCAACACATACATCTCCTATCTACCCACCCACACTCACACATCCCAACCACCCATCTAAGCAAACATCCCCCACCCTCACACACATCATTCACCCACCCACAAACCCAACCACACCTTCACCCACCCACACAAACATCATTTATCCACACCCAGCTCCCCTCCCACACAATACCACACCCACACACATCCCAAAGACACATCCCTCACCCACACACACATCTATCCACACATCTCCTACCCATCCACACATCCCCCAACTACAGTCACCCTCACTACCCACACATACATCCTCCATCCAGCCACACACACCCCCACCCAGCCAGACATATCCCCAACCCACACACACATCTCCAAATCCATCACCCACACTCATCACGCACCCCTCCCCCAACCCACACACATCCCCCACACACATTCACCCACACATCTCTCACCCACACACACTCCCCACCCATCCACCCAAACATCCCACACCCACATATACATCCCCAAACCCACAACCACCCCCACCTGCACACATCTCCCACCCACCACATATCCCCACACCCACATCTCCCCACCCACACATACACCCCCACCCATCCCATAACCCACCATCAATCATCCACCAACATATCCTCCTCCACCCACTCACTCACAACCACCTAGACAAACACACATCACCACTCACAAACACATCTCCCCATACACCCATACATCTCGCACGCACCTACACACAAATCCCCCACCCACCCACACAAACCCACCCCGCCCACCCACACACATCACGAATCCACCCACACACACATCCCCCTTCCCCCAACCTACTATTATGATCAAACTCCCACACTTTACACACACATACAGTGACGATTGTCGTGAGCATTGTCGCAAAATTGTAAAGAAAATGGAGAAAAATTGTACATATACATTTTGTAACTTAAAAATTAGTGATGCAATTCAACTCTCTCTCTCTCCCTCTCTCTCTCTCTCTCTCTCTCTCTCTCTCTCTCTCTCTCTCTCTCTCTCTCTCTCTCTCTCTCTCTCTCTCTTTCTCTCTCACTCACTAGCGCTCTCACTCACATTACAGTAATGTTATATTATACATGATAAAATCAAGTGTCATATATACAAAATGATAATGTGAAAGATGAAAATACACAAAGAATATGGAATGGCATGTTACAGGACATGCGAGTACTGAATTCTCTCTCTCTCTCTCTCTCTCTCTCTCTCTCTCTCTCTCTCTCTCTCTCTCTCTCTCTCTCCCTCTCTCTCTCTCTCTCTCTCTCTCTCTCGCTCTCTCTCTCTCTTACATAGGCACACACACATTCCCCCCCCCCCACACACACACATATCCCTCACATACACACCCATACATACATCCTCACATATAGACAAATACATGATGCCTCACATGATTACTGAAACTAATAAGAACAAACTCCTACACTTTACACACAATTTAGACACTGACGATTGTCGTGAGAATTCTCGCAATTGCAAGAAGTGGAGAAAAAATTGTACATATACATTATGTAGCGTAAAAATTAGTGATGCAATTCAAATCTCTCTTTTTTTTCTCTCTCCCTCTCTCTCTCTCTCTCTCTCTCTCTCTCTCTCTCTCTCTCTCTCTCTCTCTCTCTCTCTCTCTCTCTCTCTCTCTTGCACCCTCTCTCTCTTGCTCTCTCTCTCTCTCTCTCTCTCTCTGTCTCTCTCTCTCACTCACATCACAGTAATGTTATATTATACATGATAAAATCAAGTGGCATACAAAATGATAAGATGAGAATTAAAAGAAAAAAATATGGAATGGCATGTTACAGGACAATCAGGTGGCATTAAACGATACCTCGTAATATGAAAGATGAGAATACATGAAAAATATGGAATAGCATGTTACATGACATGCGTGGGCTCAACTCTCTCTCTCTCTCTCTCTCTCTCTCTCTCTCTCTCTCTCTCTCTCTCTCTCTCTCTCTCTCTCTCTCTCTCTCTCTCTCTCTTTACATACTCACACTCTCACACTCATTCACTCTCTCTCTCTCACTTACACTCACTAACTCTCTCACTTTCTTTACAGTAATTTACATGAATTCATTTTATGCATGTTAAAATCAAGTGCATCAAAATGATAATATGACAAAAAATGAGAATACACAACACATATGGATCAGCATGTTAGATGACATGCATGCCCTCAACTCTCTCTCTCTCTCTCTCTCTCTCTCTCTCTCTCTCTCTCTCTCTCTCTCTCTCTCTCTCTCTCTCTCTCGTGTCTCTCACTCACATGTACATACACACACACACACACATCATACCCACGCAATACACACACCTGCACACATCCATATACTTACTCACACGTACTCACATAACACCCGAATATACACTCCCTCGCATACACTGCATGCATGCACACTTACACATACACATACAAAGATATACAATACATACACGAGCACACACACACACACTCGTCCATACACACATACACACACGCACATGCATATAAACGCATATAAACACATGAACGCACACCTTAACACACGTACAGACATACACACAGAGTCACACACAGATGCACACATGTACACATAAATACACCCATACACACATCCAGACATGCACACACATACATCACACTTTCTCATGCACTCTCTCATTCAACCACGCTCTCTCTTTTACACACTCACTCGCTCTCACACTCACTCATTCGCGCACATACACGCATACCTACGAATTCTCTCTCACTCACTCACGCTCCCTTACTCACTCATTTACTCGATGACTCTCTAACTCACACTCACTCACTAACTTTCACACTCTATCACACAGACAGGCAGACACACAACACACCCACTCTCTCAGATTCACTCATTCTCCTAACTAAATCTCTCACACATATGTCCACACACTCACTCACTTTTACACTCACTCAGGCACATGCGCATGCATACTCTCTCACTCTCACTCATACTAATTCTTCCACTCACACTCTTTCTCACTCACTCTCTCACCCACTATCTCGTTCACACACATACAGTGAAGAATGATAGTGGAAAATTAAACTAGTAGGTGACTTATGGAGGCATATAGTCGGTATGAAGTAAGTATTGAAAGAGTTTTCGGTTGAATGTGTAGGGACTCATTGGTGTTTTCAGTTCTGGTTGAAGGCTATTCCACAAGTGAGCACCAGAATATGCGAAACAAGTTTTGTATAAGTCCAATCTAGGCTTAGGAAGCTGTAATAAATTTAAGCGCTTACTGTTCATTGCATTAGATTGAATTAACGGTAGAAGATACTCTGGCGTATTTTCAGATATAATTTTATTCACTAATTTGGCTTTGTTAAAAAGGAAGACTTTTGAAGTGGTAGAAGTCTTAGATGGCTGTATAATTTATTACTTTCAACGTGCTTTATGCTAGAAACTAGACGTATAGCACGGTTTTGAAGCGAACACAATCGTTTCATATTAGATTTAGGGCAGCCATCCCAGACTGTGGAACAATAATCGAGAGGTGATTGGATATAGGATGCATAGAATATTTTACGTGTGCTTTCATCCAAAAAGTGTTGAATTTTAGCAAGTTGGTAAACTTTTTGTGCTATTCTCTTGGTAAGGGCGTGAACATGAGGGCTCCAGTTTAAATGTCTGTCAATTAAAAGACCTAATGTTTTATGTTCATTTACATTAATTATAGGTGTCAGAGTCCGACAGGGGACAGCGATGCAGGGACATCGTTACGACCGCCAGGCGACTTAGCTCCCAGTAAGGGATGCAACAACTTCGTTGCGCCGCCAGGCAAATAGGAGTTATCGGCCTGCGAGATCGCTGGCTGACCAGTGGTCAGGCCGCCAACGCAAGACGCACGCCTGCCACGTGACGCCACGTCAGGCAGGAGGCAAGTTGCGAACCAGGTCCAGACAGCTCTGGGACATGGAACATGACGGACGTGTGAGAAAGGCGTTGTATGGTTTCTGTATTGAAAGGCGAGTGTCTGGACATCTTGCGAGTCAGACTTGTGACTGTATTGTGGATGTAAGTTGTAAAGTATCCATTATATGTATTTGTGATCATCGTTCTGTATTTGATATGTTAATAAATCCACCGAACGATGTGTCGTTGAGTCTTACGTCAAATCACGTTGTATTTGTACTGTCTCACACTTGTTAGGAAAGCGAGCCAAGTTTAAGACCCTGACATGTGTGAACGTGGAGGGCTCGTCCAGCTTTAATTTAGTTATATTTGAACGTGAATAGCTTGTCCTTGTTGAACGTTTAATTTAATTAGATTTAAACTTAAATGTGATCATGGAAGGCTCATTCTGATTGTTACTACATTATTTAAACATGTGTAAGACCATTTGTAAACGTACAATGCATACATTCTGTTTGATCCTGTAAGCGTGTAAAACATTTGTGATTTGTGAAACTTGTCACCGTTAAATATGTCCCAAGGACAAGCCTGTTGCATCAGTGTGTATAACCGTCATGTTTCTTCAATACTTGTTTCTAGAATATAAGCAAAGAGTTGCAAACGAAATTCATGTGTAAAATAATTGCACTACATTTGTAAGGGATGGCGTAGCAACTTTACCTGTTGGGGGGTTTGTACTTGGCACTGTGGTCGACTCTGTGGTCGACTCTGTGGTCGACTCTGTGGTCGACTCTGTGGTTGGCGCTGTGGTCAACTCTGTGGTTGGCGCTGTGGTCGACTCTGTGGTCGACTCTGTGGTCGACTCTGTGGTTGGCGGTGTGGTCGACTCTGTGGTCGACTCTGTGGTTGGCGCTGTGGTTGGCGCTGTGGTTGGCGCTGTAGTTTGTACTCTGGCTGGTGCTTTAGCTGGCTCTGTTGCAATTGAACATAAGATGTATAGCAGTGGTTCTCAACCTTTTTTTTTTGGCCCGTTCCCCTCCCTTCATCATATTTTCAGAACATCATCCCACCCCCACCACCCCCCCCCCCCCCCCTTTCGTATTTCCTACCTAAAAATTTGGCTCTTGCCCACCTTCACCATATTTTCAGAACGTAATTACCCCCTTTCGTATTTCCTACCTAAAAATCCCGCCCCGCCCCTAAACAGTATACGTGATAATGGAAGCTAAATTTAATAGCACATACTAAAACAAGTCTAGACGTCTACATAAAAAGTGATTTGTGGGTCTACTTACTTTATAAAATAAATTTTAGAAGGGTGAGACGTACAGAACCGTACAGTATGAAGGGAAAAACAATATCAAGTAATCGGTTCTTGTATTAACGCGATCTCGAAATAATCTTAATTCCCCCCCCCCCCCGGAAACCCTAAAATTCCCCCCTAGGGGGGGGGGGGGGAATTCCCCTCCGGTTGAGAGCCACTAATGTATAGGATGTACGAAGAGATAGATAACAACATTGAAATGTCATCAACCTGGTGTTGTTAACGGATGTCTTCAACGTTGGGACTTCAAATGAAAACGTGTTGTTGTTTTTCTTTTTGCGGAGAGGGGTGAATATATTCTGACAAAGTAAAGAACAAATGTATCAACTTTCGATGTGGTCACCACTGCGTGCAATGCAAATCCTCCAGCGCCGATAAAGTAATTGGATTCACGTAGAAAACAGTGTCTTAGTCGCGTGTGTGACCACTCATGCACCACCTGCTGTAACTCTTCACAGAAGTCGCGCCGTTTTGAAATTTCCTACTCCACTCATACACTTGCTGGACTGACAGGCATGCATCACCATACTGGACCTTCATTCGCCGATGAATGTCTATAGTTTCACTCCTTCACTGGTTAAATAATAACGGATAAAAGAACGCTGCTCCCCTTTTGGTGCATTTCAAAAGTGAGGCGGCCATCTTTAAACTGTCCTTACTGCGTTATCATGTTTGTCTGGACCGTGATGTTACGTGCTTAACACGTTTGACACCCTTAACAACAATATTGACAGGTTACTAGACAATGGCATGGTTATTGTAATTTCTATAACATTTTTAAGGTTTTCATGTTATTGCCCCTCGTACTAGTTGGCTCCGTGGCGAAGGAATTACGGACGCCGTTCGTGATCCCACATACCAGCGTTCGAAATATAGCTGCGGGCGATTTGGCAGCAGACCGCCTTGCGTTGATTTTTACGAAATGGTATGGGTGACGGTCGTTCAGAAAGCAATGGCAAAGTACTGAACGTAAAGTTGCCAAGAGATCACAACCGTAACAAAAATGCTGGTGTTGACTGCGACGTCCTGTAAAGGATATGCAACTAAATGTTTTTTAATCTATTAGTACAGTCTGTATCATTGTTGGTTTCAGAGAGACGTAAACTTTGTGACTGAGTCACTCTGACTTTATGATGAGTCGATTCTTAACTTTGTCTCTATAATGCACCGATTCTTATCTCTGTCTCTTTAATGCGCCGATTCTTATCTCTGACTCTGTCATTCTACCTATTCTTATCTCTGTCTCTATAATGCACCGATTCTTATCTCTGTCTCTATAATGCGCCGATTCTTATCTCTGACTCTGTCATTCTACCTATTCTTATCTCTGTCTCTTTAATGCGTCGATTCTTATATCTGTCTCTATAATGCACCGCTTCTTATCTCTGACTCTGTCATTCACCGATTCTTATCTCTGACTCTGTCATTCTACCTATTCTTATCTCTGACTCTATAATGCACCGATTCTTATCTCTGTCTCTAATGCACCGATTTTTATCTCTGACTCTGTCATTCACCGATTCTTATCTCTGACTCTATAATGCATCGATTCTTATCTATGTATCTATAATGCACCGCTTCTTATCTCTGACTCTGTCATTCACCGATTCTTATCTCTGACTCTATAATGCACCGATTTTTATCTCTGTCTCTATAATGCATCGATTCTTATCTATGTCTCTATAATGCACCGATTCTTATCTCTGTCTCTACAATGCACCGATTCTTATCTCTGTCTCTATAATGCATCGATTCTTATCTATGTCTCTATAATTCACCGCTTCTTATCTCTGTCTCACCAATGCACCGATTCTTATCACTGTCTCTATAATGCACCGATTCTTATCTCTGTCTCTATAATGCACCGATTCTTATCTCTGTCTCTATAATGCATTGATTCTTATCTATGTCTCTATAATGCACAGCTTCTTATCTCTGTCTCATCAATGCACCGATTCTTATCTCTGTCTCTATAATGCACCGATTCTTATCTCTGTATCTATAATGCACCGATTCTTATCTCTGGCTCTATAACGCATCGATTCTTATCTATGTCTCTATAATGCACCGCTTCTTATCTCTGTCTCTACAATGCACCGATCGATTCTTATCTCTGTCTCTATAATGCACGATTCTTATCTCTTTCTCTATAATGCATCGATTCTTATCTATGTCTCTATAATGCACCGCTTCTTATCTCTGTCTCATCAATGCACCCATTCTTATCTCTGTTTCTATAATGCACCGATTCTTATCTCTGTCTCTATAATGCACCGATTCTTATCACTGTCTCTATAATGCACCGATTCTTATCTCTGACTCTGTCATTCACCGATTCTTATCTCTGACTCTATAATGCATCGATTCTTATCTCTGTCTCTATAATGCACCGATTCTTATCTCTGACTCTGTCATTCACCGATTCTTATCTCTGACTCTATAATGCACCGATTGTTATCTCTGTCTCTATAATGCACCGATTCTTATCTCTGACTCTGTCATTCACCGATTCTTATCTCTGTCTCTATAATGCACCGATTCTTATTTCTGTCTCTATAATGCATCGATTCTTATCTCTGTCTCTATAATGCATCGATTCTTATCTCTGACTTTATGATGCATCGATTCTGATCTCTGACTTTTTGATGTATCGATTCTTATCTCTGACTTTTTGATGCATCGATTTTGATCTCTGATTTTATGATGCGCCGATTTTGATCTCTGACTTTATGATGGACCGAGTCTTTACCCACGTGTCTAAACCCTTGCATTATTGCGAAATTTGGGGCTTTAACGGTATTGGTTGAATAATGAAGACACAAACAAATGTTGCAAAATGTATTGCCTGGCATATTTCGCTGCATATCGGCAGTTTCATAAAACAAAAATCACTCAAAATAAAACAACGCACAACAATGAGCATTTCAAGCTGACATATACAATACACATATTCCCGTGTTAACTTAAATAGTCTACCACGATAATTTAAACTGTCTACCACGTTAATTTACACTATCTACCAAGATAATTTACACTATCTACCACGGTAAATTAAACTATCTACCACGGTAATTCAAACTATCTACCACGGTAATTCAAACTATCTACCACGGTAATTCAAACTATCTACCACGGTAATTCAAACTATCTACCACGGTAATTCAAACTATCTACCACGGTAATTCAAACTATCTACCACGGTAATTCAAACTATCTACCACGGTAATTCACAGTGTCTACCACGGTAATTTAAACTGTCTACTACGGTAATTTAAACTCTACTAGGTCAATTTAAACTGTCTACCACGGTAATTTATACTGTCTGCCACGGCATTTTAAATTGTCTGCCATGCTAAGTTAAACTGTCTACCAGGGTAAATTAAACTCTTTGTCACAATAATTTAAACTGTCTACCACGGTATTTTAAACTGTTTTTCGTGGTAATTTAAATTGTTTACTGCGGTAATTTTAAACTGGCTGTCGTTTTTTTTTTTTTTAATTGGTTTAAAAATACAGCAAATAGTACAATTTATTGTTTGTATTTATATTATTCAAATTGACCACAGGAAAACACTGATTTGACGTTGTCAGACTGTGAAGCTGATTTAATGATCGATGTTGTCGAAGAAGTCATCCTTCCGGCAGCATTACAACTGTTTGTTTGCTGAAATTGTTTCCCGCTGCACAAGTACACGTACTTTGAGAAGAAACCGCTGCGGCAGAATATAACAGTAGGAAATTCAAACGTTAGGTGTACATAGCTCCTGCGAACTATTGTGTCTTCGTGACAAAGAAGGAAATGTGTTTTAATATCATGTTGTAATTTTGTTTTTCCTTTTGATCTGTTTGTGTTGTCCGGTCCCTGATGAAAATGTGTATAATTGAAACGTCGTTTGTTGTGTCATGGAATGCTTATTTTAATTTTATTATATTATTATTGTCTCTTGTTGGGGGTGGGGTGGGGATTTTCACTCTGTGATTTATGCTGACCTTCATGGAGTCAGTTGTACGATATTTACAATGTGTCCGTGTTTAGTTTGTCTCATCTTTTCGCAGGAGCTGCATATACCTGATTATATTGTCTAGACTTACTCTGAACTGGTATGAACTTGAAGACGTTGTTGCTGTAGTTGCATCTGTACATGATTCCCTTGAAGGTGTAGATCGATTCCACGGGGATGACACAGTTGATCGTGTCCTTTACAAGCTGTGTGTGGAAGGTGTGTTATTAGATTCATATTATGAGAGTAAATGGCAGTTAGTGTCGCGTGGTCTACAGCCATATAAGAAAACCCTACGGGTAAGGATGTAGATAGAAAAGCTGACCCTTGGTTAGGTCAGTCCACTGTAGGAGAAGAAGACAAAAAGGCTCGTATTGGGTCTAGATAGTATGAATCCTGGTCCCAGATGAGTCTACCTTCCTATCAGTGGCACAGGGAAATGCAAGTAAAGTTGGACACTATACACCGATAGATGATAGCTGACTTAGTTAGCAGTGACACGCTACCCTGTGATGAAGAAAAGCCCCCAGTGCCCTCAAGTATAACATACAGGAGAGACACAACTAGTTCACTCAACTTATATCCTTACACACTACACTACTATTAATTATTATGAGGTGAAATAAGGCAGTAGGTAAAGTTTTGTGTGATGGTCTACAAATCAGACCGCACAGTTTAATTATAAATGAAAGAAAAGAAAAAAAAATGTCTCCACTTGGGAGATAAAAGTAAAATGGAGTAATGTTAGTTTCTGGCTAATACAGCAAACAAAGCTGTTTCATGTGCTCTTAAATCATAGAAGCACAGCAAAGCATTCGGTGGTGGGTTGAATTCAGATTGATGGTTTGCGACTCAGCTCATATCCATTGCTCCCACGATAGTTGTCTGCAGCTTTCCTCTCCAGTCCATCAGTTCTCACTTGATGATGACAGCAAAGTGGACTGCACTACTTTGACTCAGGCAACAAATTGTTATGGGTGAACTCGCTGATGCTGGTTGATGATTAGGGTGCCGCTCGAGGGTGCACCACAACAACTCTAGTTCCAGAATCAGATTCTCACTACGGATCGGGGCCCTTGTTCAATATAAAATTTTCTCTTTCTTATTACTTATTTCAGTAATCATATTGACTTATTACTTGTTTAAGTAGTTTACTATTTAAAAAACGTTGCTTTTTGAACACCACAAATGGGCCCCGACCGCTGTCTGCAATGGCTAGCAGAAGAGTGAGACCGGATATGGAACTAGGATACGCAAGTGGTCGTTTCCGGGCCAGTTGTCAGTTGGTTTGAAGTTGGCCAGGATAAGTCAGCCAAACTAAATTACTCTATAAACCGTAAATATAATGTGATCGTAACATTTATATAACATTTCTAATAATTCTTTAACATACACTGAATAATAAGCAAGAGGAGAGGGTGCAGCCAGGCTTTCGCCACAGATGTCCCCCATAGGAAAAAAAGTACGTGACACGGACTTTTACACTCTGGCTAAGCCCTCTCGTTTGCTAGCTTTCCCGCTAGTGTATGGGAACACTGAGTAGCGTAGCCACAACCTCGTCTTCTGTAGAGCAGTGTCTACTTAGGAAATCTGCTCCAACATTATATTTGCCAGGAATATATTCCACGGTGAAGGTATAAGGTTGCAGTAATAGTGACCACCTCATCAATCTTGTGTTTAATTGTTTGGATGAGGCTAAGAACATCAAAGGCTGGTGGTCGCTTTGTACAATAAACTTGGTTCCATATAGATATGGTTGGAACTTCTGTATAGCCCATACCAGAGCCAAACATTCTTTCTCGATGGTGGAGTAGTTCTTTTCCGCGGTATTTAACTTGCGGCTAGCGTAAGCTACTGGAAACGGCATCTCTCCATCATCTCGACCCTTTTATAAAAGAGTAGCTCCAATTCCCACGTTGCTCGCGTCCATCCTTAAGGTGAATGGGCAAGACAAGTCAGGTAATTGTAAAATAGGCTTTGCTGTTAGTCTGTCCTTCAGCGTAGTATAAGCCTCTTCACATGCTGGCGTCCACTTAACTTGCTCAGGTGCTCCTTTCCTGGTGGCGTCTGTTAATGGCGCAGCTAGAACGTTGAAGTTTTTGATAAACTTCTGATAAAATCCACAAAGAGATACGAAGGATCTGACGTCTTTCTTGGTCCTGGGCCTGGTGGCCTTAAGTAGCTTATCTACGTTCTTTTGTTCTGGGCACATGTGTCCTTGAACCACTGTATGCCCCAAAAATTCCAACTGCCGGAAAGCGATCTGGCATTTTGCTGGTCTGGCGGTGAGCCCTGTCTCTGCCAGCCTCCTTAACAGCCTGACGATGGACTGCAGGTGTTCCTCGTAAGTGTCAGAGGCGATGAGGATGTCATCCATAAAGTTACTGATACTCGGGTCCTTTAATGGATCTAATAACAATCTCATCATTCGGGTGAACACACCAGGAGCGTTGCTCAGCCCGAATGGGAGCACATTGAATTCGTAATGACCGTCAGCTGTGCTGAAAGCCAAATACGGTCGGACTTCTTTCTTTACTGGAATCTGGATAGTACCCCTTACTGAGGTCTATCTTGGAAAAATACTTCGCTTTACTCAGTTTGGCGAACAGTAATCCTTGATCTGGTAAAGGTTCCGCTTGAAATTCTGTGACTTCATTTAGCTGACGATAGTCGATGCACAATCGATGCTCGCCGCTGGGTTTTCTCAAAAGCACCACGCTTGCACTATAGGGTGACTCCGAGGGCGAAATTATTCCTTCTTTTAATAGGTAATTTATTTCGGCTTGTAAAGCCTCCTGTTTTGCATAGGGGACAGGGTAATACTTTTGGCGGACTGGATCTGCGTTTGTTAATTTCATGTCAAACTCTACAAGCTTAGTCCGACCTGGCCTATCCGTTAGCACCGGGGCGTGAGACATTAGAATTCGCTTTATCTTCTCCAACTCAGACGTCTCCAAGTCAGGGTTGATGACGACATCCTTCATGGTCTCCTGGGGTTTTAGCGGATACTCTACACCTGAGTCCTCTCCACCTTCTACCTCAGTTGCCACCGATAATGCCATCAGATGCACCGGTGGATCTGCTGACCCTCTCAGCATACTTTCTAAGTAAGTTGATGTGGAATACTTTCTGTTTTCCTCGAATAGCAATCTTGTAGTTTGTATGGGATACTTTTTCTATGATGGGAAAAGGTCCCTGCCATCCAATTTCCAGCTTATTACTCCCTTGGGGTAAAAGTAATAAGACCTTGTCTCCTACCTCCAGCGAACGGTCCTTGGCTTTCTTATTATAAGATGAGGCATGTTTCTTTCTGGCACGACGCAGGTTGGATTTGCCAGTTTCCAGCCTGTCTCCAGTTTTTGCTTCAACTCCTCAACATACTGGGAAGCAGTGATGACAGTTTCATCAGCTCCCTCCTCAGTCCAAGTCCTCATTAAGGCCTCCAGCGGTCCTTTTATGGGTCGACCAAATAATAGTGTAGCAGGTGGAAGTCCTGTCGAGGCATGTGGTACTTCCCTGTATGCAAATAATGCCGCGGGCAGGTACTCATCCCAACATTCTGGCTTCTCCTGTGCTAGCTTACGTAGGATCGACATGAGGGTACCATTGAAGCGTTCCACCGTCCCATTAGCTTGAGGGTGGTAGGGACTTGTAATGGATATGGCGAGTCCGAAAGGTATTGAAGACTTCCTCCATTAACTTCCCCCGGAACTGCGAACCATTGTCTGTCAAAATCTGATTAGGAAAACCTAATCTGGTGAAGATAGTCACTAGGGCATCCGCTACTCGTTTGGAATCTATTCCAGGTAGAGCTATGGCTTCTGACCACATAGTGCATGTATCAACTAGAGTTAGAATAAATGCATTCTTCCTCTTGGAGCGTGGCAGAGGACCACCAATGTCCACGGCAACACGCTCAAACGGAATACTCAAAATTGGCATTTCGCCCAAAGTTACTGGGGCGGTCCAATGTTTAGGTGAGACCCGTTGGCATTCTGGATAGGACTTGACATACCGTTGAATATCGGCAGACATTCCTGGCCAAAAATAGTGGCACGTAATACGCTGAGTAGTGGCACCCACTTCCATATGTCCACTGAAAGATATGGTGTGACCCATATGTAATATCTGATTCCGGAATTTATATGGAACAACAAGTTGCCCGTGGTCATGATCCTTGGTTCCCGCCCGCCGGTACAAAAGCTTCTCTTTCATATAAAAATCGCCCCCTTTAGGTGGATTCCGTGCTTTAGGTAGTTTACCAAAGCAGGGTTTCAGTGTTGGGTCTTCTGCCTGGGCAGCCCGAATTTCTCGAGGTAGTGGATTATCAAGACGAAGATCAGGCTCACTCGACACTGCTGTCTGACTTCAGGTCTGCACTGCTGCAACAATTATAGGTGATTTTGGTTCGCCCAAGTAGACATACCGACATCCTAACATGAATGGGTACACTGGATCCTCCATCACTGCTGCAGAAATCGTCCCAGTGACATATTTAGATTCCACATCTACCTTTGCAATCTGCACCTCTATTGTCTCAGAGCTCATGGTGGCCCCTTTATTGTAACGGTCTGTTCTGTTAGCTGGCCGGGTTTGACTAGGTATTTTGCGATAACTGAATCATACTGGAGTCCCGTATCATATAGACATCGCACCTGACTCTCATTTACCATAATAGTTTCAACCACAGGAGGTCTAACATTGCTCCCAGATTCTTGTTGGGGGTGGTCTCCGGTTCCCGTAGCTAGGCACGCCGCATAGTGGGTTTGGGGTTTATTCTTGCAGAACCGTGTGTGATGGTCATGATTTTTGCAGTTCTTGCAATAAGGTTTACCCCATCCGCTATGGTTTGTGGGTGGGTTTTGTGCTGATGGTTCTTCTTCTTCTTCGTTCATCGGAGTTTTTTTTTCGGATGTGATTGCGTTGTGCCTGTTTACAGCAGAGCTGCGTTCTTGCGCCGTTAGGCCGACACATCCGACTTCTGCGGGCATTTGTTGACCGGGTTAACCTTCCCGGGGGTTTCTTAGGACGTTTGACTCTCACTGTTGTGGTGTTATCCCCCATCCCAGCTGGTCCATATAGAACAGCCAAAGATCCTGGTCAGCCCTCAAGGGAAGGCAGGGGCAGACCATGGGCATTCCCCGCCATCCAAGGAGGCTTCCATACTTGCAGAGCCGATACATAGCGCTCTGGTACTGGGCTCACCCAAGGAATCGTCACGTCCTGCACATGGCTGCTTAGCCTCACTTCCGTATATTGGGCCTTCCGTTCACCATAGGCTGTTCTTCCGGAAACCAGAAGTATGCAGTCTGCAGATGACATCCACACAGTGAGCTTTCGATTCGGACTTTCCACGTAATGGATTTGCTATCCAAGCAATATTCCATTTCATGCCACTAGGACACTTTTCCACCTTTTATGAAGCCCACACAATGGGCTTTTGATTCGGACTTTCCACGTAATGGATTTGCTATCAAGCAATATTCCATTTCGTGCCACTAGGACACTTTTCCACCTTTTATGAAGCCCACACAGCGAGCTTTCGATTTGGACTTTCCACATAATGGATTTGCTATCCAAGCAATATTTCATTTCATGCCTCTGGGTCTTCATGCACCTTTAAATGTCAACCTGTATGTAGTTAAAGTAAGCTGCGGTCAACTTGAGCTTGTTGATATCTCCATAGAGCTTGTCCTCAAATGAAGCAGGTGTGGGCCAAAATATCTTTCTCTGTTCTGCATACGTTGGGCAATCCTGCAGCAAATGTTTTGCTGTCATTTTTCCAGTTCTACAATTACATTCATCAGTATCTCCTATCTTTAGTTTATTGAACAAGTGGTATTTCAGCCTGTTATGCCCTGTGCGGAGTCTGAAGATTGCTACTTGTTCTCTTCGGTCGAGTTTGTAATATGCATCATCCTTCTGATGGCCTGGATGCTCAGATTCCCATTTGGTTCTATAAGTGCTTTTTATCAACCTCTTTGCCTCATTATAGGTTATGTCTATGTCAGGCTGTGGTAGTCGTCCGCCCTCTTTTGCCAGTCTGTCAGCCTCTTCGTTTCCAGGTATACTGCAATGTGATGGGATCCACTGTATTACAACTTTTTTGGATTTCTGGCATAGACCATGGAGTGCTGCTCTTAGGTCAGTTAGTTCTGTGCTGTTATTGCTCTTGAGTATTGAGACAGCTGACTTTGCATCTGTGAAGATAGCTATTTGCTTCTCTTTATTTTCCTCCATCAGGAGCATTTCTGCTGCAGTTTTCAAAGCCTCTACCTCCGCTTTGAAGTTACTTGAAAATTTTCCAGTTGCCATTGAATGTGTTTTTTTCACTCCATTTTTTAAATTTAGGAGAATTCCTCCTCCTCCATTCTCTATTGAATTTTTGGCTGATCCATCTGTATATGCATGGGTCCAATTCCTGCTTGGGTAATGTTCTTTTATGTAGTTTAGGGTTATTTCTCTTCTTTCGGTTTCATGCTGAGTGTTCTTTTTCTCAATACCAGGAATGTTTTCTATCATCTCAGGCAGTTGCTGCTGTCTCCAAGCTGGGAAGTTGTGTGCATTGTGTATGGGCTTGACTGTTGATATGTTAAGTATAGGATCTGCCCTAATCCTTCGTTTTGCAGTTTCTACAAAGTTGCTACGCTTCAGTCTTCCCTTTCCAAAACCATTAAATCTGTTGTACATAGGGTGGTCTGTCAATCTTCTAAATTTTTCTGCTTGTTGCTGGGCTCTGCTATCTCTTCTATCCTGCATTGGTTGTAAACAAGTGATCTTTTCTAGTTCATTAATAGGCGTTGTCTTCAGGCTTCCAGTTATGATTCGCATTCCTTGGTTTTGGACTCTACTTATTTTGTTAAAGTTTGACTTAGCTGCTGTTGCCCAAGCTGCAATGCCATATTCCAGTACTGGCCTCACCCGTCCAGTATATAACTTCTTGAGAACTTTCTCATCTGCTCCCCACGTTGTACCAGCAAGCTTTTTCATGATTGCCATTCTCTGCCTTGCTCTTGTTCGATTTTTCTCAACCTGTGTCTTCCATGTCAGGCGACGATCAAAGGTGACTCCTAGATAGTTTGGATTTTCTTCATGGCGCAATATTTTTCCATTCAATACCAGCTTAGGTTGCTGAGTTTTATTTGAGAGGGAGAACACTGTGCATGTTGTTTTCTCCTCACTTATCTTCACTAGCCATGATTTTGACCAGTCCTCTAGCGCTAATAAGGCTTGCTGTATTCTGCTGTTAGCTGTACTAATATATTCTTCAGATGTCCATATGGCTAGGTCATCTGCAAAGGAGGATGTGTGTACTCTGGCTGGAAAATTTTCTGTGATGTCATTTATATATGCTAGGAATAATGTTGGTGAAAGAACTCCTCCTTGGGGGACACCTTGCTCCAGCAGCATCATTTTGCTTGTTTGTCCTTGTACTTTTGTCCTGGCAGTTCTGTTCTCAAGGTAGTGGCTGATCCATTTATACATTTTTCCACAAACATGCATGTTTTGCAGTTTTACTTTCAGTCCTTCCTTCCATACTTTATCAAATGCTTTTTCTAAATCTATCCAGACTGCTAGTGTGTGCTTTTTCTCTTGGAAGGCATCCTCTATTTCCTGAGCTATATAGGTTATTTGATCTTCAGTGGATCTGTATTTTCTGAATCCTGCTTGGTGTGGTGTTAAGAGTTTGTTTTCTTCCAGATGCCATGTTAGCCTGCCATTGATAATGCGTTCCATTAATTTTCCTACACAGCTCAGTAGACTGATAGGTCGATAGCCATTTGGTTCTTCCAGGTCTTTTCCTTTCTTTGGGACTGGTATTAGTATAGCTTCCTTCCATGCCTGTGGGACTATTCCTCTCTTCCAGCTGTTATTTAGGACTGCTAGTAGTTTCTTCTTTGCCTTGGTGCCTAGTCCTATTAGCATTTCATTTGTGATTCCATCCTTTCCTGGTGATTTCTTCTTTTTTAGGGTATTCATTGCCTGTTCCATTTCTTCCATTGTTAGATTTGCCATCATATATTCTGCTGCTGTCTCTGTATTTCTATGATGTATCTGTTTGTCTTTGATTGCTTTCTTCTGTTCGGTTGTAATATCAATGTGGTTTGCATTTGCATAGTGTTCCATTAGTGCATTTGCAGCCTTTTTGCCTGTAAGCAAGGCATTTCCTTGTTTAATTGTTATTTGTTTGTTTCTAGGTCCTTCATTGTTCATGGCTTTCACTAGTTTCCATAGTTTGTTTCCATCCCTGTCAAAATTCAGGTTTTCTGTTTTTTCCCTCCAACAATCTCTTGTTGTTTGATTTACTGTTCTTTTATATTTTGCTGAGATGGCTTTGAGAGAGATGTTTGCTTCAATTGTTTGTTCTCTCTCTGCTGTCTTCCTGGCATCTTCAACTTTGTCCTCCAAACTTTGTAGTTCTTCAGTCCAGTATGGTTTGTAATTTTTCCTCGCTCCTCTTGGAATGGACTCAGTGGCTGCCTGTATTATCGCTCTGTTTAGACTTTCCACCATTTGCTTTATGTTGCCATATCGTGTATTTATGTTTTCACAATATTTGTCTGTTAGTATGGCAAATCTGTCCCAATCTGCTCGTTTGTAATTCCAGCGGGGCAAGGGCTTTTGCTCCTGTGGAACATACTCCATATTCATTTCAAGCTTGATTGGTCTGTGGTCACTACCTGCTAATTGGTCCAGCACATGGCGATCGATTTTGTGGAGGATGTCTCCTGTGCAGAAAGCTAAGTCTGGAGTAGAAGTGGTAAGCCATCTTCTGGAGTAGAAGCTCGGTGTGTCATCCGCTTTGTTGAGTAGATGGAGATTTGAGTCTATTTCCCAGTCCTCCAATTCATCTCCTCTTTTGTCAGTATCTGGGTATCCCCATCTTTCTGAACGGCTATTAAAGTCTCCGACAATAATGCAGTTTGTGTCAGTTATTTTCATGTTTGAGAGTGTAAGGTCCTTATCTGCTGGGCTATACAGATTGTAGATTCTTATTTTCACGTCCTTTATCATTATAGTCAACACCTATAATTTCCGTTTGGTTGTCAGAGATCACAGATACTTCGCTGCAAGGTATTGTATTTCGTGTAAGTATTAGAACTCCTCCTTTGTGTCCTTCGCGGTCGAAACGTGTGGCCTGATATCCTCTGACTGAGAATTTGTGATTGGCGTTGAGGTGTGTCTCTTGAATGCATGCCACATCTATTCTATCTTTATGAAGACGCTGTGTTAGGGAGTCTTTCTTCTTGTAAACTCCTTCGGCATTCCACTGTAGTATGTTGAGTGTCCGGGGTATTTGGTCAATAGCTCTTAACCTACTCCTCTGTGCCTTGACTCCACAGCACAGGGGAAGGTGACCACCAGTAGTCATGGGTGGACCCCCTCGAGGCAGGGGGCCCGGCACTATCACCGCCTGATGGGACTTCACGGGATTAGCACCATATCGATTAATTTTGATTTGTGACATCATGAATTAAGTTACGTTGCACTGCTTTGTCAAGCCTGTGGCTCAGTACATCCGATTTCGACAAGCATTTATTCGGGATGCTTTCCCTAGCCTTTGACTGTCCCCAGTCTACCTACAAGGCAGCAGGTTTCACGTTGCACTGCTTTGTCAAGCCTGTGGCTCAGTACATCCGATTTCGACAAGCATGTATTTGGGGTGCTTTCCCTAGCCTTTGACTGTCCCCAGTCTACCTACAAGGCAGCAGGTTTGTGTGTCTCTTCGTCTGGTCCCTCTCCCTTGACCTGTCCGACATGGGTGGCCCTACCAGTAGCTGTGCTACCGTCGGCATAGCTCTTGGGGTCATTGGGACGCACAAGCCCCTCTACCTCGTCACGGTGGACACACAGCAGAGGGGGTGCTGATGGTTGAAAACCCATGATGTTGCTGAGGACCCACATTTTTTCCCAATTGTCCTCTGCTGTCTTTACCGGAGTTATTTGAATTCTTAGAGAGTTGTGGTTTTTCAACGTGAGAACTACTCCCAGCTTTTGTGGTATTCGCTTCGCCATGGGCTGTTAGGTATCTTTCAGCCAGAGAGGTTATCTCCGCTAACCGAGTCCCCCCATTTTCTGCCACAAAAGTCTGCATCGGCTTTGGCATTGTCTCCCTCATCTGCTCTGCCAAAATCATCTCCTCTAGCCCCTGCGTAGGTTGCCTCGTATTACTCAGTCCCACCCACTTGATGACATAAGTATGTACCGTGAGGCAAACTGGGAATACGATTCTCCTGCAACCGCTTGGCGTTTCGGAACTTCATTCGGTAGGCAGATGAAGTCAACTCATACCTCTTGAGAAGAGCACTTTTCAGAGAGTCGAAATCCCGTTCCTGTCCAGGAGGTAGTTTAGAGAATATATCATACGCTGCGCCGCGGAGTCCTTGTGAAATTTTTAAATTCCATTTGTCCTTGGGCAGGCTATATGCTTCGGCCATCAAAACAAATTTGTCAATCCAGTTGTCCATCTGCTCAGTCTTTTCATCAAATGGCAGCAGAGGAAAACTCATGGATCCCAGAGAACCATTCTGTGCTGGAGGAGTATCTATACTATCGACTGGAGAACTCGCACTACTGAATCTTGAAGCATCTGGGTGTTGTAATTCCAGTCTTCTTAATTCTATCTCCTGCTGTCTCGCCTGTTCGGCTAGTTTTAACTCCTTGTTCAGCCTGTTTCATCTGTTTTTCGGATTCTATTTCCGCCATCCGGATTCTTTCTTCCCTTTGTTCTTGCCTCCATTCTCTTTCAGCCTCTCTGATATACTTCCTCAACTCATCACCCTCATATCCCATCAATGTCTCTTTCTCCGTCACCTCCTGGGTAGTGGGTTGCTTGTCAAATGACATGATAATTGAGCACCTAGATGAGATACCTGAAAAAAACTTGCAATGCTCACCCCCTATCTATCAATCAACTTAATTAAATGCCCTAATATAGTATGTATAGCAATTAATTAGGACAAACAAACACACTTACCAATCTGTCACCAACCCACTTTGCTTTTGCTGTATATTTTCTTATTCGCGATATAAAAATTTGAAATATTTACTCGCAGGCAACTAATACTAGAACCGTCTAGTCTTAGTGTGAGAATTACGTGGAAAGGAAATCCTACCAACCTACACAATCATCTAGTAGACCTATAGTGTTACAGGCAATTTATAAAGTTGACAGTGAACTTATTGGGAAAAAATAATTATCTCGCAGAGGAGCAGCTCAATCTGTAGGATTGGGTTAAAATTAAATCCCGGAGACGAGACACCAATCTGTCGCGTGATCTACAGCCGTATAAGAAAACCCTACGGGTAATGATGTAGATAGAAAAGCTGACCCTTGGTTAGGTCAGTCCACTGTAGGAGAAGAAGACAAAAAGGCTCGTATTGGGTCTAGATAGTATGAATCCTGGTCCCAGATGAGTCTACCTTCCTATCAGTGGCACAGGGAAATGCAAGTAAAGTTGGACACTATACACCGATAGATGATAGCTGACTTAGTTAGCAGTGACACGCTACCCTGTGATGAAGTAAAGCCCCCCAGTGCCCTCAAGTATAACATACAGGAGAGACACAACTAGTTCACTCAACTTCTATCCTTACACACTACACTACTATTAATTATTATGAGGTGAAAAAGGCAGTAGGTAAAGTTTTGTGTGATGGTCTACAAATCAGACCGCACAGTTTAATTATAAATGAAAGAAAAGAAAAAAAAATGTCTCCACTCGGGAGATAAAAGTAAAATGGATTAATGTTAGTTTCTGGCTAATACAGCAAACAAAGCTGTTTCATGTGCTCTTAAATCATAGAAGCACAGCAAAGCATTCGGTGGTGGGTTGAATTCAGATTGATGGTTTGCGACTCAGCTCATATCCATAGCTCCCACGAGAGTTGTCTGCAGCTTTCCTCTCCGGTCCATCAGCTCTCATGTGATGATGACGGCAAAGTGGACTGCACTACTTTGACTCAGGCAACAAATAGTTATGGGTGAACTCGCTGATGCTGGTTGATGATGAGGGTGCCGCTCGAGGGTGCACCACAACAACTCTAGTTCCAGAATCAGATTCTCACTACGGATCGGGGCCCTTGTTCAATATAAAATTTTCTCTTTCTTATTACTTATTTCAGTAATCATATTGACTTATTACTTGTTTAAGTAATTTACTATTTAAAAAACGTTGCTTTTTGAACACCACAAATGGGCCCCGACCGCTGTCTGCAATGGCTAGCAGAAGAGTGAGACCGGATATGGAACTAGGATACGCAAGTGGTCGTTTCCGGGCCAGTTGTCAGTTGGTTTGAAGTTGGCCAGGATAAGTCAGCCAAACTAAATTACTCTATAAACCGTAAATATAATGTGATCGTAACATTTATATAACATTTCTAATAATTCTTTAACATACACTGAATAATAAGCAAGAGGAGAGGGTGCAGCCAGGCTTTCGCCACAGTTAGTATTTTCTAAAGGTGTTGGTTGGTGGCAGCATCATCTAGATTTATATTTACTTATGTTCTTTACTTCTATGAGAGCCGTTCAATATATTTGCATTTATTTCTCAAAGATAAAATTGTAATAAGAAAGAAAAGGCACTTGGTCCTGAAAACATTACATTGGAGTAAACTGAGACGCTAGGAGATTTTATAATTAACACATTGACATTTCTAAATGACATCTACAATAGCGGGTAATTTCTAGTATCCTATTAAAATCCGTCTTCACAGCTCTGTCAAAGAAACTTGGCGCTTTAGAATGTGGAGTACATCGCACAATAAGTCTTTTGAATCACACAGCGGTAGGCTCCGTGGCGAAGTGGTCAAGCCGTCTGACTCGGGCCGCGTCCTTCTGTTCACGAGTGCATTTTTTCGGAGACTCCTGAGGGTCATCGCTGGAGCTACGGAGTTCTTGCTTTGTGCGGCGCTTTCCGCGCTGAGAAAAGAGACTGAGCCATATTGGATAAAAGCCGGTGCAATGAAGTCGACCCTGTTGATTTTTAAGCGACTTTTTGTTATAATCACATGACAAAGCTGTTACTGAGAATAATTTTAAGAAGAACAAGAAACAAAATTAAACCAGAAATTATTGATGAATAGTGTGGATTTGTAGAGAAAAAGAGCACAAACAATGTTATATATATTCTCAGGACAGCATTAGAAAAAGCTATAGAAGTAAAACGGTGCAAATGGCGGCACCCATGAATTGAATATTTTTCAAGTAACATTGATACAGTTTTCCTGATGAAGAGATGATTTGCTAACGTTCAAGTTTTCCATTTCTGATACATCAATATGTGGGTGTTTCCGTTTGGGATCTGGAATGTGTATAATCGGCTTTACGGCCTATTCTCTTGATCAGATGTATGTATCGATATTGCGTTGCCATCGGGGAAGCCTGTTTACGTCATTGTTACAAATGGTGGCGCCCATCAATTTCCAAGTAAAGTTTATAGTTTTGAAATTCTAGTAAAAGGAAGATTATGTGTTCGTGTGTCGAGTAAGACCATAGTCTACTCTTGCAAAAGATAGGTGCTGAAGACGGAGGCAGCCAGCCAGGAGGCGCACCACAGAAATCAGGCTGCCACGCAATAACGCCGTGAATTATGTCGACAACTGCTACATGTTATGGTGCTCGCCCTGCTCTGGTCCCACAGACAGGTGCAGTGCCGGGCCTTATGCCTCGTAAGGGTCTAACCACAAATAATGGAGGTCCATCTCAGATGTCCAGCGGAGCCAGAGGGCCTGACAATAGACCGTCTGGCCGTACCAAACAAAGACTTAAAATAATGCACTGGAATGCAGAGGGTATCACCAAAAAACGAATAGAACTAGAAAACATCTTGGCCAATGAAAATGTAAGTGTATGTTGCTTGCAAGAAACTCACCTGAACGAAAATATAGCCTTCAAAATCAGAGGCTACCAGTGTTACCGATCTGACCGAAAGGACAGGCGAAAGGGTGGGATACTGACTCTCGTCAAAAACAACATTCCTGCTTCCCAAATTGAAGTTCACATGGAAGGGGCTGAGTATCAGGCACTTAAACTTAAAACAGACAATACAGACTTTCACCTGATCAATTACTACTGTCCAAATGACCGCCCACAGGCACTGGACACACTACCATTAAAAGGAAAAATGATTGTGTGTGGCGACTTCAACAGCCATTCGCAGAGCTGGGGCTATGATCACATGGACCAGAGAGGAGAGAGATTGGAAGATTGGCAGGATGAGAATAGATTCATCCTGATTAACAAGCCGTCTGACCCACATACCTTCTACTCGAGATCATGGCACTCTACAACTACACCTGACCTGGCGTTTTCATTCACCAGACCTGGAGTGGAACATTACACGAATTGTTGGGAAACAACTTGGTGGCAGTGACCATCGGCCAGTCTTTCTAACTGTAGAAAATGAGCTTGTAAGTGAAAGCAGCACCCTCTCGAGGTGGAACTACAAGAAAGCAGACTGGGCAATGTACAAGCATCGCACCAGCATACTGGTTAGAAACCTGAACACTGAGAAGGACATAAATAAAGTAGTTGAAGAGTTTGGGAAATGCATACTACAGGCAGCACGAGAAACAATACCAAGAGGAGCCCGTAAACATTATAAACCCTACTGGAATAGTGAACTGGAACAGTTGCATAATGATGTGGATGTATGTAGAAAACAAGCAGAGGCCAATCCCAGCCAAGAGCACCACAATAAATATCAGCACGCAAAAGCCAAATTTCAAAGGGCCCAACTGCAGGCTAGACGGAAAAGCTGGCAGGAGAAAACAGAGTCACTGAACTTTGAAAGAGACACAAGGAAGTTATGGAGGCTAATAAAACAGCTTAACGATGAGGGCACAGGGAGAAACTCAAAAATTGCGCTACATAAAGACGGAAACATCTTAACAGGAAAGCAAGCAGCTGACCATTTTGCGGACTCATTCGCACAAGATAACAATATTGAAATTAGTCCAGAGAAACAACAGGAGATTCGAGAGAAATGGCAAAATACAGGACAGAAGGAAATTGTACATGAGGTTATGGAGACACCTATCACATTCAGTGAACTGGAGCTAGCCATATCAAAACTGAAAATGAGAAAATCACCAGGAGCTGATGGTATCTCCAATGAAATGATCAGGAACCTAGGAACAGAGGCCAAAGCAAAGCTGCTACAGATCTTTAATAATACATGGACCTTAGGCAGTGTTCCACAAGTCTGGAGAGAAGCAATCATGATACCCCTCCTAAAATCTGGGAAAGACAGTTCCATTGCCTCCAGCTACAGACCCATTAGCCTCACCAGTTGTCTCTGCAAAACAATGGAACGCGTCATCAATCACAGACTACAGTGGTACATTGAAAGTGAAAACATCCTTGTGCCACAACAGGCTGCCTTTAGGCAGTGCTACTCTACGGAAGATCAGACAACCTACCTCTCTCAAGAAGTTGAGGATGCATTCCAAGAGAAGAAGCTGGTACTTGCGGCTTGGATAGATCTGAAGAAAGCCTTTGACAAAGTCTGGAAAGAGGGTCTGATGAAGAAACTGAGAAACTGTAAAGTCAATGGAAGAATGTACAAATGGGTAAAAGCATACTTGCACAACAGAAGAGCCCGAGTACAGATAGACGGTCTCAAGAGCAAGAAAGTACTATTGCGTCACGGTGTTCCCCAGGGCGGAGTCCTGTCCCCAACACTTTTTCTAATCTTCATCAATGATCTTGTTGCTAATCTACCCGATGGAATTAAAGCGGCAATGTACGCTGATGACCTGGTTTTGTGGAGCGCAAATGAACATGCATCAGTGGCCACCATATTGCTACAGAGAGCTGTAGATACATTTGTTGCATGGGCGGATAGATGGTGTATCAGCATAAACACTGACAAGTGCAGCACCACTCTATTTACCCTTTCTCCGAAACAAAAGGCAGGGAGCATTCAGATAAATGGAACACCCCTAAGAGAAGATAAGGAACCAACATACCTTGGTGTAACATTCGACGACAGGCTGACATGGAGAAAACACATCAAAAAAGCAGTAGCAAAAGCCAGAAGGAAAATTGCCATCCTGAGAAAGCTAACTGGAACCACGTGGGGAGCCAGTGGGAAAATACTTAGCAAAGTTTATCAACAGAGCATACGACCACACTTGGAATACGGGTCAACTGCGTGGTGTTCAGCATCAAAAACTACATTGCAGGAGCTGGACAAGGTGCAAAATCAAGCTCTTAGAGTCATCACAGGAGGGATGAGATCAACCCCTATAGTAGCAATGGAGAAAATGGGGAGGACACAAGCTTTAAGAGAACGCAGAGATACAAAAACACTAATACAAGCAGAAAAGTTTCTCAGCTTGCCAGGCCACCCTATGAAGAACCGATTTGAAAACTTAGCTATGGGGCGGTTGAAAAGAAGTAGTTTCATCCACCAGGCCAAACAACTCTGCAGAGAAATCCATCGATCTTCCCACAGTTGGTATCCCCCTGACAACTATTCCAGAGCGAACCCCGTGGAAAGATGAAGCATAGAATATCGCTACAAATCCAGTCAAAAGTGAGAGGAATATTGGACAAGGAAGAACAGAACAGTGTACAGCGCAGAACAGCCACTCTCAGCTTCCTTGATGATGAATACCCACAGGACCTCTGGATCCGAGTCTACACAGATGGGTCAGCACAAAATGCTGTTCGAAATGGAGGAGCGGGAGTGTACATAGAATACCCAAATAATACTAGAGACACGGCCAGAATTCCAACAGGAAAGTACTGCCATAACTATGATGCTGAAATTGAGGCAATCAAGATAGCCACAGAGAAATTACAAAATACCAGCCATGGTACACAACCTGCAGTGATATTGACAGATGCAAAATCCGTAATAGAGGCGCTCCTGTCTGGGAAATTGCCAGTTCTGAGGACACTACTTTCTGAACTTAGCAGTCAGCGTAAGATCACCATACAGTGGATACCATCCCACTGTGGAGTCCCCGGAAACGACAGAGCTGATCGATTGGCTAAGGAAGGAGCAAAAGAAGAACAACCTGATGTGCCTATTACATACCACCAAAAGAAAAGAATGATCAAATCAATCAGAAAGCCACCAAACCTTACTCAAGACGACTACCACGTTATGGACAGACCAGAACAGGTCATTCTTCTGCGCCTCAGAACAGGACACAATAGATTACGCAACCACATTGTATACAAAATTCAAGATTGGTGACTCAGCCATGTGCACATGTGGTTTGGCGTCGCAGACAGCAGAGCACATACTCCAGGATTGCCCAAACTACAACATATCCAGGCGAACCTTCTGGCCTAGAGAGACAACAGTGGAAGATAAACTCTATGGACCGCTGAATGAACTAAAAAAGACTATTAGATTCATACAAGAGACGACATTGCAGTTGTAGACATGTTTCAAGCGAACGAAAGAAGAAGAAGAAAACAAATCTGTAATTATGCTTCATAGACAACACAAAAGTATTTGACAATGTGAAATATGAGGAAATAATGAAACTACTAGAGCAACTAAACATTGACGGCAAAGATCTGCAAGTAATAAATACCAGACATTGGCAGCAAACAGTGGTCATAAGAATCAACAACCTTGTAGGAACATGGCAGTGTACAAAGAAAGGCGTCAGACAAGGTTGTGTAATGTCTCCTGATTTGTTCACATTGTACAGTGAACATATAATGAGATCTACAGAAAATATGTCAGGGATCCTGGTTGGTGGACGTAACTTACGTTATGATGATGACACCGTCTTGATAGCAACAGGTCAGAACGATCTACAGGAAATGATGGATACAGTGGTTGTAGGAAGTGAAAACTTGGGACTTAGCTTGAATAATAGTAAGACGGAAGTCATGGTAAAATCACAGAAACAAACTGTGCCTACGTGTGCAGTTAAAGTAAATGGCGTTATACTGGGGCAAGTGCAGAAATTCAAATATCTAGGCACATGGATAACATCAGATGGAAGATGTGTCACTGAGATAAAAAGACAGAACAGGACAAGCGAAAACTGCATGTTATCAAATGAAGAACATCTTTTGGAATACGTCTGTGTCTTTAGAATTTAGAAGAAGAATAACATGCGGCTGCGAATCCTGGATAGTTAGTAAACAGGCGAAAACATCCATAGAAGTCTTGGAGATATTACCTGACACAACAAATATGGAACATATTGTCCCACTTACCTGAGTTTTTAACCAAAATATCTAACACAACAAATGTGGACAATAATGTCCCACTTACCTGAGCTTCTAACCAAATCTTACCTGATACAACAAACAGAGACAATAATGTCCCACTTACCTGAGCTTCTAACCAAATCTTACCTGATACAACAAACAGAGACAATAATGTCCCACTTACCTGAGCTTCTAACCAAATCTTACCTGATACAACAAACAGAGACAATAATGTCCCACTTACCTGAGCTTCTAACATAACATCTTACCTGACACAACAAATGTGGACAATAATGTCCCACTTACCTGAGCTTCTAACCAAATCTTACCTGATACAACAAACAGAGACAATAATGTCCCACTTACCTGAGTTTCTAACCAAATCTTACCTGATACAACAAACAGAGACAATAATGTCCCACTTACCTGAGCTTCTAACCAAATCTTACTGACACAACAAATGGGGACGACCCGTGCTGACACTGTCGCACTCGACATGTGTCTTTACTCACTGCCAGCTCAAGATGCGTGTACGACTGCACTCCGACGTAACACCCTTTCGGAGATTTCGGTATCGCTTGTGTGACGTATCTGTACACGGTGCTACCGGAGTCTTCCGATTTGGTGCACAGATATTGTTCGCCGTCTTGGACAAAGGCGAAGTTGACTTGATGACATGAATTGTCTATTTCTTTACCACATGCTGTTTGAAAAGGTTTGATAAAGAAGAAGAAGAAAAAGAAATATTACATAATGTTTATATATATACAAGACATTATTGGTACACACATTAGGGTGGGTCAACATGAGAGCCAAGATTTTTTTTTTTTTTTTATAAAATTGAATTGCTCCAGATTTCTTGTGGGGTGGTCTCCGTTCCGTAGCTAGGCCGCCCCCATAGTGGGTTTGGGGTTTATTCTGCAGAACCGTGTGTGATGGTCATGATTTTTGCAGTTCTTGCAATAAGGTTTACCCCATCCGCTATGGTTTGTGGGTGGGTTTTGTGCTGATGGTTCTTCTTCTTCTTCGTTCATCCGGAGTTTTTTTTTCGGATGTGATTGCGTTGTGCCTGTTTACAGCAGAGCTGCGTTCTTGCGCCGTTAGGCCGACACATCCGACTTCTGCGGGCATTTGTTGACCGGGTTAACCTTCCCGGGGGTTTCTTAGGACGTTTGACTCTCACTGTTGTGGTGTTATCCCCCATCCCAGCTGGTCCATATAGAACAGCCAAAGATCCTGGTCAGCCCTCAAGGGAAGGCAGGGGCAGACCATGGGCATTCCCCGCCATCCAAGGAGGCTTCCATACTTGCAGAGCCGATACATAGCGCTCTGGTACTGGGCTCACCCAAGGAATCGTCACGTCCTGCACATGGCTGCTTAGCCTCACTTCTGTATATTGGGCCTTCCGTTCACCATAGGCTGTTCTTCCGGAAACCAGAAGTATGCAGTCTGCAGATGACATCCACACAGTGAGCTTTCGATTCGGACTTTCCACGTAATGGATTTGCTATCCAAGCAATATTCCATTTCATGCCACTAGGACACTTTTCCACCTTTTATGAAGCCCACACAATGGGCTTTTGATTCGGACTTTCCACGTAATGGATTTGCTATCAAGCAATATTCCATTTCGTGCCACTAGGACACTTTTCCACCTTTTATGAAGCCCACACAGCGAGCTTTCGATTTGGACTTTCCACATAATGGATTTGCTATCCAAGCAATATTTCATTTCATGCCTCTGGGTCTTCATGCACCTTTAAATGTCAACCTGTATGTAGTTAAAGTAAGCTGCGGTCAACTTGAGCTTGTTGATATCTCCATAGAGCTTGTCCTCAAATGAAGCAGGTGTGGGCCAAAATATCTTTCTCTGTTCTGCATACGTTGGGCAATCCTGCAGCAAATGTTTTGCTGTCATTTTTCCAGTTCTACAATTACATTCATCAGTATCTCCTATCTTTAGTTTATTGAACAAGTGGTATTTCAGCCTGTTATGTCCTGTGCGGAGTCTGAAGATTGCTACTTGTTCTCTTCGGTCGAGTTTGTAATATGCATCATCCTTCTGATGGCCTGGATGCTCAGATTCCCATTTGGTTCTATAAGTGCTTTTTATCAACCTCTTTGCCTCATTATAGGTTATGTCTATGTCAGGCTGTGGTAGTCGTCCGCCCTCTTTTGCCAGTCTGTCAGCCTCTTCGTTTCCAGGTATACTGCAATGTGATGGGATCCACTGTATTACAACTTTTTTGGATTTCTGGCATAGACCATGGAGTGCTGCTCTTAGGTCAGTTAGTTCTGTGCTGTTATTGCTCTTGAGTATTGAGACAGCTGACTTTGCATCTGTGAAGATAGCTATTTGCTTCTCTTTATTTTCCTCCATCAGGAGCATTTCTGCTGCAGTTTTCAAAGCCTCTACCTCCGCTTTGAAGTTACTTGAAAATTTTCCAGTTGCCATTGAATGTGTTTTTTTCACTCCATTTTTTAAATTTAGGAGAATTCCTCCTCCTCCATTCTCTATTGAATTTTTGGCTGATCCATCTGTATATGCATGGGTCCAATTCCTGCTTGGGTAATGTTCTTTTATGTAGTTTAGGGTTATTTCTCTTCTTTCGGTTTCATGCTGAGTGTTCTTTTTCTCAATACCAGGAATGTTTTCTATCATCTCAGGCAGTTGCTGCTGTCTCCAAGCTGGGAAGTTGTGTGCATTGTGTATGGGCTTGACTGTTGATATGTTAAGTATAGGATCTGCCCTAATCCTTCGTTTTGCAGTTTCTACAAAGTTGCTACGCTTCAGTCTTCCCTTTCCAAAACCATTAAATCTGTTGTACATAGGGTGGTCTGTCAATCTTCTAAATTTTTCTGCTTGTTGCTGGGCTCTGCTATCTCTTCTATCCTGCATTGGTTGTAAACAAGTGATCTTTTCTAGTTCATTAATAGGCGTTGTCTTCAGGCTTCCAGTTATGATTCGCATTCCTTGGTTTTGGACTCTACTTATTTTGTTAAAGTTTGACTTAGCTGCTGTTGCCCAAGCTGCAATGCCATATTCCAGTACTGGCCTCACCCGTCCAGTATATAACTTCTTGAGAACTTTCTCATCTGCTCCCCACGTTGTACCAGCAAGCTTTTTCATGATTGCCATTCTCTGCCTTGCTCTTGTTCGATTTTTCTCAACCTGTGTCTTCCATGTCAGGCGACGATCAAAGGTGACTCCTAGATAGTTTGGATTTTCTTCATGGCGCAATATTTTTCCATTCAATACCAGCTTAGGTTGCTGAGTTTTATTTGAGAGGGAGAACACTGTGCATGTTGTTTTCTCCTCACTTATCTTCACTAGCCATGATTTTGACCAGTCCTCTAGCGCTAATAAGGCTTGCTGTATTCTGCTGTTAGCTGTACTAATATATTCTTCAGATGTCCATATGGCTAGGTCATCTGCAAAGGAGGATGTGTGTACTCTGGCTGGAAAATTTTCTGTGATGTCATTTATATATGCTAGGAATAATGTTGGTGAAAGAACTCCTCCTTGGGGGACACCTTGCTCCAGCAGCATCATTTTGCTTGTTTGTCCTTGTACTTTTGTCCTGGCAGTTCTGTTCTCAAGGTAGTGGCTGATCCATTTATACATTTTTCCACAAACATGCATGTTTTGCAGTTTTACTTTCAGTCCTTCCTTCCATACTTTATCAAATGCTTTTTCTAAATCTATCCAGACTGCTAGTGTGTGCTTTTTCTCTTGGAAGGCATCCTCTATTTCCTGAGCTATATAGGTTATTTGATCTTCAGTGGATCTGTATTTTCTGAATCCTGCTTGGTGTGGTGTTAAGAGTTTGTTTTCTTCCAGATGCCATGTTAGCCTGCCATTGATAATGCGTTCCATTAATTTTCCTACACAGCTCAGTAGACTGATAGGTCGATAGCCATTTGGTTCTTCCAGGTCTTTTCCTTTCTTTGGGACTGGTATTAGTATAGCTTCCTTCCATGCCTGTGGGACTATTCCTCTCTTCCAGCTGTTATTTAGGACTGCTAGTAGTTTCTTCTTTGCCTTGGTGCCTAGTCCTATTAGCATTTCATTTGTGATTCCATCCTTTCCTGGTGATTTCTTCTTTTTTAGGGTATTCATTGCCTGTTCCATTTCTTCCATTGTTAGATTTGCCATCATATATTCTGCTGCTGTCTCTGTATTTCTATGATGTATCTGTTTGTCTTTGATTGCTTTCTTCTGTTCGGTTGTAATATCAATGTGGTTTGCATTTGCATAGTGTTCCATTAGTGCATTTGCAGCCTTTTTGCCTGTAAGCAAGGCATTTCCTTGTTTAATTGTTATTTGTTTGTTTCTAGGTCCTTCATTGTTCATGGCTTTCACTAGTTTCCATAGTTTGTTTCCATCCCTGTCAAAATTCAGGTTTTCTGTTTTTTCCCTCCAACAATCTCTTGTTGTTTGATTTACTGTTCTTTTATATTTTGCTGAGATGGCTTTGAGAGAGATGTTTGCTTCAATTGTTTGTTCTCTCTCTGCTGTCTTCCTGGCATCTTCAACTTTGTCCTCCAAACTTTGTAGTTCTTCAGTCCAGTATGGTTTGTAATTTTTCCTCGCTCCTCTTGGAATGGACTCAGTGGCTGCCTGTATTATCGCTCTGTTTAGACTTTCCACCATTTGCTTTATGTTGCCATATCGTGTATTTATGTTTTCACAATATTTGTCTGTTAGTATGGCAAATCTGTCCCAATCTGCTCGTTTGTAATTCCAGCGGGGCAAGGGCTTTTGCTCCTGTGGAACATACTCCATATTCATTTCAAGCTTGATTGGTCTGTGGTCACTACCTGCTAATTGGTCCAGCACATGGCGATCGATTTTGTGGAGGATGTCTCCTGTGCAGAAAGCTAAGTCTGGAGTAGAAGTGGTAAGCCATCTTCTGGAGTAGAAGCTCGGTGTGTCATCCGCTTTGTTGAGTAGATGGAGATTTGAGTCTATTTCCCAGTCCTCCAATTCATCTCCTCTTTTGTCAGTATCTGGGTATCCCCATCTTTCTGAACGGCTATTAAAGTCTCCGACAATAATGCAGTTTGTGTCAGTTATTTTCATGTTTGAGAGTGTAAGGTCCTTATCTGCTGGGCTATACAGATTGTAGATTCTTATTTTCACGTCCTTTATCATTATATCAACACCTATAATTTCCGTTTGGTTGTCAGAGATCACAGATACTTCGCTGCAAGGTATTGTATTTCGTGTAAGTATTAGAACTCCTCCTTTGTGTCCTTCGCGGTCGAAACGTGTGGCCTGATATCCTCTGACTGAGAATTTGTGATTGGCGTTGAGGTGTGTCTCTTGAATGCATGCCACATCTATTCTATCTTTATGAAGACGCTGTGTTAGGGAGTCTTTCTTCTTGTAAACTCCTTCGGCATTCCACTGTAGTATGTTGAGTGTCCGGGGTATTTGGTCAATAGCTCTTAACCTACTCCTCTGTGCCTTGACTCCACAGCACAGGGGAAGGTGACCACCAGTAGTCATGGGTGGACCCCCTCGAGGCAGGGGGCCCGGCACTATCACCGCCTGATGGGACTTCACGGGATTAGCACCATATCGATTAATTTTGATTTGTGACATCATGAATTAAGTTACGTTGCACTGCTTTGTCAAGCCTGTGGCTCAGTACATCCGATTTCGACAAGCATTTATTCGGGATGCTTTCCCTAGCCTTTGACTGTCCCCAGTCTACCTACAAGGCAGCAGGTTTCACGTTGCACTGCTTTGTCAAGCCTGTGGCTCAGTACATCCGATTTCGACAAGCATGTATTTGGGGTGCTTTCCCTAGCCTTTGACTGTCCCCAGTCTACCTACAAGGCAGCAGGTTTGTGTGTCTCTTCGTCTGGTCCCTCTCCCTTGACCTGTCCGACATGGGTGGCCCTACCAGTAGCTGTGCTACCGTCGGCATAGCTCTTGGGGTCATTGGGACGCACAAGCCCCTCTACCTCGTCACGGTGGACACACAGCAGAGGGGGTGCTGATGGTTGAAACCCATGATGTTGCTGAGGACCCACATTTTTTCCCAATTGTCCTCTGCTGTCTTTACCGGAGTTATTTGAATTCTTAGAGAGTTGTGGTTTTTCAACGTGAGAACTACTCCCAGCTTTTGTGGTATTCGCTTCGCCATGGGCTGTTAGGTATCTTTCAGCCAGAGAGGTTATCTCCGCTAACCGAGTCCCCCCATTTTCTGCCACAAAAGTCTGCATCGGCTTTGGCATTGTCTCCCTCATCTGCTCTGCCAAAATCATCTCCTCTAGCCCTGCGTAGGTTGCCTCGTATTTACTCAGTCCCACCCACTTGATGACATAAGTATGTAACCGTGAGGCAAACTGGGAATACGATTCTCCTGCAACCGCTTGGCGTTTCGGAACTTCATTCGGTAGGCAGATGAAGTCAACTCATACCTCTTGAGAAGAGCACTTTTCAGAGAGTCGAAATCCCGTTCCTGTCCAGGAGGTAGTTTAGAGAATATATCATACGCTGCGCCGCGGAGTCCTTGTGAAATTTTTAAATTCCATTTGTCCTTGGGCAGGCTATATGCTTCGGCCATCAAAACAAATTTGTCAATCCAGTTGTCCATCTGCTCAGTCTTTTCATCAAATGGCAGCAGAGGAAAACTCATGGATCCCAGAGAACCATTCTGTGCTGGAGGAGTATCTATACTATCGACTGGAGAACTCGCACTACTGAATCTTGAAGCATCTGGGTGTTGTAATTCCAGTCTTCTTAATTCTATCTCCTGCTGTCTCGCCTGTTCGGCTAGTTTTAACTCCTTGTTCAGCCTGTTTCATCTGTTTTTCGGATTCTATTTCCGCCATCCGGATTCTTTCTTCCCTTTGTTCTTGCCTCCATTCTCTTTCAGCCTCTCTGATATACTTCCTCAACTCATCACCCTCATATCCCATCAATGTCTCTTTCTCCGTCACCTCCTGGGTAGTGGGTTGCTTGTCAAATGACATGATAATTGAGCACCTAGATGAGATACCTGAAAAAAACTTGCAATGCTCACCCCCTATCTATCAATCAACATAATTAAATGCCCTAATATAGTATGTATAGCAATTAATTAGGACAAACAAACACACTTACCAATCTGTCACCAACCCACTTTGCTTTTGCTGTATATTTTCTTATTCGCGTATAAAATTTGAAATATTTACTCGCAGGCAACTAATACTAGAACCGTCTAGTCTTAGTGTGAGAATTACGTGGAAAGGAAATCCTACCAACCTACACAATCATCTAGTAGACCTATAGTGTTACAGGCAATTTATAAAGTTGACAGTGAACTTATTGGGAAAAAAAATTATCTCGCAGAGGAGCAGCTCAATCTGTAGGATTGGGTTAAAATTAAATCCCGGAGACGAGACACCAATCTGTCGCGTGGTCTACAGCCATATAAGAAAACCCTACGGGTAAGGATGTAGATAGAAAAGCTGACCCTTGGTTAGGTCAGTCCACTGTAGGAGAAGAAGACAAAAAGGCTCGTATTGGGTCTAGATAGTATGAATCCTGGTCCCAGATGAGTCTACCTTCCTATCAGTGGCACAGGGAAATGCAAGTAAAGTTGGACACTATACACCGATAGATGATAGCTGACTTAGTTAGCAGTGACACGCTACCCTGTGATGAAGAAAAGCCCCCAGTGCCCTCAAGTATAACATACAGGAGAGACACAACTAGTTCACTCAACTTCTATCCTTACACACTACACTACTATTAATTATTATGAGGTGAAATAAGGCAGTAGGTAAAGTTTTGTGTGATGGTCTACAAATCAGACCGCACAGTTTAATTATAAATGAAAGAAAAGAAGAAAAATGTCTCCACTTGGGAGATAAAAGTAAAATGGAGTAATGTTAGTTTCTGGCTAATACAGCAAACAAAGCTGTTTCATGTGCTCTTAAATCATAGAAGCACAGCAAAGCATTCGGTGGTGGGTTGAATTCAGATTGATGGTTTGCGACTCAGCTCATATCCATTGCTCCCACGATAGTTGTCTGCAGCTTTCCTCTCCAGTCCATCAGTTCTCACTTGATGATGACAGCAAAGTGGACTGCACTACTTTGACTCAGGCAACAAATAGTTATGGGTGAACTCGCTGATGCTGGTTGATGATGAGGGTGCCGCTCGAGGGTGCACCACAACAACTCTAGTTCCAGAATCAGATTCTCACTACGGATCGGGGCCCTTGTTCAATATAAAATTTTCTCTTTCTTATTACTTATTTCAGTAATCATATTGACTTATTACTTGTTTAAGTAATTTACTATTTAAAAAACGTTGCTTTTTGAACACCACAAATGGGCCCCGACCGCTGTCTGCAATGGCTAGCAGAAGAGTGAGACCGGATATGGAACTAGGATACGCAAGTGGTCGTTTCCGGGCCAGTTGTCAGTTGGTTTGAAGTTGGCCAGGATAAGTCAGCCAAACTAAATTACTCTATAAACCGTAAATATAATGTGATCGTAACATTTATATAACATTTCTAATAATTCTTTAACATACACTGAATAATAAGCAAGAGGAGAGGGTGCAGCCAGGCTTTCGCCACAGTTAGTATTTTCTAAAGGTGTTGTTCGGTGGCAGCATCATCTAGATTTATATTTACTTATGTTCTTTACTTCTATGAGAGCCGTTCAATATATTTGCATTTATTTCTCAAAGATAAAATTGTAATAAGAAAGAAAAGGCACTTGGTCCTGAAAACATTACATTGGAGTAAACTGAGACGCTAGGAGATTTTATAATTAACACATTGACATTTCTAAATGACATCTACAATAGCGGGTAATTTCTAGTATCCTATTAAAATCCGTCTTCACAGCTCTGTCAAAGAAACTTGGCGCTTTAGAATGTGGAGTACATCGCACAATAAGTCTTTGAATCACACAGCGGTAGGCTCCGTGGCGAAGTGGTCAAGCCGTCTGACTCGGGCCGCGTCCTTCTGTTCACGAGTGCATTTTTTCGGAGACTCCTGAGGGTCATCGCTGGAGCTACGGAGTTCTTGCTTTGTGCGGCGCTTTCCGCGCTGAGAAAAGAGACTGAGCCATATTGGATAAAAGCCGGTGCAATGAAGTCGACCCTGTTGATTTTTAAGCGACTTTTTGTTATAATCACATGACAAAGCTGTTACTGAGAATAATTTTAAGAAGAACAAGAAACAAAATTAAACCAGAAATTATTGATGAATAGTGTGGATTTGTAGAGAAAAAGAGCACAAACAATGTTATATATATTCTCAGGACAGCATTAGAAAAAGCTATAGAAGTAAAACGGTGCAAATGGCGGCACCCATGAATTGAATATTTTTCAAGTAACATTGATACAGTTTTCGTGATGAAGAGATGATTTACTAACGTTCAAGTTTTCCATTTCTGATACATCAATATGTGGGTGTTTCCGTTTGGGATCTGGAATGTGTATAATCGGCTTTACGGCCTATTCTCTTGATCAGATGTATGTATCGATATTGCGTTGCCATCGGGGAAGCCTGTTTACGTCATTGTTACAAATGGTGGCGCCCATCAATTTCCAAGTAAAGTTTATAGTTTTGAAATTCTAGTAAAAGGAAGATTATGTGTTCGTGTGTCGAGTAAGACCATAGTCTACTCTTGCAAAAGATAGGTGGTGAAGACGGAGGCAGCCAGCCAGGAGGCGCACCACAGAAATCAGGCTGCCACGCAATAACGCCGTGAATTATGTCGACAACTGCTACATGTTATGGTGCTCGCCCTGCTCTGGTCCCACAGACAGGTGCAGTGCCGGGCCTTATGCCTCGTAAGGGTCTAACCACAAATAATGGAGGTCCATCTCAGATGTTCAGCGGAGCCAGAGGGCCTGACAATAGACCGTCTGGCCGTACCAAACAAAGACTTAAAATAATGCACTGGAATGCAGAGGGTATCACCAAAAAACGAATAGAACCAGAAAACATCTTGGCCAATGAAAATGTAAGTGTATGTTGCTTGCAAGAAACTCACCTCAACGAAAATATAGCCTTCACAATCAGAGGCTACCAGTGTTATCGATCTGACCAAAGGACAGGCGAAAGGGTGGGATACTGACTCTCGTCAAAAACAACATTCCTGCTTCCCAAATTGAAGTTCACATGGAAGGGGCTGAGTATCAGGCACTTAAACTTAAAACAGACAATACAGACTTTCACCTGATCAATTACTACAGTCCAAATGACCGCCCACAGGCACTGGACACACTACCATTAAAAAGAAAAATGATTGTGTGTGGCGACTTCAACAGCCATTCGCAGAGCTGGGGCTATGATCACATGGACCAGAGAGGAGAGAGATTGGAAGATTGGCAGGATGAGAATAGATTCATCCTGATTAACAAGCCGTCTGACCCACATACCTTCTACTCGAGATCATGGCACTCTACAACTACACCTGACCTGGCGTTTTATTCACCAGACCTGGAGTGGAACATTACACGAATTGTTGGGAAACAACTTGGTGGCAGTGACCATCGGCCAGTCTTTCTAAC
Source organism: Cepaea nemoralis (assembly GCA_014155875.1). Lineage (NCBI taxonomy): Eukaryota > Metazoa > Mollusca > Gastropoda > Stylommatophora > Helicidae > Cepaea > Cepaea nemoralis. The sequence goes on along the minus strand of JACEFZ010028269.1, from coordinate 61,961 downwards.
TGTAGAAAATGAGTTTGTAAGTGAAAGCAGCACCCTCTCGAGGTGGAACTACAAGAAAGCAGACTGGGCAATGTACAAGCATCGCACCAGCATACTGGTTAAAAACCTGAACACTGAGAAGGACATAAATAAAGTAGTTGAAGAGTTTGGGAAATGCATACTACAGGCAGCACGAGAAACAATACCAAGAGGAGCCCGTAAACAATTATAAACCCTACTGGAATAGTGAACTGGAACAGTTGCATAATGATGTGGATGTATGTAGAAAACAAGCAGAGGCCAATCCCAGCCAAGAGCACCACAATAAATATCAGCACGCAAAAGCCAAATTTCAAAGGGCCCAACTGCAGGCTAGACGGAAAAGCTGGCAGGAGAAAACAGAGTCACTGAACTTTGAAAGAGACACAAGGAAGTTATGGAGGCTAATAAAACAGCTTAACGATGAGGGCACAGGGAGAAACTCAAAAATTGCGCTACATAAAGACGGAAACATTTTAACAGGAAAGCAAGCAGCTGACCATTTTGCGGACTCATTCGCACAAGATAACAATATTGAAATTAGTCCAGAGAAACAACAGGAGATTCGAGAGAAATGGCAAAATACAGGACAGAAGGAAATTGTACAATGAGGTTATGGAGACATCTATCACATTCAGTGAACTGGAGCTAGCCATATCAAAACTGAAAATGAGAAAATCACCAGGAGCTGATGGTATCTCCAATGAAATGATCAGGAACCTAGGAACAGAGGCCAAAGCAAAGTTGCTACAGATCTTTAATAATACATGGACCTTAGGCAGTGTTCCACAAGTCTGGAGAGAAGCAATCATGATACCCCTCCTAAAATCTGGGAAAGACAGTTCCATTGCCTCCAGCTACAGACCCATTAGCCTCACCAGTTGTCTCTGCAAAACAATGGAACGCGTCATCAATCACAGACTACAGTGGTACATTGAAAGTGAAAACATCCTTGTGCCACAACAGGCTGCTTTAGGCAGTGCTACTCTACGGAAGATCAGACAACCTACCTCTCTCAAGAAGTTGAGGATGCATTCCAAGAGAAGAAGCTGGTACTTGCGGCTTGGATAGATCTGAAGAAAGCCTTTGACAAAGTCTGGAAAGAGGGTCTGATGAAGAAACTGAGAAACTGTAAAGTCAATGGAAGAATGTACAAATGGGTAAAAGCATACTTGCACAACAGAAGAGCCCGAGTACAGATAGACGGTCTCAAGAGCAAGAAAGTACTATTACGTCACGGTGTTCCCCAGGGCGGAGTCCTGTCCCCAACACTTTTTCTAATCTTCATCAATGATCTTGTTGCTAATCTACCCGACGGAATTAAAGCGGCAATGTACGCTGATGACCTGGTTTTGTGGAGCGCAAATGAACATGCATCAGTGGCCACCATATTGCTACAGAGAGCTGTAGATACATTTGTTGCATGGGCGGATAGATGGTGTATCAGCATAAACACTGACAAGTGCAGCACCACTCTATTTACCCTTTCTCCGAAACAAAAGGCAGGGAGCATTCAGATAAATGGAACACCCCTAAGAGAAGATAAGGAACCAACATACCTTGGTGTAACATTCGACGACAGGCTGACATGGAGAAAACACATCAAAAAAGCAGTAGCAAAAGCCAGAAGGAAAATTGCCATCCTGAGAAAGCTAACTGGAACCACGTGGGGAGCCAGTGGGAAAATACTTAGCAAAGTTTATCAACAGAGCATACGACCACACTTGGAATACGGGTCAACTGCGTGGTGTTCAGCATCAAAAACTACATTGCAGGAGCTGGACAAGGTGCAAAATCAAGCTCTTAGAGTCATCACAGGAGGGATGAGATCAACCCCTATAGTAGCAATGGAGAAAATGGGGAGGACACAAGCTTAAGAGAACGCAGAGATACAAAAACACTAATACAAGCAGAAAAGTTTCTCAGCTTGCCAGGCCACCCTATGAAGAACCGATTTGAAAACTTAGCTATGGGGCGGTTGAAAAGAAGTAGTTTCATCCACCAGGCCAAACAACTCTGCAGAGAATCCATCGATCTTCCCACAGTTGGTATCCCCCTGACAACTATTCCAGAGCGAACCCCGTGGAAAGATGAGCATAGAATATCGCTACAAATCCAGTCAAAAGTGAGAGGAATATTGGACAAGGAAGAACAGAACAGTGTACAGCGCAGAACAGCCACTCTCAGCTTCCTTGATGATGAATACCCACAGGACCTCTGGATCCGAGTCTACACAGATGGGTCAGCACAAAATGCTGTTCGAAATGGAGGAGCGGGAGTGTACATAGAATACTCAAATAATACTAGAGACACGGCCAGAATTCCAACAGGAAAGTACTGCCATAACTATGATGCTGAAATTGAGGCAATCAAGATAGCCACAGAGAAATTACAAAATACCAGCCATGGTACACAACCTGCAGTGATATTGACAGATGCAAAATCCGTAATAGAGGCGCTCCTGTCTGGGAAATTGCCAGTTCTGAGGACACTACTTTCTGAACTTAGCAGTCAGCGTAAGATCACCATACAGTGGATACCATCCCACTGTGGAGTCCCCGGAAACGACAGCGCTGATCGATTGGCTAAGGAAGGAGCAAAAGAAGAACAACCTGATGTGCCTATTACATACCACCAAAAGAAAAGAATGATCAAATCAATCAGAAAGCCACCAAACCTTACTCAAGACGACTACCACGTTATGGACAGATCAGAACAGGTCATTCTTCTGCGCCTCAGAACAGGACACAATAGATTACGCATATATACAAAATTGTATACAAAATTCAAGATTGGTGACTCAGCCATGTGCACATGTGGTTTGGCGTCGCAGACAGCAGAGCACATACTCCAGGATTGCCCAAACTACAACATATCCAGGCGAACCTTCTGGCCTAGAGAGACAACAGTGGAAGATAAACTCTATGGACCGCTGAATGAACTAAAAAAGACTATTAGATTCATACAAGAGACGACATTGCAGTTGTAGACATGTTTCAAGCGAACGAAAGAAGAAGAAGAAAACAAATCTGTAATTATGCTTCATAGACAACACAAAAGTATTTGACAATGTGAAATATGAGGAAATAATGAAACTACTAGAGCAACTAAACATTGACGGCAAAGATCTGCAAGTAATAAATACCAGACATTGGCAGCAAACAGTGGTCATAAGAATCAACAACCTTGTAGGAACATGGCAGTGTACAAAGAAAGGCGTCAGACAAGGTTGTGTAATGTCTCCTGATTTGTTCACATTGTACAGTGAACATATAATGAGATCTACAGAAAATATGTCAGGGATCCTGGTTGGTGGACGTAACTTACGTTATGATGATGACACCGTCTTGATAGCAACAGGTCAGAACGATCTACAGGAAATGATGGATACAGTGGTTGTAGGAAGTGAAAACTTGGGACTTAGCTTGAATAATAGTAAGACGGAAGTCATGGTAAAATCACAGAAACAAACTGTGCCTACGTGTGCAGTTAAAGTAAATGGCGTTATACTGGGGCAAGTGCAGAAATTCAAATATCTAGGCACATGGATAACATCAGATGGAAGATGTGTCACTGAGATAAAAAGACAGAACAGGACAAGCGAAAACTGCATGTTATCAAATGAAGAACATCTTTTGGAATACGTCTGTGTCTTTAGAATTTAGAAGAAGAATAACATGCGGCTGCGAATCCTGGATAGTTAGTAAACAGGCGAAAACATCCATAGAAGTCTTGGAGATATTACCTGACACAACAAATATGGAACATATTGTCCCACTTACCTGAGTTTTTAACCAAATATTATCTAACACAACAAATGTGGACAATAATGTCCCACTTACCTGAGCTTCTAACCAAATCTTACCTGATACAACAAACAGAGACAATAATGTCCCACTTACCTGAGCTTCTAACCAAATCTTACCTGATACAACAAACAGAGACAATAATGTCCCACTTACCTGAGCTTCTAACCAAATCTTACCTGATACAACAAACAGAGACAATAATGTCCCACTTACCTGAGCTTCTAACATAACATCTTACCTGACACAACAAATGTGGACAATAATGTCCCACTTACCTGAGCTTCTAACCAAATCTTACCTGATACAACAAACAGAGACAATAATGTCCCACTTACCTGAGTTTCTAACCAAATCTTACCTGATACAACAAACAGAGACAATAATGTCCCACTTACCTGAGCTTCTAACCAAATCTTACCTGACACAACAAATGGGGACGACCCGTGCTGACACTGTCGCACTCGACATGTGTCTTTACTCACTGCCAGCTCAAGATGCGTGTACGACTGCACTCCGACGTAACACCCTTTCGGAGATTTCGGTATCGCTTGTGTGACGTATCTGTACACGGTGCTACCGGAGTCTTCCGATTTGGTGCACAGATATTGTTCGCCGTCTTGGACAAAGGCGAAGTTGACTTGATGACATGAATTGTCTATTTCTTTACCACATGCTGTTTGAAAAGGTTTGATAAAGAAGAAGAAGAAAAAGAAATATTACATAATGTTTATATATATACAAGACATTATTGGTACACACATTAGGGTGGGTCAACATGAGAGCCAAGATTTTTTTTTTCTTTTTTATAAAATTGAATTTGCCCAGCTGCGGATCGAGCCCGTGACCCCGTGTCGGCGGACGTAGCAAGAAATGCGACAGTGCTACATCAATGTAGCATTAACAGGTAACACTGTGTGGGAGTGCGTGTTGTTGTGTGTGTAGGTGCATGTCCGTGTGCATGTGTGTGGGTGTGTGTGTCGGTGTTTATGTGTGTAGTGCTTTTAAACCCGCGATTGTTAGGCTGTGTAGGAACACTAGTGAATTTGGTTGCAACTATAGTCGGGATACAACTTCCACACACACACAGGTAGGTCTGTTCCCGCTTTGTTACACAAAGTACTACATTCTGAAACATTTAATTGCATGTCCTTTACAGGCCGTCACCGTTAACCCCTGTTTTGTTAGCTGCTTGTGATTTATTTATTTTTTTGGCTTGTTTACGTTCGGTAGTTTGCCATTGCTCTCTGAACAGCCGACGCCCAAGCGTGATGACAATCAAAGCAAAGCTATCTAATCCGAAATCGGCTGTGACTGACCTCTAAACAGATATGTCGGAATTTCGAAACCAGGTTCACTCCTACACTTTACAGATACGTGCAATTAGCACCACCATAGTCAGGACAAGATTGTTCGCCTACTCAGACCTACAAAATGTGATGGTTCTATCACATCACAGACCTACAAAATGTGATGGTTCTATCACATCACCGATCTACAAAATGTGATGTTTCTATCACATCACAGACCTACAAAATGTGATGGTTCTATCACATCACCGACCTACAAAATGTGATGGTTCTATCACATCACATACCTACAAAATGTGATGGTTCTATCACATCACAGACCTACAAAATGTGATGGTTCTATCACGTCGACGACCTATACAATGTGGTGGTTCTATCACAATGACGACCTATACAATGTAATGGCTCTATCACGTCCACGACCTATACAATGTGGTGGTTCTATCACGTCACCGACATACACAATTTGATGTTTCATTCACATCAAGGATCTACAAAATGTGATGTTTCTATCACATCACATACCTACAAAATGTGATGGTTCTATCACATCACAGACCTAAAAAATGTGGTGGTTATATCACAACGACGACCGATACAATGTGGTGGTTCTATCACGTCACCGACCTACAAAATGTGATGTTTCTATCACGTCGACAACCTATACAGTGTGGTGGTTCTATCACGTCACCGACCTACAAAATGTGATGGTTCTATCACGTCGACGACCTATACAATGTGGTGGTTCTATCACGTCACCGACCTACAAAATGTGATGGTTCTATCACGTCGACGACCTATACAATGTGGTGGTTCTATCACGTCACCGACCTACAAAATGTGATGTTTCTATCACATCACATACCTACAAAATGTGATGGTTCTATCACATCACAGACCTACAAAATGTGGTGGTTCTATCACAATGACGACCTATACAATGTGGTGGTTCTATCACGTCACCGACCTACAAACTGTGTTGGTGGTATCTCGTCAACGACCTATGGTAGATTACTGTCAGGATCTTAAACCTGGCTCGTTGGACCTAACATATGTGAGACAAGTACAAGTACACAAGGATTGGACTTGACACACAATGACACTAAGTTCAATGGATTTATTTACAATTCACATGCAATACGATCTAGTTTGGCATGTGATGATCATTACTATACATATACAATACATCAGTACACTTACAGACAAAACCCACAGCTTCACAGTCTATCTCACAAGATATACAAGCACTCGACTTTCGGGCACAGAACTACACGAAGCCTTTCTCAACCCACACGTCCTGTCATGTCCGAGTTCCCAAGCTGTCTGCCGGTTTCCCCGCACAGCGCTTGCCCTGTGGATTGGCTTCACGAAGACTGCGTGCGTCTTGCTTTGTCCTTGCCTGACCGCTGACTATCACGTCAGCCAGCAACCTGCGGGCAGGTAACTGGTACTCGCCTGGCGGGCGTAACGATGTTACTGCATCCCGGTTGGAGACTATTCGCCTGGCGGGCGTAACGATGTTACTGCATCTCGGTTGGAGACATTAGAGATTCTGACACGCTCCCCCGGGGCTTATTCATGAAAGATTTTATATTTCATGCATACTCTACATAGATAAAGGGTTAATCTTTTAACCATGTCAGAATCGACCTTTCTGTTGTCATGTACATTGGCATAGAAATATATAAGAAATGCAAGTTGTATGTTAAGTCATGTGGTGTTCAATCTTTACCACTTTCCAAGTTTCATCCTCTCGATGGATGATCACCTGAGTTGCAATATTGACCCAGTCAGATCGGTAGCACCAGCATCCAATGCAACTACCTCGCAACCTCTTAAAAAAACGAAATAATATGCTTTTTGCAACAAAAAACATCAGGTAAGACTGTAATACGTCTTTTTATAAGCCGCATTCAACGCTCGAGCTCCGACCTCATTTGGCCGGGAGCTCTTCCGTTGGTCTACAACGTCGGTAACCCTATACCATGCCCAGCTGATGACCTCTTGGAGTGTTGACAATCTGGCAACACAATGGCTATTTTTATACAACACATATTCGAATACATTCCAATTTACCGCCCTTAGTGTAATACTGTAACAACAATTAAATGAAAGGGACATAATTTCAAAAGATCTCAGATCTAATCTATTACAATTATTATTCTATTTCTCAGCGTCATAGCTTGATGCTTCTCCATACTAGCGAAAAAATGTCGATAGTGTGAATAAGTTACTCAAGATATGATTCTAAGATTACACTAGTCGAAAAATACTAATACACATTTCGTGTATTCGAAATTGGTGTTTCATAATTATTTTAGAAGCGTCATAAATTTTTAAGGTTTTTGTTTATCGTCTGCTACTTTTGGTCTAAATTTACAAACTATCCGGAAGTACACACGAACAGCTGATGTCGTTAAAAATTCTATCACACACTTGTTCCGCTCTGGTGTAGCAATTCGGAATGTGAAATTGTTCTGATAGTTAATGTGTTCGTTGTTTCGCTGGAAAACTTCTGGATTGCGATTGACTGCAGTGGTGTAAATGTCACAGTTCAGTTCACTCTTTCGTTCACGGATTAAAATATCACTGGATATGTTCCACTCGCAGATACCACTGATAACTTGAATAGTTCGCTTGAGGTAAGTTATGAGCGCATGTGGCACTGTTCTTATTTCATAATATATACAATTAATATTGTTCGCTTTCTAACACACACTACGCAATTATTCAAGACGATTACTACACTAATAATAAAATAAGAAAAAATATTTGCAGTGGGAATGAACCCTATCACATCGTATATTAGATGTACACAGCTTTCCTGAAAAAAAACTTCACTGATGGCTGTGTTGGTCTGAGTGTTTTCTAACACACTGCACTCAGACAGTAGTGCTTACTGGGTCGTTCGGACAGCGGGACAAAAGATCAGCAATCGTGTTGGTTCTGCCAGCGATATGTCGCACTTCAAAGCTGTAATCTTGCAGCAAAAGTGACCATCGCGCTATCATCTGGTTTGTCGGCACTCCTGAAGTAATAAATTTTAATGGACTATTGTCGGACTCTACAATAAAATGCCGTCCCAGGAGGAATCTGGACAATTTAGTTATACCCACCACTAGAGCAAGGGCTTCTAATTGTGGTGTCGACCAAGCGCGTTCTCTTGGTTTCAATTTTCTAGAGACGTAGTATACAGGGTGTAGAATGTTGTCATGTTCCTGTAACAGAACTGCCCCAATCGCCACGGAGCTCGCGTCTGTGCGTAATCTGAAAGGAATATGTAAATTTGGCAATTTGAGAATGGGATTCTTTAAACTATTCTCAGAAAAATACGATAACACTTTCTGGAATGCAAATTTTAGGCATTCATTGTTTACAATCTTTTCAGGCTGGTTTTTCGTTAGTAAGTTAGTAAATTTTTCTGTCAGTTCAGCAAAATCTGGTATGAACTGCCTATACTAATTTAATAGTCCTAACACACTTCTGACTTGTTTCTTGGTAGTCGGAAGTGAGAGTTTCAGTATTTTAGACACGATGTTATCGTCTGTCGTGACAAAGCCATTAGATATTTTATACCCTAAAAAGGAGATTTCTTGATAGGCTATGTCAACTTTTGTAGGCTTCACAGTCAGTCCGTGCTGTCTGATCCGTTCAAATGTCTGCTGTAATGTCTTTATGTGGTCTGTCATCGTCTTTGTGTGAACACAAATGTCGTCCATGTAACAGATAATGTTTGTTATGTCAACAAGTAAGAGTCGTGTCATGCGTACCAATGTCGCTGGGGCATTGACTAGCCCAAATGGTAATTTGCACCATTCGTACAGTCCCCAAGGTGTGGCAAAGGCTGTTAGATGTCTGCTCTGCTCGTGTACCGTTATCTGCCAATAACCTTTAGTCATATCTAACTTCGTAAAGTACCTAGAGTCTGTCAGTTCTGTCAGTAGATCTTCGCAGTTGGTCATTGGTTCCAGATCTAAAAGTGTTATTTTATTTAATTTTCGATAATCTACACAGAGTCTTATCGTGTTTTCCTTTTTGCGTACCATGACCATTGGAGACGAAAAATGTGATTGGGATCGTCTAATGATGTTGTTTTTTTTTTCTAAGCTAATGATCTCTTGATGTAAGTTTTCTTTGTAATGTAATGGAATGGTGTAAGGTCTGCATTTTATTGGTGTGTTTGAAGTGAGCGTGATGTGATGTTGTACTAATTCTGTTTGTCCTGGGTTGTTGGAGAAGATGGTGTTGTACTGTTGTATGAGATGTTTGCAGCTGTCTGTTTCTGCTTGAGTTAAATTTGGGTTTATTTTGATTTCTTTCAAGCAGTTTGTCGTGTCTAATGCAGGTGTTGGAATTTCGTCACTATCTTCGTCATCTTCATGGTCTATTATAACTGTACAGGCAGTTGTATCGTCTTGTTCGTTGTCTCTGTTGTAGTATGGTCTTAGCATATTGATGTGGAATATTTTATGTTTGTCTTTTATTTGAATCTCATAGTCTACCGTTGAAATCTGTCTTATTACTTTAAATGGTCCTTGCCAAGAGTCAGTCAATAAGTGTCGGTCACTAGGTAAGAGGAGAAGTACGTCCTGTCCAGGTGTCAACGTTATTGTCCTGTTACCTTTGTCTGCATATTGTCTATATGTAGCACCAGATAGTTTTAGTGCTTCTTTTGCAATAGTACAAGATTTGATGATTCTTTCACGCAATGATGTTACATATACGTATGATGATATGGGTTTAAGTAAAGGGGTGGCTTCAGTTAACATTGAATGGTAGATACTCAATGGGCCACGTGGCTTTGGCACCATAGATAAGTTCAAAAGGAGAGAATCCAGTACTAGAATGTGGGACCTCGCGATAAGCAAAAAGTATAGCAGGCAAATATATGTCCCAGTTTTTGGGATATTCTTGCGTGACTTTAGCAAGCATATGCTTCAAATCTCCGTTAAACTTTTCTATGATTCCCGTTGAGTGAGGATGGTATGGTGAATTGAAACATTGTTTCACCCCTAACATTTTGGTGAAAGCTTGAGTAGATGATGCAATGAATTGGCTTCCCCGATCTGATAGGATAGTGTCTGGAAATCCTATTCGTGAAAATATATGGAAGAAAACTTCCATGATATCGTTGGCAGTTATGTTCTTTAAAGGAATCGCTTCAGGCCAGCGGCTACATAAATCGATGATGGTAACGATAAATCTATTCCCTCTGGATGTTACTTGATTCAGAGGGCCCACTATGTCGACAGATATTTTCTCAAAAGGTCGACTGGCTAAGTCGGTAATTTGTAATTTGGCCTGTGGGGGTTTACCTTTTTTCACTAGTTTTTGGCAGATATCACAACTTCTACAATATTGCTTAATGTCATTGCAGAATCTTGGCCAATAAAACTGTGTTAGTAATCTTGATCTGGTCTTTGAGTACGCCATATGCCCTGCAAGAGGTATATCATGGGCAAGATGTAAGGCTTGCTTACGGTATTCAATTGGCAAAACAGTTTTCTCTGTGGTGCTGTTACCTCTGGTATAGTACCTGGTGAGGATGCAATTTTTCAGAGCAAAATGCCATCTTGCATTTTTAGTTACCTTTGGCTTTTGGCCGATCAGATTAAAATATTTAGATAATGAAGGATCAGCCTTTTGGGCTGTTACAAAATTCTCCTTCATGGTTTTAGGAGGCAGTACCACTGGGCTTAGCATTTCTATCGCCTCAGTTTGATTAATTTCATCTTGCACTCTAGCAGTAGATCTGGTTACTGCGTTCACACATTCAATGATATCAGATGGTGATGAAACATTTTGGTCAATGATTTCATGAGATGTTAGTGCTCCATTAGCTACCATACATTCATTTGGTGATACCATACTTTCAATGATGACATGTGATGGTGATGATGTTATGTTATCATCAATGCAAACAGATGTAATATCATGAGGCATATCATTCACCTCTGGTAAGTTCCCAATGATAATATCACACACAGGGTTAGTTAATGCAGCGCATTTTACTTTCCCAGTGAGGAATGGTGTCTGAATATATGCCCATGCTAATGGGTACTTTTCGATATTTCCAGAGAATGTTCTGCATGTTACGTGCCTGCCTGTATAGTCTGTAGGCATTATGAACTTTCTCTTTAACCCTATAAGAGAACTTCCGGTGTCACGAAGGACTGTAGCAGGCTTGCCATTCACATATCCCTGGTGGATGTTTATTCTGCCTTTGGAATCTATTACCAAATTAGCTTCCTCATTGGCAATAGGAATGGAGTGGCCGCATGTTAAAATGCCATCTTCATAAAAGGTATTACAAATAGTACATTTATGTGAATTAAACATGTCAAAAGCCTGTGCTGAGTTCACAGGGTGATTTTCTGAATGTTCTTCATCTGATGATGAACTGTCAAATAAGGCGGCATTTGCTTTCTTGGTCATTTGCCTTCCTTTACACGCATGACGCTAGTGGCCGTACACTTTACAGAGGAAGCATTTTCGTGCATTTTTAAAGGTTTTACGTTCCTTATCCTGACTATTTATGAAGTTCTGTAAGTATGTAAGATATGCCGGATTCTTGTCACACATTTCACCTTGGTGGTGTGAAATGTTACAAAATCTACAATGATTGTATTTCTCAGAAGTAGGCTTATATGTTCTTTGCCTATTGTAGGGTTCTGATCGAGGTTTTTCATAGTTAGCAGCTGCTACGAAGTTTGTATCAGTAGCCTCACTAGCAAAACAATGTTTATTGGCTGAATAGTAAGCCGAACCACGTCTCTCAATCTGTTCTACACTCGTACATTCATTCTCTAGCAAAAATTTTGAAAATGATGATGGAAGGGATGTGATGATTTTATCCCTGATGATGAGATCTTCTAACTTATGAAAGTCTTTATTTACTTTGGCTGCTGAAAGCCATTTTGTAAATACGTCTCGGACTACGGAGACATAATCAGAGAACGTTTGAGTAGGTTTTGGACTCAATTTGCTGAACTGTTCTCTGTACCCTGCCTCATCTAGCATAAAATGTGCCATAATTTTTAACTTTAGATAGTGGTAATCTTTTCTGAGGTCTTTGGGGATAGTCTCTATGACTTTCAGAGGTTCCCCTGACAAACTCCTCATATAAATAATGTTCCATTCAGAAACTGGGACCTGATAGTGGTCCATTAAGGTTTCAAAATTCTGGGTGAAGGCTGCAATGCAGTCACCTGAGGTATAATTTCTCACAATACCTTGATACTTTTTGTACTGGTTTTCTTTTTCCAGTCTTTCAGATTTCTTAGACTCTTTGTTTATGGCAGTATCGGCTTCAAGCTGTTTAATTTTGAGTTGTAATTCGAGCTCCTCTCGTTTACTTTGAGCTGAGATTTCTGCCTGTTTTAATGCTCTTTCAGCCGCTCTTTCCTCGCGTTCGTGGTATTCAGAATATTTTGTTTCACTCCACTTTGTTAACTCGTCACCAGTTAACTTTAGCTTTAAACCCATCTCGATGAAGTCGTTTAACGAAGACATGATGGAATGTTTAAATGAAAATGAGTTATCAGACACACACTTTGTTACAAGGTGTTAGTAACGTGAAAAATTTACAATTTTGTTGAACTTACAATTTATGCCCAAATTTGCATCCGAAAGTATATACAAAAAATATACTCAAGTGTACTGGATGCGGTGGAGAACGGTTCACACCAGGGCTAGGAACTGTAGGGTCGCTACTTCAAGGACAAATGACCTCTACGGGCAACGGTTTCAGATGGCACAGAAAACCTGCTTTCTTTTGGGAGGAAATAAGTTAGAATCTACCTTTATGTGATGTGTATGCTTGTCACTAAGTTTTGATTAGGTTTGTATGGCGTTGAGTGTAATTGTAGGTCGTAATGTCGTCGGTCAACAATTTTTTTTTCAAATCACAAGTCACTTTCTTTCCCGAACTTTCTGCTTTCCACAACTAACTTCACAAATACAATCTAGATATATTTTACTAATCTACCACTATGATGGTACATCACTTACATCACGATGACATTCAGTAAGGACATAGACATCATGTTTACAAGATGGCGACAAGGTCAAAATGGCGACAAGTTCAAAATGGCGACAAGTTACACAATCACCGATGTTTTACACGTTTACAAGTTCAAACAATCTAAGAGGATGAGCCTTCCACGTTCAAACAATCTAAGAGGACGAGCCTTCCACGTTCACACATGTCAGGATCTTAAACCTGGCTCGTTGGACCTAACATATGTGAGACAAGTACAAGTACACAAGGATTGGACTTGACACACAATGACACTAAGTTCAATGGATTTATTTACAATTCACATGCAATACGATCTAGTTTGGCATGTGATGATCATTGCTATACATATACAATACATCAGTACACTTACAGACAAAACCCACAGCTTCACAGTCTATCTCACAAGATATACAAGAACTCGACTTTCGGGCACAGAACTACACGAAGCCTTTCTCAACCCACACGTCCTGTCATGTCCGAGTTCCCAAGCTGTCTGCCGGTTTCCCCGCACAGCGCTTGCCCTGTGGATTGGCTTCACGAGGACTGCGTGCGTCTTGCTTTGTCCTTGCCTGACCGCTGACTATCACGTCAGCCAGCAACCTGCGGGCAGGTAACTGGTACTCGCCTGGCGGGCGTAACGATGTTACTGCATCCCGGTTGGAGACTATTCGCCTGGCGGGCGTAACGATGTTACTGCATCTCGGTTGGAGACATTAGAGATTCCGACAATTACCTTTTCCTGACTTTTTAGTTTTTATTTACATTAAAAAATACTTAAAAGTTTATTTTCCTTCAGAAATGTAAACGGTAATTTACCTTCAGCAATATAAACGTTAATTTATCTACTGAAATATAAACGTTAGTGTACCTTCAGAAAATATAAACGTTAAATTACCTTCAGAAATAGGGACCGCTTCGCCGAACTGACACTGAAATTGCGTACAGCCGTTCTGGTGGTCAAATTTGTCCAGGTGGCTGTAGGTGAGCCCCAGGTACGTACAGCCTTGCAGAAGTGAATGCGAACAGCTAAACTTCAATCGGATATCAATGTTTGTCAGTAATTCATTGCACAAGAAGTCACGTTCCGCTATTTATCTACACTAAACAATCATGTCTCTTCATTCATATGATTGAATTACTATTCTTATTCTTCTTCTTCTTCTTCTTCTTCTTCTTCTTCTTCTTCTTCTTCTTCTTCTTTTTCTTCTTCTTCTGCTGCTGCTGCTGCTATGATGCTGCTGCTGCTGCTGCTTCTTCTTCTCTTCTTCTTCTTCTTCTTCTTCTTCTTCTTCTTCTTCTTCTGCTGCTGCTGCTGCTGCTGCTTCTTCTTCTTCTTCTTCTTCTTGTTCTTCTTCTTCTTCTTCTTCTTATTCTTCTTCTTCTTCTTCTTCTTCTGCTGCTGCTGCTGCTGCTGTTGCTGCTTCTTCTTCTTCGTCTTCTTCTTCCTCTTCTTCTTCTTCTTCTTCTTCTTCTTCTTCTTCTTCTTCTTCTGTGCCTGGTTTGGAGCAGATGTCGGCGATCACGACTCTCCAATCAGCACTGTCATCTGATACGTTGGTAATGTTAGTGGTGCTTATATTATCATTAGCTATTGTCCAGCTTTTTAATCTCACTGCTTACACCTTCCTCTGTCTTTCTCTGCCTCTGTTGCCTAGTATTGTCACAAATAGTCTAATTTCTCTACTTCTCTACATATCCCATACATTTCTCTACTTCTCAACATATCCCATACATTTCTCTACTTCTCAACATATCCCATACATTTCTCTACTTCTCTACATATCCCATACATTTCTCTACTTCTCAACATATCCCATACATTTCTCTACTTCTCTACATATCCCATACATTTCTCTACTTCTCTACATATCCCATACATTTCTCTACTTCTCTACATATCCCATACATTTCTCTACTTCTCTACATATCCCATACATTTCTCTACTTCTCTACATATCCCATACATTTCTCTACTTCTCTACATATCCCATACATTTCTCTACTTCTCTACATATCCCATACATTTCTCTACTTCTCTACATATCCCATACATTTCTCTACTTCTCTACATATCCCATACATTTCTCTACTTCTCTACATATCCCATACATTTCTCTACTTCTCAACATATCCCATACATATCTCTACTTCTCTACATATCCCATACATTTCTCTACTTCTCTACATATCCCATACATTTCTCTACTTCTCTACATATCCCATACATTTCTCTACTTTACCTCCCCTGGTGATATAACCCATACATTTCATGTATCGTGTCCTGATGGCTTCTGCGAGCGACCTGGTGGCGCCAGTAACAGCCCTCGCATACACCTTCCATACATACACCTGGGTAGTTATGGCACCTTTGTTAGTGTGTTTGTTGGCAGTGTGTTGAGTACACTTATGTCTGACGGGAGGCCCCGTTGTCGTTTGGAAAATGCAAGGATCGAATCCTGTTTTCCCCACAAGTTCTAGTATTTGTATTCCCGTGTGTGATCTTTGGTCTCAATATCTGCATTTATTACACCAGGTTTACCCTTTAGAATGACCCCAGACTTTAGATAATGTTCAAGGGTAAATTAATTAAAAATATGTATTTCTTGAGTTGAGTCTACAAACTACATTACTGTATTCGGAACATTCCCATGCGTGTTCCGTTTCATCGTCAACAGCCAGCGAAGAGTCCCAGTACTGATCGCAGCAGCTGCAGTTTAACCATGTGTCCGTCCTCCACTTCCTCCCCGAGGACCGAATATGGGCCAGACCCCCGGCCAACCCTCGCCCCACCACTCTCTCCAAGCCTCGATGACCCATCTGCTCTTCCAGACTGTTTACACAACCCTAAAGCTCCCCCCCCCACACCCCCACCCTCTCCACAGTATAAGGACACCATACCCAGCGACCCAGACCCACCCAATCCCTTCCCTTCCCCTCGCCCTACAATCACACCAGAATACGCCAGGGAAAAGTCCCAACAGATGCCCCCCATCTTTGATCCCTGAATCGAAGCGAGCCACTCTGCTGGAAGCACGCCTGTACATACATACTTTACCAGTATTTATATAAGTCACTTCTGGTAATATGTGTGTTGACATGTGGTGGAAATGTCAGTACCTATTCTATCCGAAACAACAACTTTCAAACGACAATTGTCGATTGTGACTGGAAATTAGCTCACAGACATGACCTTGATGATTTGTGTGTTCTAAATAGATTGTGAGCCTTACTAGAACAAGATTACCAGTAACAAAATATACGTTGCCTCTAAATTTCGTCAGCAAAAAATAAACAAACACAAACCGACACAAATACATGGAATACACTACATGAAAATAACCCCCAGAAGAGTCAGGTGTATGTGTTCTCTGACCAGCACGTCTCTGAGGTCGGTCAAGTCTGGCAGCAATGGTCGCCATGCAATGTTCAGGGTGTATCGGGTATCGCAAGGGCAGGAAAGGGGCGAGGAATAGAATAGGCCACCTCACCACATAATACGTGACCTAGTATACCTACCCCTACGGCCGACCGTATCTGCTACGGCACTGCGAATAGTGTTCAGTGGAGAGAACAGGTTGTCACGGTACTTACCCTGTTGAGCTGACGTCTGCGCTGAAATGTTGAGAGAGAATATTGATTTGTTTCATTACATGACACGGTTATCATTATTAACTCTCTCTCTTTCTCTCTCTCTCTCTCTCTCTCTCTCTCTCTCTCTCTCTCTCTCTCTCTCTCTCTTTCTCTCTCTGTCTCTCTTTCTTCCTCTCTCTCTTTCTCTCTCTCTCTCTCTCTTTCCCTTTCTCTTACTCTCGTTCTCTTCTCTATATCTCTCTCTTTCTCTCTCTATCTTTCTTTCTCTCCTTCTCTCTCTAGCGACCTCTCTCCTTCTCTCTCTTACCTCTCATTCTCTATCTCGCTCGCTCTATCTTTCTCTTTATTCTTCTCTCCCACTTTCTCTCTCGCTTTTCTCATTCTCTCTCACTCCCTCTCACTTTCTCTTATTCTATCTTCTCTTTCTCCTTCTCTCTCTCTCTTTCTCTCTCCCCTTCCCTCTTCTCTCTCTCTCGCTCTCTCTCTTTCTCTTGCTCTCTCTCTTTCTCTTGCTCTCTCTCTCTCTCTCTTTCTCTCTCTCTTTCTCTTTCTCTCTCTCTCTCTCTCTCTCTGAACCGACTTTCAAGTCAAGTTCGTTACATATTCTTTACAGGACGTCGCAGTCACCCCTAATATTTTTGGCTGTTTGTGATTTCTTGGCAAGCATAGCGTTCAGTAGTTTCCTCTGGGCATCACCCTAAAGCGAGTTAATGGAAAGTGAAACCTTAATATACAAATAAACTCTCAAGTATTTATGAGTACTCTTAGAAGTATAGAAAAGTATAGTTTAGAGGACACACTTTTTTTTTGTTCGCATATCCTTTACAGGACATCGCTGTCAACATCAGCATCTTTCAGCTGATTGTTGATTTCTTGGCAAGGTTACGCTCAGTAGTTTGCCATTGCTTTCTGAGCGACCGGCTCACATATCCCGTAAGTTACCGACGCGGAGAGAACCGCTACCGATTCTCGCGCACGTCACATTACTCACGAGAGTATACGGGATTACGGAGAAAGGCGTGTAACTCCCAGATCAAGGAGACCGGCAGAGGACACACTAGACAATATAAATACTTTAAGCTTTAGTGATCACACCAGGACTCGAACCTCCGCCAATAAATAACAAGCGTGTTTTTGTATATGTATTACATTGAATGGATGTCCTCTCAGTAAATAGGGTACATTGAAGTACTTGGGAATCACCAGGGTTGTCCATAGGACATAATTTACATTGCGTGGTAATTTATGCATGTCCCATCCCATGCCGTCCCATGGGACTTTCCCATGGGAATAACATTCCCATGGCCAAGCCTGGCAGGCTTGTCCATGGGACATGTTTTTCTGTCCCACCCAATGGTAATTTATGCCTGTCCAATCCCGCCCCATCCCATCCCTACACTATTTAAAAAATCCCCCTTTTTTCCCATGGGATTACCATGGCCAAGCCTGGGAATCACCTTCTACAGATGTGTGTCTCTTGAGGATCAAGTGGAGGCTTTAGTGGCAAAGGCTGGAAAGAGCGAGCTCGAAAAGTTTGAGCGCATGCGGAATGCGGCCATGCGGGTGATACTCGGTGCCCAAAGTAGACACTAAGTATATATATGTATGAGGCATATCCTTGCACTACCAACAATTGCAGACAGGCACAGGGTCTTCAAGCCAAATGGTACCTGAGAGTCGCTGCTGACAGGGATCACCCCCTGCATGAAGCCATGGATTTGGTCAATGGTCATAGATTGAGAAGAGGCGGGTCATGAATGGCACAGGCGGAAATATATATCAGCCAGGTGTGTGAAATAGAGAAGTCTATAGAGAACCCCATAGAGAACCCTATAGAGAACCCCATGTTTGAATAGACCAGTTGGCACACAATTGATGATGCCGCCTTTATTACTCCAGTCGCCTTTATTGTCCAGATCATTTCTTGGTACTCATGTTAGGTTTAGTCGAAGTTGTAACGCATGTCATTTTTTTAATCATTGCCTCGATGGGGACCACAGGACCGGCAGATAGACACGCTGACCATTCGGCCAACAAGGCTCCTCAGTTTGATAAACAACTAAGTCCATTTACGGAAACTCACCTAGAAATGTAAGAAACATCATCAGCAGGTGGCGCTCTGATATTTTCATGGCCATCGTTGCCTGTGAAACACACAACACAAACCGTCATTAGATCAGAGCATCTTTGCTGTCAGTAATTATTATTATTATTATTATTATTATTATTATTATTATTATTATTATTATTATTGTAATGTGTTTATACAGCAGTTGTTTACATTATGTCAGTTATTATTAATGTAAAGTATTTATACAAAAGTTGTTTACATTATGTCAGTAATTATTAATGTAACTTGTTTATACAACAGTTGTTTACATTATGTCAGTAATTATTAATGTAACTTGTTTATACAACAGTTGTTTACATTATAGTCAGTAATTATTAATGTAACGTATTTATACAGCATATTTTTACAAAATGTCAGTAATTACTAATATTACGTGTGTATTGAGTTTTGTCATCATCGGCGTTAAGCATAGACAATGAGCAAGTAAGTCACTGTACACTGAGGATATCGAAGAACTTACACAGAGGATATCGAAGTGTCCGAAGTGCTGTCATGTCATAAACTGAACTGAACTGAATGTACATGCGATTAGAATATGGATTAAAATATGGATTAGAATATGGAATACAAGCCAGGGTAAAGTTAAATAAAAATTATTTGTACGTCGTTTACAGGACGTCACACTTAACCCCAGCATGTTTCGCCTGTTTGTGATTTACTTGGAAAATTTATGTTCAGCAGTTTGCCATTGATTTCTGAACGACCCAACGCTGTATGTTGTTGGTGCGTAAACTTGAGTGATGTTGAAATCAAAAGGTCAAGGCAGTATTGCTATGAGAACTATTGTGCTTATGCTGAATTGTTTTCGCCATGGTAACTTTCATTCTTCTGCCTAAGTTTGATACTAATGGAACGTTTGATTAAAAAAAAATGAATGTGCTTAGATATATCGACTCCACAAACAGCTTTCGTTCTTCACTATTTCTTCTTCTTCTTTGCGTTCATCAGGAGTGTTGTTTTTTTTTTTCAGATGTGATTGCGGTGTGTCCAGTTAGGCACCCTTGGGCCGAAACCCTTAGGCCAACACATCCGACTTTTAGCGTGCAATTTTGACCAGGTTAGCATTTCTGGGAGACTATCACTTTTGTGGTACCGTTCACATCCCAGCTGGTCAAGTTGGAACAGTCGAAGACTTCACGGTCACCCTCAAGGGAAGGCAGGGACAGTCCATGGCATTTTCCGCTATCCAGGGTGGCTTCCATAGTTGCAGAGCCGACACATAGCGCCCTGGTGCTGGGCTTGCCGAGGGAATCGCCACGTCCTGCTCATGGCTGCTTTAATTACTCACTTCAATATATTGGGCGTTTTGTTCACCCCGGTCCATTCCCGCACAAACCAGACCGGTCTGCAGATGGTATCCACTCAGCGAGTTTTCAATTCGGACATGTGCTTGTCGTTGTGCCCCGGGGACAATATAGTCAGAGCACGACTCTATAGTTCCGGACACGACAGACATTCGGAAAACTATATAGTCAGAGCTGTTCCGGACATGAGCGGCGTTCGGAAACTAGGTAGTCAGAGCTGCTCCTAGCGTTCTTCACGATTTGAGAAGTTCAATTAAAAACTAATCCTTCAGAAACTGTGTGCAGTCGACATGTTATAACATTCCAAGCTTGGCCATAACTCAACATCTGCTAATTTGTGGCTATAAAGTTAACAAGGTGTTTTGTACACTGTATTCAATGAAAAACAAACGATTATACATATATGCTTAGGCTTCAGTAATTATGTGTTTCCCACCACTTTTATGCAAAGCAGAAAGGCTTTATAGTGAAATTACCAAGGTGATTACAAATGCTCAGCATTCTAACAGTATTTATATGTGTATATCAGCCAAACTATAATTCACGTATTCACTTCATACGAGGTATACCTCTGCAGTATGTACTTGACGAGATGCGGGGAAATATGTCAGGCAATCAATCGTGCAACTTATTGTTTATGATTTCTTTGTTTTGTTTTTTTGTTTTTTTGTTGTTGTTTTTTTTTTGCGCTCGCTCGCTTTGAACCCAAGCGTAGTCCATACACACTATTTATAGTAGTGATGGACTGAATTTTGCCTGTGGATTAGCTTTCCCTATTAACAGTGTCCCTCGCCATCAGGCGAACCCACTCCGACTTCAGAGGTAGCTTCTGTGTATTAAGTTTACTAATTGTAATTTTTAAAACTATCACTTAGGACGAACAAATGGTTTTATCAATGATCTCTCTCTCACACACACACACACACACACACACACACACACACACACACACACACACACACACACAGAGGGAGAGGGAGAGAAAGAGAGACAGAGAGACAGAGAGACAGAGAGAGTAATTAGGTAAAGATAGCCGACCTGTGTGAAAATATTCTGAGAAATAACACAATCGATGCAACATGAAAACGAAAACTAACAAGATACTTTCACTTACTAACTGATCGTAAGTTACAATGTAATTCTCCAGCAACGAAGCGACTGATCCCTTTTGCCGCACACGTATATACTAGATTTTGTTTTCTTGTTATTCTGTCCCACGCTGTTCGCCCAAACTGCCGGGAAGGCAATGTTTAAATCCCAGATTTTCTCTCCGAGTCAACATACCGAACCGCTTGTAATTTCGTATTGAATAATTTTGATTGGATAAGACATGCTCACCAACGTTGAAGTTGTGAATCAAAATAATCGTTATTTTCTGCAGATGTATTTGTGTACACATGTCACCGGGTTTCTATAGCAACGTGTCACGGTTATTGCATGACAAAAGTATAAACTGATGTCTGTTTGTAAAGTCTCACTACACTTTGTATTGAGAACAAATTTGAAAAATGAAGTGCATGATGTCATTAAAAACAATGTGTTAAAAATTCATTAAATTAATTACAGTAGGTCTTGCAATGGTCTAAAATTGTTTTGGGGAAGCTGGAAAGTACCAATGAAGTATTCATTATAACAGGTGTTGGAATTGTCCACCACGGGCTGCAAAACATGATTGCATAAGTCTCTTCATATTATCAAATACTTTCTTCGACGTGTCTGTTGTTATTTCTTGAATGGTAATTCTGATTGCTTCTTTCAGGTCCTCAATTGTGTGTACGTTATTTTTGTAAACATTTCCTTTCAAGAAACCACAAAGATAATTTTTTTTTTTTAAGTCGCTTAAAAATCGACAGGGCCGACTTCATTGCACCGGGATTTTATTCATATGTCTCAGTCTCTTTCCGTAGCGTGAAAAGCGTCGCACAAAGCACGAACTCCGTAGCTTCAGCGACGACCCTCAGGAGTCTCTGAAAAAATGCACTCGTGAACCGAAGGACGCGGCCCGGAATCAAATCCACAACCTTTGCAGCACGAGTCAGACAGCTTGATCACTTCGCTACGGAGACTCCCTAAAAAAATGAAGTCATATATAATAAATGAAGCTATAGATAATAATCTAATGCAGTTATATCTGGAGTACGAGCAGGCCGAATTTCGCGTGATGCCATTTCGAAACACTTGTTCTACCAAAAACTTCTTTCTTCCGATGATATCACCATTCTGTATGGGGTGCAAAGAATTACTCCAGCAGACGACGGCCATTCGCTGTATATTGCTTAACGATGGACTGTGGGGAACATTTTTTATGACATCATTTATTTCATATTTCAAATTTGTTCTGCGTACAAAGTGTAGTGAGACTTTATAAACACCCGATATAATCTTCTTGAATTTTCTCGAAAACACCGCATGACGAACAGAACACAAAAGAAGAACCAATGGCAAATTACACCATTAAAGAACTAATATTTGCGGGCGATCAAACACTATTAGCAAATTCAGAAACAGAATTACAAGACCACGTGAAAAGTCTAAATGAAGTGTGTAAGGAACATAACATGAAAATTAGCATCAGTAAAATAGAGGTAATGACTATAATCAAAGAAGAAACAACAACAAAGATTCATATAAAAGAATACCTCCTAATCAAGTGCCATACCAGCTGACGTAGACGTTCATAAATCTCCATAGATCTCAGTCTTTGGTTTTCTGAATCAACTCTGCTGATGATATTCCTCAATGCTACAGTATCAATCAATCCAGCATAATTTCTCTTGGTCAGCCTCTGCCTCTCTTCTCCTCGATCTTTCCAGTTGTTACGATGTTCTCCAATGCCTCTCTCCCCATCAATGACCAAAAATTGCTGTTTGCCTTTTCTTATTGTTGTATATAATGTTCTAGTTTCATTAGCCTCTTTCAGGCTGTCGTTGTTAGTTATTTTGGCAGTCCAAGGAATTCGCAACATTCGTCTCAGGAACCACATCTCTGTTGCTTCCAATCTCTTCCTAATGTGTTCATTTACATTCCAATATTCACAAAATACCACAACAAGCAATGATGTACAGGTCAGATGGAAGCAGAGGAAGAGGCCGACCATGTAAACTATAAACAGAGGGAATAGCAGAGTCCATGTGAATCTTGTTGGGGGATGAGTGGTCTCGAGGTATGGTGTCCGCCTCGAGTGCTAGAGGTCCCGGGTTCAGGCTCAGGTGAGGACCAGGATTTATTTAAAAAATCCACCTGGACTTCCAGTAATTTCCCCTGGTCTCTGGGTAGTGAGATCGGACGCCCGTGTATATTGTTGCGCACGTAAAAAATCCCTTGGCAGTTGGAAATCGAAAAAGAGTAGCCTAACGGCGCTGCCCGGGCAAAATTTCGAGTTAAAAATCTACCCAAAGCATTTCAGGATCCTCGCCGATGCAACGGAGTTCGTGCATTGAGCTGAGTTTCTCCAAACTTAGGTTTGAGTTAGGAGGAAAACGGAGCACTTATGGGTTCAACCGTGTGCCGTGATGTTGATCCAACGACTAAAACTAAAAACTAAAAAATGTGAATCTTGTCACAAGAAGCCCACAAACGGGCACTCTCTCGTTATGTATACTTCACCTCGAAACCGGAAGGTACACGAGGAACACGATTTTTTTAAAGACCTTTTTTTCAAAGCGAGCGAGAGAAAACAAAATATAATAATAAATTGTCTCGACGCAGTTTTCTTTCAGTGCTTTGATAGCGCCATTAACGTTTTGTAGTCCTGGGAGCAAGAAGGGTAAGTGGCCAACCGTTCCCTAATTTTGACAAGCGGCGAGCAGAGGTGTCGAACCGCGTCCGACCGTGTTCATGACACCAGCACAGATCGCTGTCAACTCTGCCAACTCGCCCGTCTGTGGGTTGGCTTGACCTAACCTATTCTACCCCAACAGATTCATATCTAGCGCAAACACGAATTTAATATTTAAGTAGACAATCAATGCAACTTTAGGTGGAAACGTCACGGAACGTGCTCATAGACAACGAGATTCGCAATTTTACGCATATTTGTACAAAGTGTGGCCGTGAAAAGCTTCTAACAATGTATACAATGATGTACATAAAAACGATCTAGCATGAGACTAAGTTTAAAAGATAGACATTTCATCAAACAAATCATTGGAAAATAAAAAATAGATATGTGTAGATTATCCAACACACGGTTATCCGTCCCGCGATATTCACGAAGGAATAGCAATTTCCGAAACAATGATTAAAACCGGCAACCACATACCGTGGTATTCACGTCTGTCTAAAGTAGAATCAATAGTTTGTAAATGGCTTTGAGAAATGTCTTTGTTCAGTATTAAAATATGTTACACGGACTATGTATTGTTGAAATGTGTACATTAATACTTTCTGCAAATCTACTTTGCATAATACACATAATATAAATTTTTGGTAGGCCCTTGAGGCAATTAAAATTGCAAGAGAACTAAATTCATGTGTATTGATTTGCCCTTGTAGAAGTTTATGAAAGTAGTACTACTAGTATATGCCTAGAGAGCCCATAAGACATTGTAAGCTATAGTGACAAAAGCGGGATTAAACCTGCCACCTACAAGTGACGACAACCAGTTAATTACAGCGATGCTTTAGCAGTTTGACGGTTCCAGTCAGTTTTGTAATATATATTAATGAGGAAAAATTGGAGGTGGTGGAAAATTTTGAATTTCTTGGGTCATTGATCACCAAAAACGGTGACACAATGAAAGAAATTAGACGATGACTATCAATTGCTCTTCAAAGACTAAAACAACTGAATAAATTATGGAGAGGGACAGACACAACTACAAAAATTAGATGTTTAAGAGCATGCATCTTTCCCATTGCAACATACGCCTGCGAGACATGGACACTTACTAAACAAGCCGAGCAGCGCATAAATACCTTTGAATAGTAACACTGTTGCCTACCATGCATGTCGTAAGAGGCGACTAAGGAGGCTATAGTTCCGTCGCCCTGCTACTGAGTGAGTGCGTGGCGCGACACTGTGAGCTGAGTTTCGCGTGGAATGCTTTTACATCTGTCGGTGGTTGTTTGTAGTGTGAACTGCATGTTCGGAACGATGGCGGCCGGCTGTTGCTGGATTGACTGGTTTGCCTTTTCGGCTCACGGGTGCATTTTTCAGGAGACTCCTGGGAGTCACCGCTGGAGCTACGGAGTTCGTGCTTTGTGCGGCGCTTTAGGTGGGTCGTCCTGCGGAAAGAGACCAAGCCATATGGGATAAAACCCAGGTCAATGAAGTCTTTCTGGTGACTACCGTTTCCATCGACGATGAACTGTATTTTTCATGGAGGACTTTTGTGTTGGCATTTTGGCGGCGGCATTATGCACAGTGTATCTGTGCGGGCTGTTGGCTTGCCGATACTCCTGTCTACTCCATTGTTCACATTGGGCAGTGAGGAGCATTTTATGTGATATTCACTGGCACAGGAACGGAGCAATATGGGGACGACCCGTTGCCATGAAGTTGGAACCACGACTAACTAACTAACTAACTAACTAACTAAGTAACCTTTGAATATAAATGTTATAGACGAGTTCTAAGAATATCTTGGGTAAAGAAAAGAACAAATGCATTCCATACTTCAAGAGCTGAATATTGAAGAAGGTTGGCTATTAAAGACGATAAAACAAAGAAAATTGAAATATTTTGGTCACTTGAACGTCATGAAAGTTTGGAGAGAACAATAATGGAGGGGTGTATGCCTGGGAAGAGAGGAAGAGGAAGGCCAAAGAGAAGATGGGTGCAGGAGGTGGCGGATGATCTCCATATGGGTGTATCGGACGCGGGACATCTTGCTTATGATCGACAGGTTTTCCGCAAGGTTGTTATGGGAGCGAGGTTCCGCAAAGGACATGCTACTACTGAATGAATGATGAGTCAGTTTTGTGCAAACAGAAAGTGTTCGTTATAAATGTGACATTACCGCAGGGATAAGAAATGCTCCATCTTCGAACAATACCTATGATTTTGTGTTTTTAGTTTGTCAGCCAAGATATCATTGGTTTATTCACTTCATATGACAAAACTCTGCAGTGTGCACCTGACGAGATGAAGCGAAACACGTCAGGCAATAAATCGTGCAAACTATTGTTTGTGACTTCTGTGCTTAAATTCACTAAGGGTATATATTCTTCTTCTTCTGCCTTCATCCGGATGTTTTTTTCGGATGTGACTGCGTTGTGCCTGTTTACAGCAGAGCTGCGTTCTTGCGCCGTTAGGCCGACACATCCGACTTCTGCGGGCATTTGTTGACCGGGTTAACCTTCCCGGTGAGGGTATATATTGATGTTAATGACGTCATATTATCTACTGGCAATGGTGGCATTTTTAAATGTGGACAATTGTATGTTGAGTTGTGTCAAGAACCAACATCACCGAACCCGGGGCATTCTTACGCGTGCTCAGTCCTCATATTCAACAGCCAGCGGAGAGTCCCAATACTAATGGTACCAGTTGCAGTCTGATTATGTGTCCGCCTGCCCTTCCCTCTGAGATTTGAGTGTCGGCCATACCCTCCTGTCACTCCCTGCAGCATCAGTCTCTCCAGGCCATGATGATAGATTTATGTGTACTGTGATTGTGCTATGAAAGTGATCCTTAACAACCCATACACTCACACATACATTTTAAATAAGTCGCTTAAAAGTCGACAGGGTCGACTTTATTGCACCGGATTTTTATCCCATATGGCTCGGTCTCTTTCCGCAGCGCGGGCTGCCGAAAGCGTGGCACAAAGCATGAACTCCGTAGCTCCAGCGACAACCCCCATGGGTCTCCGAAAATATGCACCCTGGACCGAAGAACGCGTCCCGGAATCGAACCCACAACCATCGAAGCCAGAGTCATACGGTTTGACCACTTCGCCACGGAGACTGCTAAACACATACACACACTCACAAGCCCGAATTCTAATTCTTAAGCTCTAAAGAACACTTAGCCTCGGCTAGGAATCAAACGTATGTGTTTGGATGTTCGACCAGCTAGTTCGGTGTACCTTTAGCTTTCATTATATTTGTTGTTTTTGGAATCTTCAAGACGCCTGTTTTGTTCCGCCTCTTGTCAGTGAATTTGAATAACGAAAACCCAAACAAT
Source organism: Cepaea nemoralis (assembly GCA_014155875.1). Taxonomy (NCBI): domain Eukaryota; kingdom Metazoa; phylum Mollusca; class Gastropoda; order Stylommatophora; family Helicidae; genus Cepaea; species Cepaea nemoralis. The sequence continues at coordinate 34,652 of JACEFZ010028269.1, read as the reverse complement.
AGATTATACGATTTATTGCCTGGCATATTTCGCTTCATCTCGTCAGACACATACTGCAGAATTCACACAACATAAAATAAAATAACAAGATAAATCCTTCAAGCTGAAACATACACATGTTCGCACAGTAATGTCAATTGTCTACCACGGTAATTTTCAAAAACATTATAGCCAGTTTAAAATTACCGTGGTAGACAACTGACATTATTGTGCGAACATGTGTACATTTCAGCTTGCAGGATTTACCTAGTTATTTTACTTTATATTGTGTGATTTCTGCAGTATGTTCCTGACGAGATGCAGCGAAATATGCCAGGCAATAAATCGTTCTTCTTCTTCTGCTGCGTTCATCCGGAGTTTTTTTTTTTTCGGACGTGATTTAGTTGTGCCTGTTTACAGCAGAGCTGCGTTCTTGCGTCGTTAGGCCGACGCATTCGACTTCTGCGGACATTTGTTGACCGGGTTAACCTTCCCGGGGGTTTCTTAGGACGTTTGACTCTCACTGTTGTGGTGTTATCCCCCATCCCAGCTGGCCCACATAGAACAGCCAAAGACATCCTGGTCAGCCCTCAAGGGAAGACAGGGGCAGACCATGGGCATTCTCCGCCATCCAAGGAGGCTTCCATATTTGCAAAGCCGACACACAGCGCTCTGGTACTGGGCTCACCCAAGGAATCGTCACGTCCTGCACATGGCTGCTTAGCCTCACTTCCGTATATTGGGTCTTCCGTTCACCATAGGCTGTTCTTCCGGAAACCAGAAGAATGCAGTCTGCAGATGACATCCACACAGTGAGCTTTCGATTCGGACTTTCCACGTAATGGATTTGCTATCTTCTTCTTCTTCTTCGTTCATCCGGAGTTTTTTTTTCGGACGTGATTGCGTTGTGCCTGTTTACAGCAGAGCTGCGTTCTTGCGCCGTTAGGCCGACACATCCGACTTCTGCGGGCATTTGTTGACCGGGTTAACCTTCCCGGGTGATTTGCTATCCAAGCAATATTCCATTTCGTGCCACTAGAACACTTTTTCCACCTTTTACGAAGCCACACAGTGAGCTTTTGATTCGGACTTTCCACGTAATGGATTTGCTATCCAAGCAATATTCCATTTCATGCCTCTGTGGTATGAAGTGTGGCAGTCTACATACATCTTCTTGCACCTTTAAATGTCAACCTGAATGTATTCTGGTATGAACCTAAGGCCTATCCACGTCAATGTGGAAGCACTAGACTCGAGTTTGGCTCTCGTTTGAGCTCATCAGTAGTGCATATCCTTGACCGGACCCGGAAACAAACCCCGGGTCACTGGCGTGTGAAGCGGGTGTGTAACCACACGGCACACGCTGGACACGGCCAAATTATCATAACAGAATACTACAACGTCACCTATCGTAGGCTGTAGCTCAAGATTTGCCCGATCGCCGCGACTGACGTCCGTCAATCGATGTGGACCCGAACGATCAGGTCTTTTCGTTGGCAAGGCACACCAGGCCGCCTAAAGTCCAGCGAGCAATAATAAAATTATTAAAATTGATTTATTTGGTTGTTTCGGGATTTGAGATTTAAATATTGAGCACAACCCACTACTGGCAACACTGATGGTATTCTGGTATGAACCAAGGCCTATCCATGTCAATGTGGAAGCACTAGACTCGAGTTTCGCTCTCGTTTGAGCTCGTCAGTAGTGCATATCCTTGACGGGACCCGGAAACAAACCCCGGATCACTGACGTGTGAAGCGGGTGTGTAACGGCCAAATTATCATAACAGTATATTACAACGTCACCCATCGTAGGCGGTTTCATTCTGAGTGTTGTTTTTTTTTCTCAATACCAGGAATGTTTTCTATCATCTCAGGCAGTTGCTGCTGTCTCCAAGCTGGGAACTTGTCTGCATTGTAAAAGGGTTTGACTGTTGATATGTTAAGTATGGGATCTGCCCTAATCTTTCGTTTTGCAGTTTCTACAAAGTTGCTGCGCTTCAGTCTTCCCTTTCCAAAACCACTAAACCTTTTATACATAGGATGGTCTGTCAATCTTCTAAATTTTTCTGCTTGTTGCTAGACTCTGCTATCTCTTCTATCCTGCATTGGTTGTAAACAAGTGATCTTTTCTAGTTCATTTATAGGCAAGTGATCTTTTCTAGTTCATTAATAGGCGTTGTCTTCAGGCTTCCAGTTATGATTCGCATTCCTTGATTTTGGACTCTACTTATTTTGTTAAAGTTTGACTTAACTGCTGTTACCCAAGCTGCAATGGCATATTCCAGTACTGGCCTCACCCGTCCAGTATATAACTTTTTGAGAACTTTCTCATCTGCTCCCCACGTTGTACCAACAAGCTTTTTCATGATTGCCATTCTTTGTCTTGCTTTTGTTCGATTTTTCTCAAACTGTCTCTTCCATGTCAGGCGACGATCAAAGGTGACTCCTAGATAATTTGGATTTGCTTCATGCCGCAATATTTTTCCATTCAATACCAGCTTAGGTTGCTGAGTTTTATTTGAGAGGGAGAACACTGTGCATGTTGTTTTCTCCTCACTTATCTTCACTAGCCATGATTTTGACCAGTCCTTTAGCTGTACTAATATATTCTTCAGATGTCCATATGGCTAGGTCTTCTGCAAAGGAGGATGTGTGTACTCTGGCTGGAAAATTTTACGTGATGTCATTTATATATGCTAGGAATAATATTCGTGAAAGAACTCCTCCTTGGGGGACACCTTGCTCCAACAGCATCATTTTGCTGGTTTGTCCTTGTACTTTTGTACTGGCAGTTCTGTTCTCAAGGTAGCTGATCCATTTATACATTTTCCCACAAACATGCATTTTTTGCAGTTTTACTTTCAGTCCTTCCTTCCATACTTTATCAAATGCTTTTTCTAAATCTATCCAGACCGCTAGTGTGTGCTTTTTCTCTTGAAAGGCATCCTCTATTTCCTGAGCTATATAGGTTATTTGATCTTCAGTGGATCTGTACTTTCTGAATCCTGCTTGGTGTGGTGTTAAGAGTTTGTTTTCTTCCAGATGCCATGTTAGCCTGCCATTGATAATGCGTTCCATTAATTTTCCTACACAGCCAAGTAGACTAATAGGTCGATAGCCATTTGGTTCTTCCAGGTCTTTTCCTTTCTTTGGGACCGGTATTAGTATAGCTTCCTTCCATGCCTGTGGGACTATTCCTCTCTTCCAGCTGTAATTTAGGACTGCTAGTAGTTTCTTTTTTGCCCCAGTGCCTAGTCCTATTAGCATTTCATTTGTGATTCCATCCTTTCCTGGTGATTTCTTCTTTTTTAGGGTATTCATTGCCTGTTCCATTTCATCCATTGTTAGATTTGCCATCGTATATTCTGCTGCTGTTTCTGTATTACTATGATGTATCTGTTTGTCTTTGATTGCTTTCTTCTGTTCGGTTGTAATATCAATGTGATTTGCACTGGCATAGTGTTCCATTAGTGCATTTGCAGCCTTTTTCCCTGTAAGCAAGGCATTTCCTTGTTTAATTGTTATTTGTTTTGTTTCTAGGTCCTTCGTTGTTCATGGCTTTCACTAGTTGCCATAGTTTCTTCCCATCCCTGTCAAAATTCAGGTTTTCTGTTTTTTCCCTACAACAATCTCTTGTTGTTTGATTTACTGTTTTTTTTTAAATATTTTGCTGATATGGCTTTGAGAGAGATGTTCGCTTCAGTTGTTTGTTCTCTCTTTGCTGTCTTCCTGACATCTTCAACTTTGTCCTCCAAAATTTGAAGTTTTTCAGTCCAGTATAGTTTGTAATTTTTCCTCGCTCCTCTTGGAATAGACTCAGTATAAATCGTTCAATCTATTGTTTGTGTCTTCGTTAATAAAAATCATTACATTTGTTGCTTTTGGAATCTCCAAAGATGCCTGTTTCGTTCCGCCAACCCCCCAGTCAGTGAGTCCCAGATTTAATGATAACCCCAGGATTTCCCAGCGTGTGCTTTCCTCCACAAGAGAGTTCCACAAATATGGCTGCTCGCCAGACGCCAGGCTGAAGTCCAGCATCGGTATGTTTCCAGCTCGTTCTCTTCTAGCCTACATCCACGTACAGCTTGCACATCACACCAGAGGCTCGCTTGTTTCTAAGTTAGAGATGCACATGGTTGTGTTCAGCTTGTGCATTTGTTTACTTTGCTAGGCAGTACTCCCATAGCGGTCATGGCAGCGGAGTGTTTCAATGTTTCATTAGATTAAATTATTATTGATTAATTAATGCAATGAAATAAACATAATGAAATTATAAAACATAAAATAAATGTCGTCGGGTTAGGGTTTAGGGGTAGTGAATACAGTTTCGCAATCCCGCCATACCGGTCTCAAAGTCAACCACAGACGATTCAAGAGCGGATTGTGTTGCATTGATTCTCACAATGGTGTGAGTGAGTGTGAGAGTCGGCCCTTCAGTAAAAGTACTCATCATCCAGTGCCTTGCCATGCCACTCCACACATTGCATGGATCAGTTTGTGTCTTGACTCCCTTTGGAGCCATCACACAAAACTTGTAATCTTCTCCCGCTGTCTTCATCTATCTCTCCGCAAATCTTTCTGGTTGTCACAATATGTTCCAGTTTTTGTCTTCTCATAACGTGGTTCGGGGGGGGGGGGGGGGGGGGGGGGGTGAGTGGTCTCGAGGTATGGTGTCCGCCTTGAGTGTTAGAGGTCCCGGGTTCAAGCCCTAGTGAGGGCTGGGATTTTTTTCACGTGGACTTCTAGTAACAAAATTTCCCGTGGTCTCTGGGTAGTGAGATCGGACGCCCGTGTGTATTGTTCAGCACGTAAAAATCCCTTTGGCAGTTGGACATCAAAACTGAGTAGCCTAACGGCGCTGCCTGGGCAAAATTTTGAGTTAAAAATCTACCCAAAGTATTTCAGGATCCTTGCCTGTGCTACGGAGTTCGTGCACTGAGCTAAGATTCTCTGGGCTCAGGCTTGAGTTAGGAGTAGAATGGAGCACTTATGGGTGTGCCGTGATGGTGATCCATTGACTACACTAAATTAAACAAAGATGTGGCCATAAAATGATGACTGCCTCATTCTTATGTTTGTTTGATAAGTTGTCATTGTGACTCAGTTTCCCCAGATTGCTCAATTTTGTTGTCCAATTAATTTTCAACATTCTTCTGTAAAACCACATCTTTACACATGGAAAAGCCCTGATAAGAAGATATACTCAACAATAACAATACTCAACCAAATTGACTACACACTTATTAATAAAAGATTTATAATTGTACTAGCTGGCCCGGCTTCGCCCAATCCTTGGTGGGGAGCATCTCATTTAATTCATATAAGTAGTCATATAAGTTCCCGTTCCCATCTGTCTGTCTGCCTGTCTGTCGGTCTAATCATTTATTGGTTGCAGTTAGAACAACCTTAGATAAACGAAGACCAACTTACAAAAAGCATTAGAAAGAGCACTTGAAAGATCTTTACATCTTCCCCAACAATTAACTTGGGTAAATGGAGCAGCGGCAGCAGCAGAAGAAGAAGAAAAAGGAGGAGTAGGAGCTGGGAGGAGGAAGAGGGAGGTGGAGCAGGGAGGAGGAGTAGGAGGGAGGAAGAGATAGGAGGAGGAGGAGGGAGGAGGAGTAGTAGGGAGGAAGAGGGATTAGGAGGAGGAGGGAGAAGGAGGGGGAGGGAGAAGAACGCAGGAGGAGGAGGAGAGAGGAGGCGGAGGGAGGATGAGTGAGGAGGAGGAGGAGGGATGTGGAGGTAGAGGAGGAGGGAGGAAGGGGAGGAGGAAGGAAGAGGAGTGATTAGGAGGAGGGCGAGGAGGAGAAAGAGGGAAGAGGAGGATGGAGGAGGGGAAGAGAGGAGGAGGAGGAGGAATATAACGCATATGCCTGTAGATTTAATAATGGCTGAAGTTGTTCCATGTCTTCTTAGAGTTGGCGACAGTGTAAAGAAATATAAAATCTTCAAACTTGATAGAGATAAGGTAACTATTATTTATTTATTCTTTAAGCATAAAAAGATGAGTTACAATGTTATGCATTATGCATTATTTTTATGAAAAATTTGAAAATGCCTTAAAGATTGTATCATTATTTATTATAACTCATATGCCGGTACATAACTATGGACAAAGAGTTTATAAATCTTTGAAAACGATGCCACAATATGACTATAAGGTATACAGAAAAGTTATTCCCCTTGAAATAACTTTTACAGAGTTAGGTCCCCTGAGATATATGAAATTATAATGGAAAATTAAATAATATTGGGTAAGCAGCCGATTTCACACTAAAAAAATATGACAGTGGGCTGCGCTGGAATGAAAGGAAGACGTGTAGAAAATTTCATCTCAATCGGATGGGCCGTTCGCGAGCGCATAAAGGACATACGGACATACAGACAGACGGAGATCGCCTTTTATATATAAGATTAATGTTAATGTAATGCCTCGTTATGACAGTTATAGTGATCATGTACCACAATGTGGACAAATAAAAGTAAGGCTCAAAAGAAAGAAATGATTAGAATTTGTTTCACTTGGTCTTCTGACTCACTGGCCAAGCCTGCTGTCCCATGCGCTCACTAAGTCTGCTATCTCACTTACTGGCCAAGTCTGCTGTCCCATGCTCTCACTAAGTCTGCTGTCTCACTTACTGACCAAGTCTGCTGTCTCACTTACTGGCCAAGTCTGCTGTCCCATGCTCTCCCTTAGTCTTCTGTCTCACTTACTGGCCAAGCCTGCTGTCCCATGCTCTCACTAAGTCTGCTGTCTCACTTACTGGCCAAGTCTGCCGTCCCACGCTCTCACTAAGTCTGCTGTCTCACTTACTGGCCAAGTCTGCCGTCCCATGCTCTCACTAAGTCTGGTGTCTCACTTACTGGCCAAGTCTGCTGTCCCATGCTCTCACTAAGTCTGTTGTCTCACTTACTGGCCAAGTCTGCCGTCCCATGCTCTCACTAAGTCTGCTGTCTCACTTACTGGCCAAGTCTGCCGTCCCACGCTCTCACTAAGTCTGCTGTCTCACTTACTGGCCAAGTCTGCCGTCCCACGCTCTCACTAAGTCTGCTGTCTCACTTACTGGCCAAGTCTGCCGTCCCATGCTCTCACTAAGTCTGTTGTCTCACTTACTGGCCAAGTCTGCCGTCCCATGCTCTCACTAAGTCTGTTGTCTCACTTACTGGCCAAGTCTGCTGTCCCATGCTCTCACTAAGTCTGCTGTCTCACTTACTGGCCAAGTCTGCCGTCCCACGCTCTCACTACGTCTGCTGTCTCACTTACTGGCCAAGTCTGCCGTCCCATGCTCTCACTAAGTCTGTTGTCTCACTTACTGGCCAAGTCTGCCGTCCCATGCTCTCACTAAGTCTGCTGTCTCACTTACTGGCCAAGTCTGCCATCCCACGCTCTCACTAAGTCTGTTGTCTCACTTACTGGCCAAGTCTGCCGTCCCACGCTCTCACTAAGTCTGCTGTCTCACTTACTGGCCAAGTCTGCCGTCCCATGCTCTCACTAAGTCTGCTGTCTCACTTACTGGCCAAGTCTGCCGTCCCATGCTCTCACTAAGTCTGCTGTCTCACTTACTGGCCAAGCCTGCTGTCCCATGCTCTCACTAAGTCTGCTGTCTCACTTACTGGCCAAGTCTGCCGTCCCATGCTCTCACTAAGTCTGCTGTCTCACTTACTGGCCAAGTCTGCCGTCCCACGCTCTCACTAAGTCTGCTGTCTCACTTACTGGCCAAGTCTGCCGTCCCATGCTCTCACTAAGTCTGGTGTCTCACTTACTGGCCAAGTCTGCCGTCCCATGCTCTCACTAAGTCTGCTGTCTCACTTACTGGCCAAGTCTGCCGTCCCATGCTCTCACTAAGTCTGGTGTCTCACTTACTGGCCAAGTCTGCCGTCCCATGCTCTCACTAAGTCTGGTGTCTCACTTACTGGCCAAGTCTGCCGTCCCATGCTCTCACTAAGTCTGCTGTCTCACTTACTGGCCAAGTCTGCCGTCCCATGCTCTCACTAAGTCTGCTGTCTCACTTACTGGCCAAGCCTGCTGTCCCATGCTCTCACTAAGTCTGCTGTCTCACTTACTGGCCAAGCCTGCTGTCCCATGCTCTCACTAAGTCTGCTGTCCTACTCTTTCACTAAATCTCTTTTTTGTTCTTTCTCTAATCTGCTGTCTCCTCTTTCTCTAAACTTTGACTTTGACTAACCTTCTGTCTCACACTGTCTCTAACCTGCTGTCTCACACTTTGACTAACATGCTGTCCCACACTTTGACTAAGCTGCTTTCTCACACTGACTAAATTGCTGTCTCATACTCTGACTAACCCGCTGTCTCCCACTTTGACCAAGCTGCTGTTCTAGAAGTATCACAGCTCAACAGTGAAATCATTGTTTGTTCTCCTGTGTTTTCTAGCAGCTCATTGATGTGATATTGTGTACACCTGGTACAGCTCGCAAACCCAGCACAGTGAACTCAACTGGTTAGTCTTTTCGTGGATATGCTTCACAGGTATGTTCATCTCAGCTCCTTCTTGTTTACAGTGTGTATGATTTCAGTTGTGTACTCTTGACTGTCAGTCTCAGCTCTTGTTTACAGTGTGTATGATTTCAGTTGTGTACTCTTGACTGTCAGTCTCAGCTCTTGTTTACAGTGTGCATACATGATTTCAGTTGTGTACTCTTGACTGTCAGTCTCAGCTCTTGTTTACAGTGTGCATACATGATTTCAGTTGTGTACTCTTGACTGTCAGTCTCAGCTCTTGTTTACAGTGTACATGATTTCAGTTGTGTACTCTTGACTGTCAGTCTCAGCTCTTGTTTACAGTGTGCATGATTTCAGTTGTGTACTCTTGACTGTCAGTCTCAGCTCTTGTTTACAGTGTGCATGATTTCAGTTGTGTACTCTTGACTGTCAGTCTCAGCTCTTGTTTACAGTGTGCATGATTTCAGTTGTGTGCTCTTGACTGTCAGTCTCAGCTCTTGTTTACAGTGTGCATACATGATTTCAGTTGTGTACTCTTGACTGTCAGTCTCAGCTCTTGTTTACAGTGTGCATGATTTCAGTTGTGTACTCTTGACTGTCAGTCTCAGCTCTTTCTTGTTTACAGTGTGTATACATACAAACAAATTCTAAACAGATGGAGGCAGTGCTTTGATTAATAGATATAATATTAATAGATACTAAAACAGGTGCTCTACAACACAATCTTCCTACCAACTCTATGCTACCAATGCCAAACCTGAACAATGACAGAAAAAGAGAAAAGAAAAATTACAACAATGAAAATGAGATATCTTAGAAGAGTACTCATGTATCAAGACAAGAGAAAATCAGAAATAAAGTAATCAGGACTAAATTGGGGGTTATAGCAGCGCTAGATTTCATCAGAAAATAGCAAATTAAATGGTTTGGCCATATAACTAGGCTACCAACTAACAGTATACCACAACAGAGAAAAAATGGCATGGCTGGCTAGAAAACATCTAGAAACGGAACAACAACATCTAGAAACATCCAGACTTTGTAGGTGAACATCTGGTTGGGAAAGTGACTGCCACTTCCATCAAGGATGAACTGTATGTTTCGTAGAGGACTTTTGTGGTGACATTCTGGCGGCGGCATTATGCACAGTGTGCCTGAGCGGGCTGTTGTTTGTCGAGACTTTTGTCTTTTCCTCTTTTCACATGGGGCAGTCAGGAACATTTTATGTGATATTCACTGGCACAGGAACGGAGCATAATGGGGACGACCCATTGCTGTGGTGTTGGAACCGCAACTAACTAACTAACTAGTATACCACAACAAGCAATGATGTACAAACTAAATGTAACCAGAAGAATAAGCCGATGGACAGAGGAAATAACAGAGTCCATGAGAATCACGATATATGAAGCCCGTAAACTTTTACTAATGAAATAAATGGCAGTGTACAAAATTGATTCAGTGTTCCCTTTCTCTCTACACAGTTTCCTTTCTCTCTACAGTTCCCTTTCTCTCTATACAGTTCCCTTTCTCTCTACACAGTTCCCTTTCTCTCTACACAGTTCCCTTTCTCTCTACACAGTTCCCTTTCTCTCTACAGTTCCCTTTCTCTCTACAGTTCCCTTTCTCTCTACAGTTCCCTTTCTCTCTACAGTTCCCTTTCTCTCTCTACAGTTCCCTTTCTCTATACAGTTCCCTTTCTCTCTACACAGTTCCCTTTCTCTCTATACAGTTCCCTTTCTCTCTCTACAGTTCCCTTTCTCTCTCTACACAGTTCCCTTTCTCTCTACACAGTTCCCTTTCTCTCTCTACAGTTCCCTTTCTCTCTCTACACAGTTCCCTTTCTCTCTACACAGTTCCCTTTCTCTACACAGTTTCCTTTCTCTCTCTACACAGTTCCCTTTCTCTCTACAGTTCCCTTTCTCTCTACAGTTCCCTTTCTCTCTATGGTTCCTTTTCTCTCTACAGTTCCCTTTCTCTCTATACAGTTTTCTTTCTCTCTGCAGTTCCCTTTCTCTCTATACAGTTTCCTTTCTCTCTCTACAGTTCCCTTTCTCTCCACAGTTCCCTTTCTCTCTACAGTTCCCTTTCTCTCTCTACAGTTCCCTTTCTCTCTACAGTTCCCTTTCTGTCTCTACAGTTCCCTTTCTCTCTACAGTTCCCTTTCTCTCTACAGTTCCCTTTCTCTCAACACACTTCCCTTTCTCTCTATACAGTTCCCTTTCTCTCTCTACACAGTTCCCTCTCTCTAAGTTCCCTTTCTCTCTACAGTTCCCTTTCTCTCTCTCTCTCAGTTCCCTTTCTCTCTCTCTCACAGTTACCTTTCTCTCTCTCTCACAGTTACCTTTCTCTCTCTCTCACAGTTACCTTTCTCTCTATACAGTTCCCTTTCTCACTACAGTTCCCTTTCTCTCTCTACAGTTCCCTTTCTCTCTCTACAGTTCCCTTTCTCTCTCTACAGTTCCCTTTGCCTCTACAAATTCACATTGTTCATCACTAATTTTTTTTTTTTAAATCTTGTTTCTTATTCTTCTCGTATTTATTCTCAGTAACAGATTTAATATATTCCCATTTCTATTTGAATACAGGTCATTGCCTCGGCTGGGTTGTATCTTGAAGCATCTGGTGAGTTCTTCGTACTAAAACACCAAAATAAAAATAGGAAAGATGGCTTGGTGTAAGCTCTTTTAGGGCCTGTGTCTAAATGAGATTTATAGGCCGAGAGACGACAAAATTTGTTTTATTTAATAATAAATACAGGCAAATAAATGAGATTTATAAGACCAGAGAAGAAAAGGAAGTTGTATTTCATAATATATACAGGCAAATAAACATCAAAAGGCTTGGAACTCAGAGCCTGTGTCCCTGTGGGGGGTAACTGGTGAGAGAAGACAACATTATTTGTATACCATGACTTTCTTTAGTACATGTATTTGTGTGAGGAAAGGCACCAGTTACCTCATGTCATAGCAGGAGTTTTCATTGTGAAGTGGTTAAGCCACTTGCCTCATGCACCAAAGGTTGTAGGTTCAATTCTGGGACTTCCATCACTAGGTTCACGAGTGCCGTTTTTTCTGAGACTTCTGGTGTTCATTGTTGAAGCTATGGCGTTGGTGCTTTGTGTGATGCTTTCAGAAGGTCACTCTACGGAAAGAGACTGGGCCATATGGGATCAAACTTGTTGCAATGAAGTGGATCATCTCGCCCTTAAACCTTTCATCATGCCCTAGTACTGGAATATTTAGTTTAGTTTAGATGTAGCAAAGTTTTGTTTCTTGGTATTGTACAAATGAAAATGGCAACTGAAAACTGTAAACTGATTAGAGAAATTAGATGCAGACAGTCAAAATTGTTTGGGCACGTTATGAGAAGACATAAATTAGAGAACTCGGTGACATCTGGCAAAATTGAGGGGAAAAGAACAAGGGGAAGGCAGAGAAGTTAATATACGGATGGCGTGGTTGAGACAAGAACACAGAGCTGATCCACAACTCTCGTGATTATGTAAGATGGTGAAACATGTCCGCTCACGCTTATCGGCATGGCACATGATAATGATGAGGATAAGTATTTTACATCTCTTCTGTAGTAACCACTATGCAATTACCTTTGCTGTTTTGCTTACCAACTCAGTGGTTCATAGTTAGGTTCCTACTGGAAGCAGGATTCTGTTACTGTCAAAATGTCTCTGCCATTGACCTGCGATGATAAAATGTGCATGAGACATATCACTCGGAAAGTCAAGGCAATTAAGCATAATATTTATCACATTACATCTTGTGTCCCATTTAGCCACAAAAAATACAGGCCTAACAACATAATGTCTCCCAGGATTCTTTAGTGATATCTATGTGGTGCTTTTACTGTTGTTATTATTTTAAAATCACAATAGAAATGAGATTCCAGACAAGAATACTCACTGTATCAAGAAGAGAGAAAATCAGATATGAAGAAATCAGGACTAAAGTGGGGGTTATAGCAGCACTAGATTTTTATTAGAAAGCAGCAAGTCAGATGGTTTGGCCATGTAACTAGGTTACCAACTAGCAGTATACCACAACAAGCAATGATGTACAGACCAAATGGAAACAGAAGAGGCTACCATGTAAACGATGGACAGAGGGAATAACAGAGTGCATGGGAATATTGATACATTAAGCCCATAAACAGGCACTCTCACGCTGTTTATGCTTCACTTTGACACCACAAGGTACAAGAGAACATGGTGAGATGAGATGAGACTATTCTTGAGCTTAGAGTTGCCCCACTAACTCCGTTATCAGTTATCAGTTCAGTTATCAGTTGGGGTATCTTCGTTGCACTCCGGACATGTCCATAGGTGCTCAGATCCTCCCCCCAGCATATGCATCAGCGTCCGGTGGCTAATAGTGCCAGTTCTGTGTTGGTTGACGAGGCGCTTTGTTTTCCCGATGTACTTCTCGCGTCTGGCTGTGCCGATTCTTACTCCCAGGTCTTTCATCCTGGAAAGCGATGTGGAATCACTGGCGTCAAAATCCTCTGTTCTCGCCATATCTTTAAGGGCGTTAATGACATCGGCACGATCCATGGGCTGGCCATCTACAGGGGGTGCAGAGCCAGCCAATTTATCAGCTCGTTCATTTCCCTCGACTCCCGCATGTCCCGGGACGAAGATGAAGGTGACTTTGCGGACAACAGACTTCCGCAGCGACTCAGTCCACTGTCTACGTACAGATCCAGCTTCGACCTTCTGAATCATGCTCATTGAATCACTTAGTACACACACGTTGGTATAATGCTGTGATTCCAGCCATATGAAAGCCTGTGTAACTGCCATCACCTCCATCGTCATGCTGCTCGTGGTCATAGAGTGGGCACCACTGGATTCTTGAACGGTTCGGCCCGCTGAACGGGCTGTAAATGCCCACGCACTTCTCTGCTGCTTTACAACAGATCCATCTGTATAGATGAGCACTTCGGGGCTATCTGAGTGATCATAGATGAGCGCGTTAACCTCTGCATTGACAGCGGCAGGGTTCTGCTCTCTGCACCGTCTGTCGAGTGTGATAATGCAGGAGAAGGTACACTTAAAAGCTGGAGGCACCGGCACCCATTCCTTGCCGGGGTTGATACTGGTAAGACTGCAGACCTGTCCGACGACATCTTCCGCCCGACCCATCCATGATTTGCCCCTCTTTAGCCTGTCACCCTTTTCTCTGAATACAGCGTCATGCAGAGGGTGCTGCTCATCTGCACTTATTTTTAAGTATGCACGAGCTCTCCAGATCTTGATCCTGTGTTCCATTGTCGGGAAGTCAAGGAGGTATCTCATTGCTACACAGCTGGTGTCTCTCGTGCAGCCCAAAATGATGCGCATGGCTTCGTTTTGTACCTTTTCAAGTCTTCCAATCTGTGTAGGGCTGACAGTGAGGATGGCCAGGGCATACTCGATGCGTGAAAGCACAAGTCCTTGGAACAGAAGTAATAGCAGTCTTTGCTCGATATTGGCAGTCGCCATGACTCTCATTGCTGCCAAACCTTTTCGAGCCTTCGTTATGACATAGTCGACATGATCTTTGAAGGACAGGCTACGATCAAGCCTCACGCCAAGATATGTCATTGACTGGGTTCTACTCAGAATGCTCCCATCCATTCTAACTGCCGGCAGGTCTGTTTTCACAATATGGTTGTTTAGTGAGAACCATGTAACCGTTGCCTTTGCAGGGTTGACAAGGGCATCGGCATCAGCACACCATGAGGAAATTCGATCTAGTTCGCCCTGCATATAGTTGGCAACCGCCTGTCTATCTCGACCCTGTCGATACACGAGGATGTCGTCAACGAATGATAGAGTCCTACCCCTCCCATCCAACTGTTGTTCAGTGATCGGCACCGTATACACGTTGAATAGTACTGGTGACAGTGGTGAACCCTGTGGCAATCCTGGACATATCGTTATCGGCTCAGAAGACCAACTCCCGCATCTTAGCACCACCTTCCTTTGGAGTAGAACTGCAGCTATCCATCGTACAAGGTGAGGGTGCACTTTCAGTCTGAGGAGGGTTTGCATCAAGTGCTCGAAAGATACTCTGTTATATGCGTCCTCTAAGTCTATGGCGGCCGCACATGTCTCTTCTCTGACCTGAAATCCTTCGTAAACATCTTGAGCAAAGACCGCCACATTCAGCCATGACTCTTTGTTGCGTCTGTATCCTCCAAGTGTGGGCGGGAAGCAGCCGAGCTGTTCCAAGTCCCAAGCAAGTCTGTGTGCTACAATTTTCTCCAGTAGCTTGCCAACAGTATTCTGCATCGTAATGATTCTGTAGCCGCTTATCTTGGAGTGGTCTTTGTTCGGTTTTGGCAGCGGCAGCAAGTAGCTGTGTAGCCATTCTTCTTTGACCTGACCCCTCTGGATACTGGTGTTGAATTCTCTGGCCAGTTCTTCCATGTCATCATCTGATATCACCATTAGGTCACCATATCGGATGCCGTCTGGGCCTGGGGCGGTGTTAGGTGATTTCTTGAGCATTGCACGCAATATGTCAACTGTGATTGTCCATTCTTCGTCTGTCCCGACCCCCTCGCACAACTGAGAGAGTGTTGTTGTGGTCCTATGTCTGGCGGGCTCGTCTTTCTGGTCAGTCTGTTCTATGTAGCGTGCAAGAAGGGCCTTACCTTTATCCGCATCCGACTTTTTCCATGCGAGGTCTGTGCCTTGAAAGTCTGGTATACCCCTACGTTGTGCAGCACCGTTCATGCTCTTGTGGAGGCGCCAGAATGTCGTAAGAGATTGCTCGGAGCACACCTTCCTGCAGAACTCGTCCCATTTGTCGGCCTTGGCCTGTTTGGCGCAGGATTTGAATAAAGTCGTCGTCCTAACGACCTCAGTCTTCAGGTTCGCCACCTCAACCTGTGGCATGTTAGCCTTTCTGGCCTTTTGCCAGTCTTTGACAGCCTGCCTCTTTCCCAGCCACACCTTCTCGACCTCTCCATTCCACCATGGTGGCTGCAGCCATCTTTCTTGTCTCCTACGGGAGGAAGTTAGTTTCCTTCTTCTGATCTTGCTTATGGCGTCTTGACCAGTGGTGTCGTACGGGAAGGCATTGGTCTTGTTTCTTTGACTCATGGCCCCGTCTTTCTTGATCAGGATGACACAAGGGTAGTGGTCACTATCGTGGTATTCCAGTGTGCCCCACCGGCACCTTGGTGCGATGGTGGGCGACACCAGAGCCAAGTCAATGATGCTGTCAGAGTCGCCTGGTCGAGTGGCCATTCTAGTGACCTTCCCATCATTCAGACAGATTAGGGCAGCAGATGCCAGGGCGTCCTCCAAATCTTCTCCCTGTCTATTGGTGATGCAGTTCCCCCATTGACTGCCTCTGGCATTGAAGTCCCCGCAGTAGATGATATGCCTTTCATCCATATCGAACAAACTCTGCCATTGTCGCACGTCGACCTTCCCATTTCGCGCATAGACGTTAACGATTACAAGCTGCACTGGTGTCATTATTCTTAATGCCTGCACTTGCAGGGCATCGCTGTTCCAGGCGGACATATCGATCTCAGACACTAGTATGTTGTCGCGGACCAGAATGGCCTGTCCGAGGTGCCGCCTGTTAAAGAAACCCTGAAATCCCGCAACTTTGACTGTTCCGTCGGTGAGCTGTGTTTCTTGCAAGACTACAATATCGTTTCCGTAGAGTAGTTTTTCAAGAATGGGTCGGCGTTGACTAAATGATGCACAGTTCCAGTACAGTACTCGAACATTTCCGATACCCAATCTGTCACATTTTAAGCGCCTTCTGCGCGCGCCCGCCCTCTTACCACGTTGTGTCCTAGCTGGTCGTCTGGCCGTCATGTTAGGCTTAACTATCGCCACCGGGCGCCGATGATACGCCGAAAGAAGACCGGACGCGCGTGCACGAACTCCGTTGCACAGGTCCGAACTCCATTTCACCACGAAAAAAGCACTTAATCCATACACATTTCAGAAAAAACACGTTCCATTTTACGGGACGAAGAAATGTCCCGCCATCTTGCTTCAAGGGAACTTACTCTGTTCCCCACTAACTCATTACTTGTAAACTAAGGTTGCCATATGTAATTGAGGCTGTTGTATGTACTAAACTGAAGCTGTTATATGTAACAAATTGAGGCTGTTGTATGTAGTAAACTGTGGCTGTCACATGTAACAAATTGAGGCTGTTGTATGTAGTAAACTATGGCTGTCATACGTAACAAATCTAGGCTGCTGTTTGTAGTACACTGAAGCTGTCCGTTGATAATTGAGGCTGTCATGTGTAAAAATCAGCGGCTGTCAGTACATTACACAGAAACTGTCATATATAACAAACTGAAGCTGTTGTTTCTGCATCCAGTTGACCGACAGTATACCTATATTTGTTACCAGAGAGCAGTCCAGATGTCGTCAAAGGCAGACGAGGAGGTGCTCTTCCACACAAGCAACAGTCTTGGGGTCATTACACTAAACAGACCAAAGACTTTGAATGCTCTCAATCTGTCCATGGTGCGGAAAATATACTCACAGCTCCTGGTATGTACTATATTCAGTTCAGTGTTGTCACAGAGGTCTTGTTACTGGTATATGTTGCTGTTCAGTTAAAACACGAACGGGTTCAATGCAATGTAATTAATTGTAACAGTTAGTTGTAGTAATTGAGTTCATAGTAATTTCTTGTGGTAATTTTAGCCTGTAGTCTGTATCATCATTTGTAATAATTGATTTTGTTAACCCATTATCATCATCATTTGTCTTAATTGATTTTGTTAACCCATCACCATCATCATTTGTCATAATTGATTGTGTTAACCGATCATCGTCATGATTTGTCATAATTGATTTTGTTAACCGATCATCGTCATGATTTGTCATAATTGATTTTGTTAACCAATCATCGTCATCATCGTGTATGGTGTGTGTGAGGTGGTGGGGTATGTAGGTATGTATTGTGTGTTTATGTATGTTGAGTGTTTGTGTGTGTGTGCGCCTGCCTTTCTTATTGTAATATGTATTGTTTATATTCACTGCAGTCATTTTACAATGTTTTTTTTTCTATGTGAAAGTTGCATGCACAAAAGATAATTGATGTGCAAACAATAAGTGGTTGAAAGGGCCGATTGTAAGATGGGTCGATTGTAAGATGGGTCTTTGTGCCCAATTAGTGACCCTGTGAAAATAAAGTTTGTTCATTCGTTCATCATGTGCCTGCTAATTGGCATGTATCTCCACACATCTCGGTCTTTGGTGTTCTGGAGTTGTTCGTGTTGTCTCATCTTGTTCTTCTTGTACCTTGCGATGTCGAGGTGAAGCATAAACAGCGGGAGAGTGCCCGTCCATCATCTTCTTCTTCTTTGCTTTCATCCGGAGTGTTTTTTCAGATGTTATTGCGGTGTCTAGTTAGGCACCCTTGGGTCGAAACCCTTAGGCCAACACATCCGACTTTTAGCGTGCAATTTTGACCTGGTTAGCATTCCTGGGAGACTCTCACTTTTGTGGACCATCCACATCCCAGCTGGTCAAGTTGGAACAGTCAAAGACTTCACCTTCATCCCTCAAAGGAAGGTAGGGACAGTCCATGGCATTTTCCGCCATCCAAGGTGGCTTCCATAGTTGCAGGGCAGACACATAGTGCCCTGGTGCTGGGCTCACCGAGGGAATTGTCACGTCCTGCTCATGGCTGCTTTAATTCCTCACTTCAATATTTTGGGCATTTTGTTCTCCCCGGGCCGTTCCCGCACAAACCAGACAGGTCTGCAGACGGTATCCACTCAGCGAGTTTTCGACACGGACATGTGCTTGTCATTGTGCCTGTCAGAGCTGTTACAGGCACGACGGACATTCGGAAACTAGGTAGTCAGAGCTGTTCCTGGCACGAGAGACATTCGGACGAGACATTTCACTCGGACGTAAATGCATAGTGCCAATTTTTATTTTGCCACCCATAGGACGGCACTTTCGACTTCGGCGGGCATTTGTAATGAGGTTAGTCTTCCTTGGGTTTCGAGGCACGTTAGACTTATTGTTGTGATGTTGCCCACATTTCAGCTGGTCAAGATAGAACGGTCAAAGACATCACGGTCAATCCTCAAGGGAAGGCAGGGGCAGACCATGGGCGTTCCCCGCTATCCAAGGAGGCTTCCTTATTGCAGAGCCGACACATACTGCTCTGAGACTGGGCTTACCTTAGGAATTGCCACGTCCTGCTCATGGCTGCTTTGATTCCCCACTTCCATATATTGGGCATTTCGCTTGCCACTGGTCGCTCAAGCACAAACCAGGAATGGACAGTCTGCGGACGACATCCACTAGGTAAGCTTTCACTTCGGACCATGCAATGGATTCGCTAGCCTAGCGTTCCATTTCGTGTTTTTGAGGCATTTTTTCACCTTTACACTCTATGTGTGCATAGATACAGACATTTTTCATAACCATTTCGTGCGACTGGGGCTCTTTTCTTCCTTTGTTACTCGCTCACGAGGTAGGCTACATGTGCTGCTGGCTCAGCACCTTACCTCCGTGCAGAATTGAGCGAGAAATGGCCAGGCCCTCTCATCCGGGGATCCCTCATATCCCCCAGCTGAGAGCCTTCGGACAAGTATGTGAACTGGGCATGTAGCGTTCTCAGAATCTCACCTCCATTTTTCGCTAGGTGGGTATCGGCCCGGCTCTCACATCCGAGGGTTTATGGCTTAGAGGTGTTCAGCCACAACCCTCGACAGAGAGCCTTAGTATGTATCCGGACCAAGAACTGCCTTTGTGCGCTTGATTTAAACTTTTGACTGCTATCCTCAGTCTACCTGCAGAGCAGCAGGTTGTGTCTCGCTTAGTCTGGCCCCTATCCCATGAGCTGTCCGATGTGTAGTTTTCATCCATCGACATAGCACATGGGGTCAATGGGGCACGCAAGCTCCCCCACCACGACAAGGTGGAGACACATCGGGGGAGGTCCATCATCTCATCGTGTTCCTCTTGTACCTTGCGATGTCGAGGTGACGCATAAACAGCGGGAGAGTGCCCGTCCATCATCTCATCTTGTTCCTCTTGTACCTTGCGATGTCGAGGTGAAGCATAAACAGCGGGAGAGTGCCCGTCCATCAGTTCATCTTGTTCCTCTTGTACCTTGCGATTTTGAAGTGAAGCATAAACAGCGGGAGAGTGCCTGTCCATCATCTCATCTTGTTCCTTTTGTACCTTGTGATTTTGAGGTGAAGCATAAACAGCGAGAGCATGAGCTTCATATATCAAAATTCTCATGGACTCTGTTATTCCCTTTGTCCATTGTTTACATTGTCGGCCTCGTCTTCTGGTTCTTCTTCTTCTTCTTCGTTCATCCGGAGTTTTTTTTTCGGATGTGATTGCGTTGTGCCTGTTTACAGCAGAGCTGCGTTCTTGCGCCGTTAGGCCGACACATCCGACTTCTGCGGGCATTTGTTGACCGGGTTAACCTTCCCGGGGGTTTCTTAGGACGTTTGACTCTCACTGTTGTGGTGTTATCCCCCATCCCAGCTGGTCCATATAGAACAGCCAAAGATCCTGGTCAGCCCTCAAGGGAAGGCAGGGGCAGACCATGGGCATTCCCCGCCATCCAAGGAGGCTTCCATACTTGCAGAGCCGATACATAGCGCTCTGGTACTGGGCTCACCCAAGGAATCGTCACGTCCTGCACATGGCTGCTTAGCCTCACTTCCGTATATTGGGCCTTCCGTTCACCATAGGCTGTTCTTCCGGAAACCAGAAGTATGCAGTCTGCAGATGACATCCACACAGTGAGCTTTCGATTCGGACTTTCCACGCAATGGATTTGCTATCCAAGCAATATTCCATTTCATGCCACTAGGACACTTTTCCACCTTTTATGAAGCCCACACAATGGGCTTTTGATTCGGACTTTCCACGTAATGGATTTGCTATCAAGCAATATTCCATTTCGTGCCACTAGGACACTTTTCCACCTTTTATGAAGCCCACACAGCGAGCTTTCGATTTGGACTTTCCACATAATGGATTTGCTATCCAAGCAATATTTCATTTCATGCCTCTGGGTCTTCATGCACCTTTAAATGTCAACCTGTATGTAGTTAAAGTAAGCTGCAGTCAACTTGAGCTTGTTGATATCTCCATAGAGCTTGTCCTCAAATGAAGCAGGTGTGGGCCAAAATATCTTTCTCTGTTCTGCATACGTTGGGCAATCCTGCAGCAAATGTTTTGCTGTCATTTTTCCAGTTCTACAATTACATTCATCAGTATCTCCTATCTTTAGTTTATTGAACAAGTGGTATTTCAGCCTGTTATGTCCTGTGCGGAGTCTGAAGATTGCTACTTGTTCTCTTCGGTCGAGTTTGTAATATGCATCATCCTTCTGATGGCCTGGATGCTCAGATTCCCATTTGGTTCTATAAGTGCTTTTTATCAACCTCTTTGCCTCATTATAGGTTATGTCTATGTCAGGCTGTGGTAGTCGTCCGCCCTCTTTTGCCAGTCTGTCAGCCTCTTCGTTTCCAGGTATACTGCAATGTGATGGGATCCACTGTATTACAACTTTTTTGGATTTCTGGCATAGACCATGGAGTGCTGCTCTTAGGTCAGTTAGTTCTGTGCTGTTATTGCTCTTGAGTATTGAGACAGCTGACTTTGCATCTGTGAAGATAGCTATTTGCTTCTCTTTATTTTCTTCCATCAGGAGCATTTCTGCTGCAGTTTTCAAAGCCTCTACCTCCGCTTTGAAGTTACTTGAAAATTTTCCAGTTGCCATTGAATGTGTTTTTTTCACTCCATTTTTTAAATTTAGGAGAATTCCTCCTCCTCCATTCTCTATTGAATTTTTGGCTGATCCATCTGTATATGCATGGGTCCAATTCCTGCTTGGGTAATGTTCTTTTATGTAGTTTAGGGTTATTTCTCTTCTTTCGGTTTCATTCTCAATACCAGGAATGTTTTCTATCATCTCAGGCAGTTGCTGCTGTCTCCAAGCTGGGAAGTTGTGTGCATTGTGTATGGGCTTGACTGTTGATATGTTAAGTATAGGATCTGCCCTAATCCTTCGTTTTGCAGTTTCTACAAAGTTGCTACGCTTCAGTCTTCCCTTTCCAAAACCATTAAATCTGTTGTACATAGGGTGGTCTGTCAATCTTCTAAATTTTTCTGCTTGTTGCTGGGCTCTGCTATCTCTTCTATCCTGCATTGGTTGTAAACAAGTGATCTTTTCTAGTTCATTAATAGGCGTTGTCTTCAGGCTTCCAGTTATGATTCGCATTCCTTGGTTTTGGACTCTACTTATTTTGTTAAAGTTTGACTTAGCTGCTGTTGCCCAAGCTGCAATGCCATATTCCAGTACTGGCCTCACCCGTCCAGTATATAACTTCTTGAGAACTTTCTCATCTGCTCCCCACGTTGTACCAGCAAGCTTTTTCATGATTGCCATTCTCTGCCTTGCTCTTGTTCGATTTTTCTCAACCTGTGTCTTCCATTTCAGGCGACGATCAAAGGTGACTCCTAGATAGTTTGGATTTTCTTCATGGCACAATATTTTTCCATTCAATACCAGCTTAGGTTGCTGAGTTTTATTTGAGAGGGAGAACACTGTGCATGTTGTTTTCTCCTCACTTATCTTCACTAGCCATGATTTTGACCAGTCCTCTAGCGCTAATAAGGCTTGCTGTATTCTGCTGTTAGCTGTACTAATATATTCTTCAGATGTCCATATGGCTAGGTCATCTGCAAAGGAGGATGTGTGTACTCTGGCTGGAAAATTTTCTGTGATGTCATTTATATATGCTAGGAATAATGTTGGTGAAAGAACTCCTCCTTGGGGGACACCTTGCTCCAGCAGCATCATTTTGCTTGTTTGTCCTTGTACTTTTGTCCTGGCAGTTCTGTTCTCAAGGTAGTGGCTGATCCATTTATACATTTTTCCACAAACATGCATGTTTTGCAGTTTTACTTTCAGTCCTTCCTTCCATACTTTATCAAATGCTTTTTCTAAATCTATCCAGACTGCTCTGATCATACGATTTCATTCTGGCGACTATTGTCTGTCCGAACATTTCTTCTTCTTCTTCGTTCATCCGGAGTTTTTTTTCGGATGTGATTGCGTTGTGCCTGTTTACAGCAGAGCTGCGTTCTTGCGCCGTTAGGCCGACACATCCGACTTCTGCGGGCATTTGTTGACCGGGTTAACCTTCCCGGGGGTTTCTTAGGACGTTTGACTCTCACTGTTGTGGTGTTATCCCCCATCCCAGCTGGTCCATATAGAACAGCCAAAGATCCTGGTCAGCCCTCAAGGGAAGGCAGGGGCAGACCATGGGCATTCCCCGCCATCCAAGGAGGCTTCCATAATTGCAGAGCCGATACATAGCGCTCTGGTACTGGGCTCACCCAAGGAATCGTCACGTCCTGCACATGGCTGCTTAGCCTCACTTCCGTATATTGGGCCTTCCGTTCACCATAGGCTGTTCTTCCGGAAACCAGAAGTATGCAGTCTGCAGATGACATCCACACAGTGAGCTTTCGATTCGGACTTTCCATGTAATGGATTTGCTATCCAAGCAATATTCCATTTCGTGCCACTAGGACACTTTTCCACCTTTTATGAAGTCCACACAGTGGGCTTTAGATACGGACTTTCCACGTAATGGATTTGCTATCCAAGCAATATTCCATTTCATGCCACTAGGACACTTTTCCACCTTTTATGAAGCCCACACAATGGGCTTTTGATTCGGACTTTCCACGTAATGGATTTGCTATCCAAGCAATATTCCATTTCGTGCCACTAGGACACTTTTCCACCTTTTATGAAGCCCACACAGCGAGCTTTCGATTTGGACTTTTCCACATAATGGATTTGCTATCCAAGCAATATTCCATTTCATGCCTCTGGGTCTTCATGCACCTTTAAATGTCAACCTGTATGTAGTTAAAGTAAGCTGCGGTCAACTTGAGCTTGTTGATATCTCCATAGAGCTTGTCCTCAAATGAAGCAGGTGTGGGCCAAAATATCTTTCTCTGTTCTGCATACGTTGGGCAATCCTGCAGCAAATGTTTTGCTGTCATTTTTCCAGTTCTACAATTACATTCATCGGTATCTCCTATCTTTAGTTTATTGAACAAGTGGTATTTCAGCCTGTTATGTCCTGTGCGGAGTCTGAAGATTGCTACTTGTTCTCTTCGGTCGAGTTTGTAATATGCATCATCCTTCTGATGGCCTGGATGCTCAGATTCCCATTTGGTTCTATAAGTGCTTTTTATCAACCTCTTTGCCTCATTATAGGTTATGTCTATGTCAGGCTGTGGTAGTCGTCCGCCCTCTTTTGCCAGTCTGTCAGCCTCTTCGTTTCCAGGTATACTGCAATGTGATGGGATCCACTGTATTACAACTTTTTTGGATTTCTGGCATAGACCATGGAGTGCTGCTCTTAGGTCAGTTAGTTCTGTGCTGTTATTGCTCTTGAGTATTGAGACAGCTGACTTTGCATCTGTGAAGATAGCTATTTGCTTCTCTTTATTTTCCTCCATCAGGAGCATTTCTGCTGCAGTTTTCAAAGCCTCTACCTCCGCTTTGAAGTTACTTGAAAATTTTCCAGTTGCCATTGAATGTGTTTTTTTCACTCCATTTTTTAAATTTAGGAGAATTCCTCCTCCTCCATTCTCTATTGAATTTTTGGCTGATCCATCTGTATATGCATGGGTCCAATTCCTGCTTGGGTAATGTTCTTTTATGTAGTTTAGGGTTATTTCTCTTCTTTCGGTTTCATGCTGAGTGTTCTTTTTCTCAATACCAGGAATGTTTTCTATCATCTCAGGCAGTTGCTGCTGTCTCCAAGCTGGGAACTTGTGTGCATTGTGTATGGGCTTGACTGTTGATATGTTAAGTATAGGATCTGCCCTAATCCTTCGTTTTGCAGTTTCTACAAAGTTGCTACGCTTCAGTCTTCCCTTTCCAAAACCATTAAATCTGTTGTACATAGGGTGGTCTGTCAATCTTCTAAATTTTTCTGCTTGTTGCTGGGCTCTGCTATCTCTTCTATCCTGCATTGGTTGTAAACAAGTGATCTTTTCTAGTTCATTAATAGGCGTTGTCTTCAGGCTTCCAGTTATGATTCGCATTCCTTGGTTTTGGACTCTACTTATTTTGTTAAAGTTTGACTTAGCTGCTGTTGCCCAAGCTGCAATGCCATATTCCAGTACTGGCCTCACCCGTCCAGTATATAACTTCTTGAGAACTTTCTCATCTGCTCCCCACGTTGTACCAGCAAGCTTTTTCATGATTGCCATTCTCTGCCTTGCTCTTGTTCGATTTTTCTCAACCTGTGTCTTCCATGTCAGGCGACGATCAAAGGTGACTCCTAGATAGTTTGGATTTTCTTCATGGCGCAATATTTTTCCATTCAATACCAGCTTAGGTTGCTGAGTTTTATTTGAGAGGGAGAACACTGTGCATGTTGTTTTCTCCTCACTTATCTTCACTAGCCATGATTTTGACCAGTCCTCTAGCGCTAATAAGGCTTGCTGTATTCTGCTGTTAGCTGTACTAATATATTCTTCAGATGTCCATATGGCTAGGTCATCTGCAAAGGAGGATGTGTGTACTCTGGCTGGAAAATTTTCTGTGATGTCATTTATATATGCTAGGAATAATGTTGGTGAAAGAACTCCTCCTTGGGGGACACCTTGCTCCAGCAGCATCATTTTTGCTTGTTTGTCCTTGTACTTTTGTCCTGGCAGTTCTGTTCTCAAGGTAGTGGCTGATCCATTTATACATTTTTCCACAAACATGCATGTTTTGCAGTTTTACTTTCAGTCCTTCCTTCCATACTTTATCAAATGCTTTTTCTAAATCTATCCAGACTGCTAGTGTGTGCTTTTTCTCTTGGAAGGCATCCTCTATTTCCTGAGCTATATAGGTTATTTGATCTTCAGTGGATCTGTATTTTCTGAATCCTGCTTGGTGTGGTGTTAAGAGTTTGTTTTCTTCCAGATGCCATGTTAGCCTGCCATTGATAATGCGTTCCATTAATTTTCCTACACAGCTAAGTAGACTGATAGGTCGATAGCCATTTGGTTCTTCCAGGTCTTTTCCTTTCTTTGGGACTGGTATTAGTATAGCTTCCTTCCATGCCTGTGGGACTATTCCTCTCTTCCAGCTGTTATTTAGGACTGCTAGTAGTTTCTTCTTTGCCTTGGTGCCTAGTCCTATTAGCATTTCATTTGTGATTCCATCCTTTCCTGGTGATTTCTTCTTTTTTAGGGTATTCATTGCCTGTTCCATTTCTTCCATTGTTAGATTTGCCATCATATATTCTGCTGCTGTCTCTGTATTTCTATGATGTATCTGTTTGTCTTTGATTGCTTTCTTCTGTTCGGTTGTAATATCAATGTGGTTTGCATTTGCATAGTGTTTCCCTTAGTGCATTTGCAGCCTTTTTGCCTGTAAGCAAGGCATTTCCTTGTTTAATTGTTATTTGTTTGTTTCTAGGTCCTTCATTGTTCATGGCTTTCACTAGTTTCCATAGTTTGTTTCCATCCCTGTCAAAATTCAGGTTTTCTGTTTTTTCCCTCCAACAATCTCTTGTTGTTTGATTTACTGTTCTTTTATATTTTGCTGAGATGGCTTTGAGAGAGATGTTTGCTTCAATTGTTTGTTCTCTCTCTGCTGTCTTCCTGGCATCTTCAACTTGTCCTCCAAACTTTGTAGTTCTTCAGTCCAGTATGGTTTGTAATTTTTCCTCGCTCCTCTTGGAATGGACTCAGTGGCTGCCTGTATTATCGCTCTGTTTAGACTTTCCACCATTTGCTTTATGTTGCCATATCGTGTATTTATGTTTTTCACAATATTTGTCTGTTAGTATGGCAAATCTGTCCCAATCTGCTCGTTGTAATTCCAGCGGGGCAAGGGCTTTTTGCTCCTGTGGAACATACTCCATATTCATTTCAAGCTTGATTGGTCTGTGGTCACTACCTGCTAATTGGTCCAGCACATGGCGATCGATTTTGTGGAGGATGTCTCCTGTGCAGAAAGCTAAGTCTGGAGTAGAAGTGGTAAGCCATCTTCTGGAGTAGAAGCTCGGTGTGTCATCCGCTTTGTTGAGTAGATGGAGATTTGAGTCTATTTCCCAGTCCTCCAATTCATCTCCTCTTTTGTCAGTATCTGGGTATCCCATCTTTCTGAACGGCTATTAAAGTCCTCCGACAATAATGCAGTTTGTGTCAGTTATTTTCATGTTTGAGAGTGTAAGGTCCTTATCTGCTGGGCTATACAGATTGTAGATTCTTATTTTCACGTCCTTTATCATTATATCAACACACTATAATTTCCGTTTGGTTGTTAGAGATCACAGATACTTCGCTGCAAGGTATTGTATTTCGTGTCGAAAATTTAAAAACCCATTGGTGTCATTCGCATCAGAGATACATTTGTCCGTTTGGTTTCGACTTACAAATCGATCAGTTATGTTCGCAATGGCTGTTGATAAAACTAACAAAAAACAAGCTACGTTCTGATCACCAAAGTAACATAGCTGCGCTTATGACTTTTGGCACAACAGATTTGTAACCAGACACTTTGATAAACTTACATCTTCACTTAAGTAACTGATTATGAAGAACAGTTTTGCATAGTAATTATTTTTTATAGCGATTTTCGAAAATGATTTAAAATTTATTTATTAAATTAACTTTTGATTTAAACCAAAAATCCGCATGAGTATATTGCACTGACTGTATTTAAAGGTTTAGAATTTGTTGACGAAAGTTAAGGAAAGGTAAGAATGTATTGCCGAATTTTATAATTTTATAACGGTTAGTGGCCCGCTTAACTACCGAGAATAGTAGAAATGGCCCTCAGCTTGAAAAGCTTGGGAACCACTGAAGTAGACCCACAAATCATGTGTTATGTGGATGTCTAGACTTGTTTTAGTGTGTGCTATTAAATTTAGCTTCCATTATTACGTATACTGTGTAGGGGGCGGGGGAGGGATATTTAGGCAGGAAATACGAAAAGGGGGAATGATGTTCTGAAAATATGGTTAAGGGGGGCACGGGCCAAATTTTTAGATAGGAAATACGAAAGGGGGGAATGACGTTCTGATAATATGGTGAAGGGGGCACGGGCCAAAAAAGGTTGAGAACCACTGTTTTAGAGGGTCTGAAAACCGAAGATAATTAACAGCAATGTATCTCGGAAACTGCAATAGGGTGGCCATATTAAACAGCACATTGTTTTAAAAAGAACAGCATAGAAAGCATGCATCGTGCAAGAGGAGACATGGGAAGAACAGCACGGGGATGGACACAGGACAGTAAAGACATCATGGACATGAAAGCATGAGGCGATGGTTGTAAGTTGTGCCTTGCAATATCATCATCATCATGTGCCATGCTGAAAAGAATGGGCGGTCATGTTTCTCCATCTCACGCGATCACCAGAGTCGTGAATCCTCTCAGTGTTCTTGTCTCGACAATACAGTGTGGCCAAGTCATCCGGGTATTTACTTCTCTGCCTTCCCCTTGTTCTCTTCTCCTCGATCTTGCCATTTGTCACCAAGCTCTCCAACTGATTTCTTCCCATAACGTGGCCAATAAATTGAGACTGTCTACGTCTAATTTCTCTAATCAGTTTACGGTTTTAATTTGTTTCTTGTCGTACTTGGTCATTGGTTTATCTGTTTATCCATGCCATTCTTTGCATTTTCCTCAAAACCACTTTTCCACGGCCATCAGATCATTTTTCAGCTTCCAATATACATCTCATCTCATCATGTTCCTCTTGTACATTGCGGTGTCGAGATAAAGTATAAACAGCGGGAGAGTGCCCGCTTATGGGCTTCATGTATCGATATTCCCATGGACTCTGTTATTCCCTGCGTCCATCGATTTACGTGGTCGGCCTCTTCCTCTGCTTCCCTCTGGTCTGTACATCATTGCTTGTTATGGTATACTGTTAGTGGTAACCTACTTGCATGGCCAAACCATTTGAATTGCTGCCTTCTAATAAAATCTAGTGCAGCTACAACCCCCACTTTAGTCCTGATTTCTTCATTTCTGATCTTATCTCTTCTTGATACATTGAGTATTCTTCTCAGGAATCTCATTTCTGTTGTGATTTTTATTTTCTCTTTTTCTGTCATTGTCCAGGTTTGGCATTGGTAACATAGAGTTGGTAGGAAGATTGTGTTGTAAAGTGCTTTCTTAGTAGTTATTGATACATGCTTGTTCTTTAGTATTGGTGCCATTTGTCAATGAGTTGGTTTGCCTTATTGCATCTATTTTCGATCTTGTCTTCTGATTTGCCATTTGTTGATTTATACTTCCTAGGTACTTGAAACTCTTTACTTGTTTCAATGGATGTTCGTTTAGGTGAATCTTTTTTGCTGTTTCTTCTTTAGTTACAGTCATTATCTCTGTTTTATTTGTGATAATTTCCATGTTACGTTCCCTACACTTTCATTTAGACTATCATTGTGGTCTGTAATTCAGCTTCTGATTTTGCTATTAGTGCTTGGTCGTCCGCAAACAGGAGTTCTCTAATGGTTTAGATTTTGCAGGTGGTTCTTCTTCCGTGTTCTCGTCATGCGATGTTCTTGTGGTCTCTGTTTGGCTGGTTTATTTACATATGTTGTCCTTATATGGTATGAACAAGAGAAGGGGACAGGACACAACCTTGTCGTACTCCGGATCTTATGGTGAAGGGTTTGAGTGTCATCCAGTTGCTCTCACTATGCATTCACTGTTTGTTGTATAAGCTTACATAGGTTTGTTAGATGTGTACTCACTCCATATTGTTTAAGGATTTCCCAAAGATTGTTTCTATCTCTCTATCAATGCCTTTTCTTGGTCGACAAAGGCTAAGTAGAGTGTTTCATTGAATTCGATTGATTTTCTATAATTTGTTTAAGAGTCAAAATGGCATCTGTGCATCCTTTGTTTTTCCTAAATCCAAGTTGTGTTTCGCTTAGCTGGGGTTCTATAGTAGTTCGTAATCTTTTCTCAAGAATTTTGCAAAATATTTTCCCAGTATGACTCAACAGTGAAATTCTTCTATACTTCCAATATACAAACAATTAAAACAACTCTGTTTGATACAAGTCTACTATGTAAGCCGGCTCCATGGCGAAGGGGTTACATACGTAGTTCGTAATCCCGCATACTCGCGTTCGAAAAATCAATTGTGGGCGATTTGGCAGCAGACCATCTTACGTTGCTTTTTTATGAAATTGTATAGGTGCCGATCGTTCAGAAATCAATGGCAAACTACTGAACGTAAACTTGCCCAGGAATCACAAACAGCCAAAATATGCTGGGGTTGGCTGCTGCGTCCTGTAAAGGATATGCAACTAAGTAACTACTGTATACTACGAGTAATAATGTCTTGTTCTGTTTTCTTTCAGATCCTGTGATTGTCATAATCATGTTGCTGGCATCCTTGAACAGCTGCACGAATCCTTGATTTATTTAGCATTTTCTGGAAGACCTTGTCAACGAGGTCCACCAGCAGACATGCGTCCAGAAGTTGGGGACCCTCCACGCATGTCACCTCGGGCGACAGCAATGAGACAAAGACCAGAACATCTTTAATAGATCTGTCTCATACAAGGTTCAGCATCGAAGCAGTAGTCCTCGATTTGTGGAGAAGAAGGGGGCATCTCAATTCTAAATGTTGAACAATTAAGTGTGCTGACGTTTTTTTTTTTGTGCAGATGTATCATTAATCTGTAAAGGCACCATGGTAATAGGGGCTGTATTGGCATAGTGGGTTAGTGAACAAGCCTGCTAAGTCAGAGGTCGGGGTTCAATCCCCAGCAAAGGCAGAATTAATTTTTCCCACCAGTACGACCCTGGGGTCGATCCAGTCTCATAAAATGGAGTACCAGACCATTTGCAGAATATTCTGGAAATGGTCTGGGTAGAAAAAGCGACGAGGAAGGGAACTGACCATATCATCACTTATGTCATAGCCTAAAATATGTGAAGTTCTAACACTTCACTTCACAGTGTATCATCTATGGGACTAACGTTTATTTAAACTATGGTAATAGCAGTAAAATGAGCACACAAGATGAAAAACAACTAATGGCTGCGGAAATGTGGTTTCTGAGGAAAATGCACAAAATACCATGAACGGGCAGAAAAATCAATAACCAAGTCCTACAAGATACTAATGAAAACCGTAAACTGATTATTGAAATTGGATGTAGACAATCAGAATGTTTTTGGACACGTTATAAGAAGAAATGAATTGGAGAACTTGGTAACAACTGGCAAGATTGAAATGAAAAAGCAAGTGGAAGGCAGAGAAGTAAATACCTGGATGGCTAGGCCAAGTGGTATGGTCGAGACAAGAACACGGAGCTGATCCACAACTCTGGTGCGAATATGACCGCCCACGCTTATCGACGTGATTATGATGATGATGATGATGATGATGATGATGATGATGATGATGATGATGATGATGATGATGATGATGATGTGATGATGATGATGATGATGATGATGATGAATAGTAGTAATGTTACGAGAGTGAATTAGCCCTGTTGTCAGAGGACAACGCTACCTCTTCTCAGATTCCTAGTCATTACATTGCTCTTGGCATATATCCACTCACTGACTGGATTAATGTAACCATCAGCATATCACATTAGACAAATCATGTCATGTCATCTCCTTCAGCGTACCTGTTGATTCTGGATACCATCATGTGTGCGTGTTTCATTACTTGGGGATTCTGGATTATTGTGAATACATTTGTGAAGTCCTTGCTTGTCCAACATGCTTGTTCTGCTGGTGCTACCGAGCTACAACAGTCTGAAGCATGTTGATTCTTAAATCATCTTGAAGCTCCGAAGAACTGTTGCAGAATCACTAGATGGACATCTGTTGCAGGTCATCAACATTCTGTTGTGAAATATCTATAGAAAATACAAGCGTGTGTTCCATAAATAATTTTTTAATACTTGATTACTGTAAATTATGTGAGCGATTAGAAGTCAGCATCATCGAATGGGTAAGAGCGCTTGTTCTTAAACATCCGGTGTGCTGATGCCGAGATAGTGGGTCTAACCCCTAGACCGGTCAGTTGGACTAAAATGTTGACTTGACGTCCTTGACTTGGGAACGTAAATTGCACGTACCTCCGAAGTCGGAGTGGGTTGGTCCGATGGCGAAGGACACTGTTAACAGTTAAAGCTAATTCACACGCAAAATTTAGTCCAGTGCGTACTAGAAGTAGTTGCACGTGTATGGACTACGCTGAATTCAAAGCTAGCGTAGGTCAAAATAATGTGCGCGATGCCAATATACACTGTGTGAAAATGTATACATAAATGATTTAATTAATAAAGGTAAAAACGGAAGTTCAAAAAAGTCAACTTTAAAAGAATACTTTACCAAATGACAGTTGACGTCGGGACTGCTGAAACTATCAACGATAAACAAGAACAAATTACAAAAGAGGCTACTAATATAACGATACTGAGATGAAAATATGTAAATAAGCACATGGAATAAACGAAGGTATTTATTCAGAATTGTGGTTTTCATGTTATGGTTGAAATGTTAACTGGTTATCTAAGATACTTCTGGCTACTGGAAATCGCATTATTTATCCCGCTGCTAAGAACTACTAACAATACAGGCAAATTAAAAAGGCGCGCATAAACAAATATACACACATAAAATGTCATCTCTTTATTTTCTGTGGAAACATTACAAGTAGAATCGAGGTTTATGCCTGTGTAAAGTAGTTTTTATATTTTGGGGCGTATTGAGTATATGGTATATACCCATATTTTTATATGTATATACCATATTTTATAGAAGCGCCAACACTCGGTGGGTGATGTGGTAAATGTCATTCAAGCCGCCTTTATTTCACAGAACGTTTCCTGGTACACATTTTAGACCTGGTAGACCTGCGAATACAGCATAATTGTTTTTTTTAAGTACCCATCTCGATTGGGATTCAAACACATGACCACTGAGCTGGCAGGTATAGCGTACAAGCCACTTCGCCACCGCCGCGGCTCAGGTATATATGTATGGCGGTTTACAAACTTGACATCCTACATATGAAAACAGAAACTTCTTATCTGGACCAGAAGTGTGAAGAAGGAAGTAGAGATTAGAGGACGCATTAGACAACATAAAACCCGAAAGCTGTATTTACCGACTGAGATTCGAACCTGTCACCTCCAAATGATCACAGCCCCTCAACTAGACATGTGGTCATGCGTCGAAGTACACTTGTTCCTGCGGCGAGGGGCCGTCGTCATTTGTAGGTGACAGGTTCGAATCCCAGTCGGTAACTATAGTTTT
Source organism: Cepaea nemoralis (assembly GCA_014155875.1). Lineage (NCBI taxonomy): Eukaryota > Metazoa > Mollusca > Gastropoda > Stylommatophora > Helicidae > Cepaea > Cepaea nemoralis. The sequence continues at coordinate 1,897 of JACEFZ010028269.1, read as the reverse complement.
CAATTTTTATGTTGTCTAGTGCGTACTCTAGTCGCCACTTCATTCTTATAGAAGTCAATGAGTGCCAAACAGTACATGTGTGTTATATATGAACTGTCTTAGTGGCCTCAAGGGGTTCCCCAATCGATATTTATGTGTAATTATCTGGACAAGACGGTTCTTGTACAACCTGTTTTGTTTGTAGCCATGAACATTTTCCGCTGCCGTACACTAGCTGCCATATTTAGAGCTCAGTGTAGACACAGCTGGAGGAACAGACTGATACTGCAGACGATCTTTCATGGCACTGCGAAATATATGGAATTCAACATAAATGAGATCTAGCAGTAACCTTTGAGTATTTAACTCTAATGTCAAATCAGTACTGTTAAATGAGTACGAAACATGAAGACCGACAATTACTAATACACTGAATATATTCATTAACTGGTGCCTGTGCACCGGCTCTTTGGCGTAGGGGTTATGAATGCAATTCGTAATCCCGTATACCAAGTTCGAAACAAAGCTGCGGATAATTTGGAAGTAGACCGCCTTGCGTCGGTTTCCATACAATGATATGAGTGTCGGTTGTTTAGAAACCAATGGCAAACTACTGAACGTAAAATTGCCAAGAAATCACAAACAGCCAAAATACAGTGAGTGCCTGTCCAAGAATCATCGTCATCACATGACTCGCCGTCAACGTTTGCGTTCATGTCTCTCAACAGATCTCGGTCACTGGTGTTCTAAATCAACTCTGTTGAGCTGAGTTAAGTCAAGGACAGACATCACAGCACTCCGGACATTCTCATCATCTACAACCAACGATGAGTCCAATACTGATGGTATCAGCTGCAATCTGATTATGTGTCCCTCTGCCCTTTCTCGAAGCACTGCGTGTCGGGCAGAACCTCTGGTCACTCCGTGCCACACTATTCACTATAGACAATGATGGTGTTAACAACAATGACAACAATGATGGTGTTGTTATACATTGAAGCTCCCAGGCATTGGAAGGATACTGATATTTGCGGATGATGTCCTTATGTAGATGCAGTGGAGAGACAGGACGAAAATTGCGTAAGTGTTGCAGGAGACAGTAAACAAAGTGATCGACTGGTGCCCAGAGATGGGTGTGATAAGACGTCTGTGGTTTGGTGGTCTCTGGACAAATATGGCTGTTATTGCTAGGTCTCACATTAAATGTCATAAATGTTAACATAGTGATCGGAAATAACCGTGATTAAGGCTGTAGTTCAGGGATCAAGTGGAAGGAGTTGTTGCTATGAAATCTAAGAAGATGGTGAAAATGAATGTTGATGTTAAATTGTCCATTATAGTGAATATGTCTATCAGATTACTCTTTGTAACATATAATTTTACTCTAATCATAACTTTAACAATGTGGAGTTTTGTTCACCGCTGCGGTCGAAATATAAGAATAATATTAAAAAGATGCGATGGTGAATAATTGACATAATATGGAATCACACGTATGAACACGCATTTAATCGTGAGATATATATATATATATATATATATATATATATATATATAATATATATATATATATATATATATATACATATATATTAGCGATTGATCTTAAGTCGCTTCTTTTCATTTATCAAACATCTGTGATTCGCACGCTTTAAAACAAAATATGTCACTTTAGCTACATAGAAATAATTACATTTTGAACACCGTTAACAAATTGAAAATTTCGTACAGACTTACAACCATTAAAACACCGCTGTTGCGACACAGCAAACCGTTTGTAGCACAATGGAGGTTAGTAACTACAAGCTGAGAACAAGCGAAATATATAGTATGGTTACAACTACTTAGCAGGGTTACAACTAATAAGCGTGGTTAAAACTATCTGTTATAGTTACAACTATCTGTTATCATTTTGCTG
>JACEFZ010028268.1:282500-310656 GCA_014155875.1 Cepaea nemoralis | reverse complement strand
AAAGAAACCATGGCTGAAGTTCTGGGGCCGTCCCCGCGTGCTTCAGGGGGCTGGTTGTCGCTTTTGTTTGGTCTCTTCTTGAGCCATCCACTATGGGCAGGTGGTCTTCCTACGACTCTATGCATTTGATTTATGGATTGATGATTTTAAGAACCGACCCTATCACCAGCTATTCAGGGTGGCATTCCCATAAAGCGTCTGTACCACATACAGAAGCCAGCGAAGAAAAAAGAGTTTCCAAATATTCTATTTGGAGATTTTATTAACATGTATCAGTAACAACGAACCATTGTTAGCAAAAAGGAGTTCTGGGAGGAGAAACAGGTAAAGGATATATCTGGGGTGAGAAACAGGAGAAAAGTTACTGCCCAACCAAAACAAAAAGTCCCTCGCTATTCTTCGCTTAGTGTCCTTAGTACTATTCTTTATGGCCGATAGAACGTGAATCCTGTTGGAACCAACTACTCACACAAGAGGAAGAAACGTGTTTATCTTTAATTTTTTTTTTTTTTTTTTTTTTTTTTATTTTTTTTTTATTTTTTTAATTGTTTCTTTTTTTTTTTTTTTTTTTTTTTTTTTTTTTTTTTTTTTTTTTTTGTTTTTTTTTATTGTTTTTAAAAGTCCTCCCTTTTTTTTTTTTTTTTTTTTTTTTTTTTTGTTGTTATTTTTTTTTTTTTTTATTGTCTTTTTTTTTTTTTTATTTTTTTTTTTTTTCTTTTTTTCCTTTTTTTTTTTTCTTTTTTTTAAAACAGTATTGCTCTTTTTCATAGCTGTGGTGGGGAATAATCGTTTTGAAGTCCTGCCGCGAAGAAGAAGAATAAGAATGAAAGAAAGGAAAGTAATACATGGTTATTCTATTAAGATCATTTAAGTCCCCATTGGCAACAAGACACAGAAACATCACAAATAATCAAAGTATTTGGAAAAGATAAAAGAGAAAAGATCAGGCTTGGTGTCGACCGGCTTCCCGATTGTTTCTCGGGTTGGTGTTTTCTGTGCTTTCGTGGTGTTGATTCATGTTTTAATACCTGGTTCTACTCGGAGGTTTGTCTGTTGGTGTTTGTCTGCTGGTTCCATGCTCAGCTTCGTTAGATCTTTAGGACTTAGCATATCTTCATTTAGATGGGATAGGGACATGTAGGGTGATTTTGATTTTTGTAGAATACCAAAGGACATTTTCTTTTTTTTTGGTTGGAATTTATTCGTTATGTGATTGTGAGTTGGTTTTGGAATTACAGAACGGTAGGAGATCTCAGCGGTCGGCCTCTACTACGATTACAAAAGATGTGGTGTAAGCAGGACATGATTGATACAGAAATCGTGATAATGCCACATTGGGAGCAAGTCGCCGGCTAGAACATGTTGCATGGAGGGACAACTATCAGAAATGGAAATAAAGACAAAGGAGAAAATGATTGCAGATAAAGCACACACAGAGCGTGAGAGACCGTAAGATGGTGCGAGAGGAGGACATACGATGTTATGTTTTCACATGCACCATGTAGGACAAAAAAGTTACAGCACGAATTGGCTTTATCAGTCACACTCGTACCGCCATGGGTCGTAGTTATTAAGCCTCTTTGAAGCACAATATACCAAACTATCGTCGGTCAAGACGGAAGGTGCCAGATACTTGAGATAGAAAGAACTCACTCTGTATCTACCTCCGTCTCTGTCTGTCTGTCTGTCTGTCGTCTGTCTGTCTGTCTCGCCTCGCTCTCTCTCTCTATCTCTCTCTCTCTCTCCTCTCTCTCTCTCTCTCTCTCTCCTCCTCTCTATCTCTCTCTCTCTCTCTCTCTCTCTCTTAATGGTAGGTTCAATTTGGCAGAATTTTCACAAAGTAAAGAAAAATAATGGTATACACCACCCCTGTTCTGTGTAGAGTATCCGACGTCTATACATGTCGGACAAAGTGCGGAAAAAAGCTCGTTAAAACATTCTTCGGCACTGGAAATAAACACGTGCACAGCATGTGGTTCTTGTAACACACACTCGGATCCTCCTCGATGCCTAGCGAGCGTCTATGGGATCGGGTTGAGATCTTGTAGAGATATCACCATGGAATGGAAATGGCCCTTTACAAGCCAAGTCTAGATGACCAGACTACGGGTCTACAAGTCCTCATCTCATTCCGTAGCTCTAAGATAGGGGAACATTGTTAATTTCCCTGCCATCTCCAAATAAGACACAGGTCGTAGCCAACTAGTGCCCAGACCCTGCTAACCTGGCCTTCCCTCTCCAGCTCCATGACCTGCACAGCACGCTGCTACAATGGCGTCCCTTCTAACTCCCAGCCCCTGACCAGCAATGCGCTACCATTGGCTGTCCCCTTCTAATGCTACCATGCCCTGCCCAGCACCTGACGCTACCAACGGCCTGTCCCTTCCAGCGCCTCCCATGCCTTGTCAGCACTGCTGCACCCTTGGCCTTCCATTCCAGCGAATCCCAGCAATGACCAGCATGCTGATGCCCTTGCCTTCCCTTCCAGCGCTACCATGCCCTGACATCACGCTGCTACCATTGTGCTGTCCTTATACGTCCTCCCATGCCCGGCCCAGCCACTGCTGCTTCCTCGCGCATGTCCCTTCCAACGAGCTCTCTAATCACCCCTGACCAGCACTGTTGCTGATACCCTTGGTAATCACTTCCAGCAGCCCATACCACTTCCCATGCCCTGCCCAGCACTGATGCTACCCTTGGTCATCCCTTTCCAGCGCCTCCATTGCAATGCCCAGCACTGTGCTACCCTTGGTCATCTCTTCCACGATCCTATGCCCCTGCCCAGCAACGCTGTACCCTTGGTCATCCCTTCCAGCGCTTCTCTCCCCATCCATCGGCCCAGCACTGCTGCTACCTTGGTAATCCATTCAGGCGCCTCCCATGCCATGCTGCCCAGCACTCGCTGCTTCACTCGGCCGTCCCTTCCAGCGCCGTCCATAGCCTTGCCTAGCACTGTGCTACAATGGTCATCCTTCAGCCATCCCATGCCCTGCCCAGCACGCTGCTGCCCTGGCCTTCCCTTCCAGCGGCCTCCCATGCCGTGCCTAGCACGCTGATACCATTGGTCATCCCTTCAGCGCCTCCCATGCCTGCCCAGCACTGCTGCGACCATTGGCCGTCCCTTACAGCGCCCCTGCCGAAACCTGTCCATTATTACAATATTCTCAAATCATATTCTCGTGTCTTTCAGCGTCCTTATGTTCTCTTTGAAAAGGATCTTGAAATTTTATGGCGTGTTTGCAGCAGTCGACAGTTACTTTGCTTGATTAACCGTGCTTATTGTCTCTCCTGGAACGTTATGTGAACCTCTCGGGTGGAACGTAACTTTAATGACGATATATGAACTGCATGATCATGATTCAAAGTTTTCGTGTCAAACGGTAAGGGAGTCAACACACGAATTGATCCATGCAGTCGGAGATCGCAATCTATGGGGTGAAGCATGATACCTACGCCAGCGCAATTCACTGGATGATATGAAATGCCTTTGGGTGAATTACGTTTAGTCACTGATGTCGTACTGGCTTTTGCTGGGTCACTTCTGAAGTGAAAGTCTGACGTTTGGTAGCTTTGACAAATTTTCAAATGATAAAAATCATTCCACATACCAACACAGTAAAATGTTGACTCTTTAAGAGCTTTTAAATTTGGCAATTAAATGCGAAAGGATATTTCCGAGGAATGTATGCACGGATCAACCTATATTATTCTCTCAGTATATTTTTCCAATGGCGAGATTCCCTGCTTTTGCAGGCTTTAGCTCGTGTCCTCAGATCTTTCTGTATGTCTCTTGTAACTATGTACAGAAATTCTTGTTCCGAGAGTTGTGTTTCGGTAAAGATGGTGTCTTCCTACGTTTTCTACGTGTGCTTCTGCGGGAAAGAGGAGTGTGCCCTATGTCACAGCGATGGCTGCGTTAATTATGCTCCTCTGCCTACAAACGGGCTTGCAAGACGACAAACATGTCTTGAATTTATGCAATCGACCCTGGTTCACACTTACATGTAAATTAGTTTATTGGTAGCAAAATAAGTCAAGTATGGGCAACTCTGTGGGACCGAGTATTGCACTAAGATAAGTGGGACAACTTGGGAGAGTGTAGTCACTAAGATAAGTGGACAGAAAGCTCTGGGACGGAGTAATTACTAAGATAAGGGGACAACTCTGGGGATGTGGGACCGAGTATGCCCTAAGATAAGTGGACAGCTCTAAGGACGAGAAGCTCAATCAGAATATAAGGGACAACTCTGGGACAGAGTTTATTCGCTAAGATAAGTGGACAACTCGGGGGACCGAGTATTCAATCAGATAAGTGACAGCTCTGGGATCAGAGTATTACACTAGTAAGTGGACAGCTCTGGGACCGAGTATTCACTAAGATAAGTGGACAGCTCCTGGGGACCCCGAGTATTCACTAAGATAAGTGGACAGCTATGGGGACGAGAATTTACTAAGATAATGGGACAGCTCTGGGGCACCGAGTATTCACTAAGATAAGTGGACCACCTTGGGGGGGGAACGGTTAATTCCACTAACGATAAGTGGGGACCATGCTAGGGGTGGACAGAGACCCGAAAGGATAGAGAGATTCACTAAGATAAACGTGGACAGCTCCTGCGGGGACCGATATATTTCACTAAGTATAAGTGGGACAACTATGGGGACCGAGTATTCAAAATTTGATATCGTGGACAGTCTCTGGGACCCGACACCCGAGTACACCCGATGTATTCACTAAGCGATAAGGGACAGCTCTGGGGAACCGAGGTATAGGGGGATCCCGAGTAGGATTCACTAAGATAATGTAAGGGGACAGCTTCTGGGACGAGTATTCAAAAGATAAGTGACAGCTACTGGGGACACCGAGGTATTCATAAGAATTAGGGGGACAAACTCTGTGGAAGAAAGGATTCACTAAGATAAGTGGACAACGTTCTGGGGGGACCAAAGTATTCATAAGATAAGTGGACAGCTTGGGGACCGAGTGTAGTAGTATTTACTAAGTAAGGGGACAACTCTGGGGACGAGTATTCCTTAAGATAATGACGCTCTGGGGATACGGAGTAGTATTAACGAAGATAAGTGACAGCTCTGGAGGGAACGAGTATTCACTAAGATAAGTGATGGCACAGCTCTGGGACCGAGTATTTACTAATATAAGTGACAGCTCTGGGGATACCGAACCGAGTATCTTCACTAAAGATAAGTGGAAACAACTCTGGGGTGAAAGAGTTATTCCCACCTAAGATATAGGGGACAACTTGGGGACGAGTATTCACTAAGATAAGTGGACAAACTGCTGGGGACCGAGTATTTATAGAATAACGTGGGACTACTCTGTGGACCGAGTATTCACTAAGATAAGTGGACAACTCTGTGGACCGAGGATTCACAAGACTAATGTAGGAAAGCTCTGGGGCACGAAGTATTCACTAAGGATAATGTGGACAACTTTTGTTTTCTGGACGACCGAGTTACATAAAGATAGTGGACAACTCTGGTGGAACGAGTATTTCACTAAGATAATGGACACTGGGGACAGAGTATTCACTAAGATAATGTGGACAACTTGGGGACCGAGGTAAGTATTGCCATCTAAGAATAAGTGGAAAAACTGCTGGGGGGACCGAGTATTCACTAAGATAGAGGACCAGATAGGGGGGACCGGAGTATGACTAAGATAATGGACAACTCTGGGGATCCGAAGTATTCACTATAGATAAGTGGAAGCTCTGGCGGATCCGAGTATTCCTAAGATAAGTAGGACAACTATGAGGACCGGATTCACTAAGATAAGGTGGACAGCTCTGTGGGACCAAGTCTTAACTAAAATAAGTGGACAACTCTGGGGACAGGATTTCACTAAAATAAAGTGGGACAATCTGGGACGAGATTCACTAAGGAAGGGGACAGCTCCTGGGGACGAGTATTCACTAAAGATAAGTGGACAACTTGGGACCGAGTATTCACTAAGATAAGTGGGACAACTCTGGGTACCCGATTATTCACTAGACAATGTCGGATCAAATCTATGCGGGGAACGAGTATTCACTAAGATAAGTGGACAACTCTGGGGACCGAGTAGATTCACTAAGATAAGTGGAAGCTCTGGGACGGTATGCCACTAAGATAAGTGTGACAGCTCGGGGACCGAGGATTCACTAAGATAAGTGGGCCTAGTCTGGGGACAGAATATTCACTAAGATAATTGGACAGCTCTGGGGACCGAGTATTCACTAGATAAAGTGGGACAGCTTGGGGACCGAGTAGTCACTAAGATTAAATAGGACAACTCTGGGGACCGAGTATATGCACTAACAACAAGGAGCTGTGAAGAGAGAAACATGAACCTGTTATGATGAAATATAAATTATAATCTCTCAAAACTTAATCAAAAGACAAAAAATAATATGAGAGACTTAACCTCAACAGGTTACAAGTTCGTTGCATATCTTTAAAGGACGTAGCAGTAAAATGTTAGCATTTTTTTGGTAGTTTGGGGCAAAGTTCTACCTTCAGTAGTTTGCATTGCTTTTGAACAACCTGCAGCAACTTTGTATGGAAACCAAAGCAAGCGGGTCTGTCTTCCAAAGCGCCAGAGTATGTGAAATAAGTTTTCGAACGACACGTTTTTTGTCCCTCTCTTTTTTTCTTGGGTTATGCGGGATTTTACGAATTGCATCGAAACACGTCGACACAGAGCGGATATCTCAAGGTAGGGACGGAAAATAATGAATAGGACAACCGTTGGTGACCAATGGTGGAGGAATTAAAAGAACAAAAGAAATGAAACTTGAGAGAAGGGGCAAAGTAAAGATTTGTTGATGACAACACAGGGTATAAATACACAACATAACGAGGGTGACTGTACCACGCCGTCGTATTATCGTAACCGTTAAGACAAGCTAAAGAAACAATCAACTAAATTGAAGACATTACTGATTAATTAAATGATTTAGAAATGCATTGGGAAATGGTAGTGCCTATTGATGGAGTGTCTGGCCTTCTGTCGCAGAGCGGATCACGTCCCACTTTGTGGACAAATAAAAGTAAGATTGAAAAAGAGGTTTTAAAGAAAAGGTTAACAAAAATTTGAACTTCTCAAATGCTTTCTAAAAGAGCAAATAAAGATAGCAAGAAATATATAGACTTACTGAATTGTCGAGAAAACGATACTATGCAAATGACGGAAAATATAAAGTATAATTGAGCAATGGGAAAATCTAAGGGACTCCATCCATAAAACCAAGCACAGTTATTACTAGAAAGAAGATCAAGAAGCCAAAACAGAATAAAAACAAAAAAGGAAGACAGTAAGGAATGACTTACGATATATTATTATTATTTAATTATTAAAGTGGTATGACAAGTGAAAACAAGGTAACATAAATTAACAAGAAGAGTATGATATCGTTTTATTGATAAATAACGAAAATAAGAGACAGCGATGACAGCGATACGATAAGGACTGTCATGCTGGGACTTGTCTGGTTTTCGCTTGAAGTGGACACCCCCATGCAGACACAAAAATGGGAAGCCAAAGCAACATCTCTATGACCACCAATTCATGTTTGAAGCTAAGAAGGCATGCCTGTTTGAAGGTTTAGAAACCCGAAAAACTCGCAAAACGTCTTCTGGTTCGCACGTTTGCCGTTCTCCTCAGGCAGATCTTAGCTCGATTGGCCAAGCAGCCAGTCATAGTGCTTGCCATATCCACCTTTATTACCTATCTCTAACCTTACATTAATCTTCAATCCCCTGGGCTTGAATTAAACGAAACGAACCAATCAGAGCTTTGGCTGAGATGGAAATCTGGTCTTAGTGACAAAACTTGTCTATCAGACGGACACAGTATTGATCAGTGCACCGGTTACGGTTCTTACATATTGTAAATAGAAAGAAAATTGCAATAATCATGTCAGGGAAAGACGTCATTTTACCGTAAGATGTAGAGATGTATTTTCCATTTCTTTCTTTGATGATGAAACACACACAACACAACACACACACGTACACACACACGCTAACAAACATACACACACACACGGACACACGTGCGAGAGCCTCACACACACACACACACACACCACAAAACACACACAACACACCACACACATACACACACACAATTACGTTGCAGATGATACCCCGTGTTGACCAGGTACATGTCTCGGTCAAAACTTACTCCGTGTTGGACAATTGAATCAGTTAAATCATTGTTCATCCAATCACTTCCGCTATGTGGTAGTGAAATCCGGATGTTAAATGAACAAATTGGGAACACTTAGTGCAGCGGTGGACATATCTTCATGAGGGGAATCTTGCGAATGTGCTTTGTTCGAACTGCCAGGAGAGTTAAGTTGAGTCTGAGTTGAGATGAGTTAAGTAAGAACCGACACACCTGCACCTCAGGACATTTCTCATGCTCTCTCAGTCACCCCTCGTTCCAACAGCCAGCGATAGAGTCATTAAACTTAACTCGTCCCCTACTGCTATCTGATTGAAAGTTCTCCTTGTCTTCCCTCTCAGTTTTTAGATATTTTCCAGAAACCTATGCCGATCCCCCGCGCATATAAGTTCTTTCAACCATACGAGGTTCTTCAATCAGTTCCCTCGCCTCTTCTTACCTGGTCCCACAAGGCGCTCGAGCACCTCTCCCGTGTCAAAAACACCTTTGATTTGCAGTCTGAACAAAGGCTAATGAACGTTAATACCATTAGGTGTAACTATACAGACAGAGGATAACTAGTTTCTTTGGTCGATAATTGAGATAGTTGAATGTATCTGTAGTAAGATATGACTGAGCTACCGTACATAGCAGTATATCGGTACTACCTGCTTTCTGTCAGTGTTGCCGAACTGGTGGGTGGCGAGAACAAACCCGACACTCAACATTGTGCCAATGGCGTTAGGGTAGAGGAGCGCAGGTGGGAGGATACAAATCTTACCTCTGGGGTTAGGAATGCCAACTAAAGACAAAGTCATGACAGCGACAGACCAGGCCCTAAGCCTCGGTCTAGGATGGAAGCTCCAACAGCGGACATCGAAAGGCATTTCTTGCTGACGGCAGCTTCCGCGGCTGATCTGTTCCAGATGTTTTTGGTTGTCCAATTTTACTTTGGAGGAACTAGGCAGGCTGAGAGAGGAATATTCGATCATAGGGCACACTATGGTCTCTAAATAAGCCACAGGCTTTGTGCTATGGAGAGCGTGTTAGTGCTTTTTGCAAGTCACAATTCATTAAACAAACTAATCTCTCTATCCAAAACGATCAGGTGCAATCACAAATGTAACAAATACTTATCTTCTAATCCAACAACGATTCAGGTCTGCCAGGAACATTGACAAGAGAGATTGCGACAATAACAACTGGCATTCTTTCGGTGGAAGAGCCAGAGTCTATGTTATGGTTATGATATGTTATGTATTTTAATTATAATTCATGATGATGTGAATTATGACAATCTTCGAAATAGTGGGGCGGGTGAACATGAGGCACAAAATGGCTGGGGAAAAAGAGCCGGTTTCTCCCGGTTGAAATGAAAGACTGTCGTGATAATCTAGGTGGGTCCACTGATGAACTGGTGTAAAATGTTCGGCTCCGTGAGGGCAGGCGTGCTCTATAGGTAGTCCACATAGCGGTGTGGAGGTAATTCGTGCGGCAGGCGGATTAAGGTCGATTAAAACGCACTCAAACTGAAAATCCGGTTCGAATGACGTCAGAAAAAAAAAAAAAAGTACATGGGATAGTCAGACACGGGATGGAGGGCCGCCCGATCCTCAGAAAGAATCAGAAATGGAAGAGACGCGAACGTTCTGGGAAAGGGACCTCATGCTGGGCGACAGTTCTTGGATCATCATATTGATTGTATAGTAGAGTTTTCCTACTTCCATGGACAGGGATAACGCCGCGCGCTCTCCCATACACACCCCAACACAACACAAACACACACACACACACACACACACATAACAAACACACACTCAACTCACCCCAAGTCACAGAACAAACCCACGACACACACAACACAAAAGTAAACAAGCGCAAACACATGTCGTGCACAAATTCATAAAACCATGGCGTGCACCACATATGTGTATGTTTGATTATTTCCTATGGGTCTAGGCATGTCGCTCTGATATAAGGGCAGTTATATATGAATTTTATAAAAAGCCTGTAAAGTTTCGGACTAATGGACCGTATCCGAAGTACCCGCAGAACTGCACAGTTTTACAAGCTTGCATAGTACTTTTGTACGGAAAAACACCTGACCATGACCGCTCAAAGTATTTATAGAAATACAGGATAATATAATAGCATTAGATCTGTAGACTGCCGATTGCCAGCATGAATGCAAACAAACATCGTCCATATTTGCAATACTTTGAGTAGATTACACTAAAGTATGTCATTCTTCTTACGAAACATAATTTGATCTTAATGGACAAATTTATTAATGTTAGTTGTGGAAGACTTTACAGACCATTATGTTCTATGTTCCGCCGCCCGCCGGCTGTGATTTTGAATAAACATACAGTTCTGAAAAGATAAAGCCTAACTAAGGGGGTAGCCATAATGGGAAATAATAGATGCCACTTCTTCAAGAAAAAAAACAGGTAAGAAAAACAAGTTAGGGTACCGTCTCTAAGAAGACAGAAACATACACATTGTAAATATACGTTGACCATTGCGGATATTCTTAAATGATTCAATTATCCTGAAGTCAGTAGTTGGGTTCGCTTGAGGCGAGAGACACTGATAATAGGGAAAAAGGAAATACACAAACACAAATCCAGTGCCAGCAATACTAGAAGTAGGTTGTATTGGACCTACGCTGCGGGGTTTTTAAAGCGATGCGAGCGCAAAAAACAAAAAAATGATTCGTGCCAGGGAATGGATTAATCGTCACTAAGCGACTTAGATCTGGTCGTGGGTTATATATCGCCTAAATGTGTCATTGGAAATTATTGTCTCAATTAAATATAATACAGTCATTGTCTTCTAAGAAGAAAGAAATTAGAAGAAAAGAGGTGTGGTTCCTGAGACGAATGTGAGGGGATTCCTTGGATGCCACGAGTACTAACAGGACGACCTGCCTGAAATAGGAGAATGAAAACAGAACACTAAATACAACAATAAGAAAGAAGACAACCAGCTGTCGTTAGTCATGTGCATTGAGATAGTAGAGGCCATTGGAGAAGACATCTTCGTGAAACTGGAAAGGGAAAGATCTAAGGGGAAAAGAGAGGCAGAGGCGATTCCAGAGAAATGATGGGCTGGATGAATTGAGACGGTGGGCACGGAGGAAATAGAATCAGCAGAGTTATGATCACAAAACCAAAGAAGGATCTTTTAGAGCCATGAACGCCTACGCCAGCTGACATGGCACTTGATGATGATGATGAATTTTTCCCCCAAAGCAATCCCCTTTAATTTAATATATCATAAAACATGCATGCTACCATCTTAATAACTTTTAAGTGTAAGTAACTTGTGTGACACTACCAAACTGACCATCTTCCGCCATCCATCTTTTATTGGTTTCAAACCTACTTCTTGTTTGGTAAGAATCTGTTAAATAAGTTGCATACGTACAAACTATCTCAGAAGACGTCAGAAGTCACATAAATCTGATTAGGAGGTGCCTTGAAAAGATTTAAAACAAGAAATCACTATGGACAAAGGTAAGATTTTGCCAATATGGAAAACATATCGATGATAAAGACCTTGGTGCCATTGCAATGAGGAACGGGGAGGGTTGAAGTCCAATATATAACCTAAACTCTTGTATGGAGTGAATCGTGGACAGTGAGCCAGCCAATAAAAAAGAAATCATTAATGGGCGTTGTAATGTGATTTCTGAGGAAAGCAAATTATTATAGGACGAGAAACAGCTTTTGTTTTAATCAGCACAGTCCTCAAGAAACAACTAAAAACCGTTTACAATGTTATTACAGAAATTAGACGCGATGGTCAAATTATGAGAAAAATTAAATTGAAGAAGTGATGGAACAATGGACGACTGAGGGGGAAAGGAACAAGGGGAGAAGAACAGAGAGGTCAATCTCCAGATGGTTTGGACAGTGGTACGGGGCGAGGACAACGTAACACAGAGCTGATCCCACGACTGGGTGATCGATGGGACATAACGAAACATGCTATCAACGCCTTAGGCAATATGGCACATGATGAGGTGGCGACTTGCCAAATGCGGAATAGATTAACACTGGTACACACTGGGTAAAGACCTGGCCGTAATGTATTCCTGTTTCTGTAAAACAATAATGCAGACAATGCAATGAGAACCATTAAGAATGATGAGACCAGAAACAAGTTGATTCGCGTAACTGGTGGATACTCCGGGTCCGACTCCGATATGCTGCTGTGATACGGTTCTCTCCTCACAAAATGACTAAGGGTGTAGACGAGATGAGGAGTTATGTCAAGAGAAAGGGGAAGGATTATGCTTCTATTTCAATAATTTATCAAAATGTATTACTGTAAGAAAACGATTAACTTATCATCCTCCCTGGGATCGGGGGACTGGCCTTGGGCTTGGCACCTTGACGACAAATGCTGGCTACCCCCCGCGCGACAATAAATACTCTCTTATATATGCGGAGACCACTGTGGGAATCGCGCTGAGAATGTGTGGTTCTGACAAACAGCAACCACTCCTGATCCGCGACGTTCGTGAGACTTGAGAACCAGAAATTCCAGGAATTAATCGAGGACAGACGTGCTCTGGTTTACTTCCTTCAGACATCCGTACCCTTAGTGTGGCAAGCCTGTATGACCCTTGGATGTCTCCTCACAGTCTGTTGTCAACACATCAAGACAGAGGCCAGCATGGCAGAAATGGATAAGAGACTTCGTGTTCGTATAATCCGGTTGTGCTGATGCCGATTCGGTGTTAGCGGGGGGGTGCAGGGTTCAGCCTTCTCAAACGGTCAATTTGGACGTAAATGTTTACTTTTCGTTTTCATTGAATTGGGGACCGTAAGTACAAGTAATACAAGGGCTCTGGAGTCGGATCAGGATGGATTTTCGCCCCATTGGTGAGGAAACAATTTTGGAATCGGGAGGAAAGCTAATCCACAAAAAAATTGCAACTGTCAGTCCATTTCGCTACTAGAAGAAGTAGAACTAGAAGAATGGTGATTTGGACTACGCCTCGCTTAAGTTCACAGCCAAAACAAACAAAAACCCAACCCTGGACATGCGCAATTCGGCGTTGTGATTGTTGCCAGCCAGATCCTGTCCGACACTGAGGGGTGACGAACGAACTTCTTTGGGCCTCTTTCTTCACGATGTTAGCCCTATCGTCTGTCCAGACAGGAATGCACTGATTCACTATCAATTATTTGAAAACTGTAGGTCGGCTCGTTATGAAAGTTTTCCCTGCCGTCGTATTATTTACCCCATATGTCCAAAAGCAAATTACAACATGGAAAGCGGGGCGACATTCTTTGATGTTTTGGTGATGAAAAAATAGTCATTTCTCGCTAACAAACTTGTTGTACAAGAAATTTTCCGCCAGTTCCGATGATGGCACTTCGTCATTAAGCGCGTAATACATCTGTCCCACGTAGAAAAAATTAACTATTCAGCGATAATGTTTTCCGTGTGAGAGGTAATACATTTTAAGAACATGCACTTCCCCTCTTGCGTCCCGTAAATTATTTTATTTAAAACTGCCATATAAACAAAACTTTGCACTCTTGACTCTACAATCCCCACGCAGAAAAAAAAAAAAAAATTGTTTTGGTGTGTGACATACGAACGTTATATACTAAATATCATCATTTTCCCTGTTGGTTACTGAGTATATGGAAGGGTTATAGTGGGGCAGACCGGCAGACACAAGTAAAACAGCCTATAGAACAGTGTGGGGTACGGCGCCATTTGGCTGGACGAGGACAATATCTTTTGAGTTTTAAAAACGCATTTAACTCTACAGGACAAAATCATGGCACCAAAAACATCGCACATCAACAAATAACCACATGAAAACGTCCAGACGTGATTATCGTTGACTCAATACATTCAACAAAATCTTCGAACAACTCGAAAAAAAAGGTCGGAAGGTTTTCGGAGGTTACAGTTAGGCCGCATGTATCCTGTACATGCGAGTCACAGTCAAAAACACCTGTATGTTTTAGCTATTTGTGATCTGGCAGGTTTACGTTTCAGTTATTCTGCATTGCTGTCTGATAACCGGCCTCATCCATTTTATAAACAACAACAAAGGCGGCTGCTAACAGCCTCCAAGCAGCTATGTATCGAACGGGGTTATGTAGGGTTTGCGAACTGCGCCTTAACCCCCGTCGTCACAGAGCGGGAAAAGTAGATTGGGTCAAAACAAAATAAAAACAGTTCGACAGATGAACCCACCGAAAAATCAAGTTGCACGAGTCCCTATCTCGACATGATGGCACCTACACCGACACACAAGTTGTTACGGTTTATTCTCGACATGATTGGCACCACAACCGATCAACAAGTTGTACGGTTTATCATCGACATGTGGCACCACACCCTGGACACACAAGTTACACGGATTATCTCGACATGATGGCACCCACGGAAACACAAGTTACAATGTATCGCGACTGTGGCACCACACCGAACACAAGGTCACGGCATCTCGACAGCAGGCAACCACACCGACACAAAGTTGCACGGCATCTCGACATCATGGACACCACACGACACAAGGTATAGCACCATGTGTGATGCCACCCTCTCACCACCATTACCGATCGAAAACAGGCGAAGTCAAAGTAACGTACCCATTTCACTACTACCACTAAACAAGAAACGTAAATGTTACAGAGAACACGACACGCGAACTAACTTTAGTTTAAATAGGGTCACATAATCACAAATTGGGCCAGCAGGGCCCGGCTCTACATTTCGGCCCCTCATAGTCCCTATCTTTTCGCACATCATATTAGCTGTAATGATGTGTACATTTTAGACAGGACAGACAGACAGACAGACAGACAGAACACACAACCACACACAACACAAACACACACACACACACAAACACAGGGGACGCCTCTACAGAAAAAATCTTAGTTAGGTAGCTAGTTATTGAGTGGGAAGGTTGGTAGGTTGGTGGATGGACCAAGGTTGGTAGGTCGGGAGGATGGGCGAAGGTTGGTAGGTCGCGTGGATTGGATGGGAAGGTTGGTAGGTAGGTGGATGGGAAGGTGGTAGGTCGGTGGATGGGAAGGTATGGTAGGGTCGGTTGGGATGGGAAGGTCTTGTGGAAGGTCGGTGGATGGGAAGGTTGGTAGGTCGGTGGATGGGAAGGATGTAGGTCGGTGGATGGGAAGGTCAAGGTGAGTAGGTCGGTGGATGGGGAAGTTTGGTAGGTTGGTGGATGGGAAGGTGGTGGTAGGAAATGATATAGATATTTAGGTTCGTAGTAGGTAATGTAGGTAGGAAGATAGGTAAAAATTGGTAGTTGAGGGTAGGTATGATGGTTGGTAAGTAAATAGGACGGATAGATAGGTATGAAAGTTAAAGAACGATAGACAGAAGTGACAGGTAGACAGACAAAGACATCTAAAGGCTGGGCCTTCAAGAGCCTCCCAAGAAAGTGTAATGCGCAAAAATAAAACCAGACAATTAAAACAACGGCAAGACTTGATCGACATAATGGAATGTTCTTAACATACGTACTCTATACACCACAAAGAAATGGCGATCCATAGTGAAGACTCCACACTGAGCCACGACAGACAAAAAACCCGGATTGATGGAAAACCCGATTTGAGAGAAATCTTTAGTAATAGGATGCTTAACCTGGGGGTCATGACAGTAATAGGCACACAAAGGGATGAGAATTCTGCTAAAGAATGAAGGCACTCTCGTTACGTCCCCGATCCCATGTTTAACACGCGAAATAGGACACATTCATTTTCTATGTGCCTTGAATGTCTAACCAAAGGGGCCTGTAAGTACCTGTTAGATGTACTGAATTAGCCAAAGGGAGACAAGTCAGTACAGGGGACATTTTGTGAGTTTCGTTGGTTGCCACAACGAAGCTGTGTATTGGCTTTGTGGTCACCCCCCCCCCCCCCCCCCCCCCACCACCACCGCCCAATACATAGCACATCTGTCGTGTGATTGTGACACCCTAGAGGAGAGGATCTGCTTTTTTTCGCGTATAATGTCAGTGATTCTAAATTATGCAGGAAAATTCTGAATAGGACCCATTATTTTGATTATTTTGTTTAGGAAATATGTGTTAGTTGGCCAAGATTAAAGTTAGTATCTGAACGTGATCTTGCAGGCGCCCATGAGCAAGAGGGCGGTCATACAAATGACACCACCAGATTCGCGGAACCTATTGGGTCGGGCTCCGGCGCCCTGGGGAACTGCACCAGACCCTTAACATTTTTAAAGGAGCAGAATTGTTTTTTAATTGACATAGAGTCCAGGCTGACGAACTTTCAAACGTGGGTAGTAGGAAATATCTTTGAAGTTAAGGCGGCCGACGTCGGCACTGGACCTCAACCCACCCAGAGCGACTGGTCTATACCAAAACTGTGTGGAGCACCATACGGCATACAGGCAATAAGGCTTGTTAAGAGAGTCACTTTACCAAAACTTGCATACGGGACCTCCTGATTTGCGCCATCATCCGAAAAGCTAGGTTATTACACTCTCAATGTAACTGCCGAACCGTTATCAACGAGTAAGAAAATGTGTTATCAGACAGACAGTGGATCAAATCTTGTGCACTTTAGCTGGAAATCACAGAAGAAACCAATGGTTTAATAATCTCGTTAGAGAATATAATGACAGCAACATCAACTGCATAGCATTGGCCCTACATCAAAGGATTCATCTGCGACGAGACCAAGAGGACGCCGGAGAAGAAACTGGATTGACCGATCGATATCAAAGACATTGTACAATGCCACACGGAATGAACACTATCAGTGCCGCCATCGGGCGCTGGAACGTCAAATTATTTGCTACCAACGACGCTTGACGGCAAATTGGAAGGATCCATTCTCAATAGCCCAAGAGCCTCAGGGACCAGTGCGCGTGCAACACTAGGTACCAAGCGGAAATGCACATAGCCCTATGTTGAGTGCAGCCTTGGTACGTGTCTGGGTCACGGCTACGCGAAGTTGTTTTTAAATATCGCCGTCTTAAATGCAACCATAGACGCTATTTGGACAGGGGGGCAAAATATGAAAACTTGCCCTAGGAACTTTTCATTGTTTGATAAATGTGATAGTATTGAAACTGAGGCAGTGGTCTTTCGTGGTTCAGTTTGACTGTAGGCCGGCCCGGTGGGTATTCAAGCCCTAGACACAGTGAATCTAAGTTTGTCTGATCAATCGGGTGGTTACTGAAGGTTTTCACTCGAGGATAATTACTTCTTCGTAACATCGAGGGATACTCGGAATTTACCAACATGATGTTAAGTGTGTCTCATCATAGGCTGGATACCTGGGGATACTTCAGTTTATGTTAAATGATAGGGTATACCGAGGCTTAAATCAGTGGATCCATTGTATTTAAACATCATTTGGATACTTCAGTTTCTACACAGTGGATCTTGCCGATTATGTACAACGTACGGCTGGATACTTAACCTTCTTACAGTGGATCTGGCAGTTTATGGAACATCGGACGGATACTTAAACTTAAGCAGTAGAATTCTTGAGTTGTTGGTTTATACGAATATGGATATGTTGGTTCGGATATAATTGTTTCGTTATTTGTCGTCTGCCTAACTGACAAGCCATGGGGAGATCTCTCGGGAGTCATGTGAATGTTATGATTGTTGCGTGTCTTGGACGGTAATGTCTAGTTGTTGTTGCTGTTGCAGTAAGCTTAGTAGAGTTGTGAGTCGTGGTGTTGTTCTTATTCGGATTCTGTAGCAGCAGTAGCAGTGTTGGAGTTAGTCATTAGTTGTGTTGTTGTTGTGTTGTTCGAGCAGCAGCAAGTAGTAGTTAAACATCTTCATACTAATGATAGTAACGTGCCAGCCTTCCTCAAACAACTTGACCATGTTTGTTGACTCATACAAACAACACCGTTTATTCTTGTGAATATTGTTTCAAAAAAAAAAAAAAGGATTCAGGGCCAAACAAACAAGTAGGTGAACAACAAAAAAAAGCATGGTTAACCACAATCAATAAACAAGTGTTATCTTTAATGTAAATTTACGTTCACGGCGCGGTAACACGATAGCCCTAGTAGTATTAATTCCGATACATCGTCCTCTGTCTAATGGGAGATCACGTTGGCGGTATAATAAAAATTCTCAGTGAATAGGTTAAAAAAAAACTGCCACTATAGTTCTCTATAGGTCTTTAATGCTCTTAGTCCTACAGAATTTCCGTGGGCCAAATGAGTCAGGACGATAGCCTAGCCACCGAGTGTCGTTATCTGTGTACGTTACGAAGTTTTTTTTAAAAAGACTCATAGGGGTCGCGGGGTTAAGCAGGGTAGGGATATACACTATCAAAGGAGATGTAAGACCCCTTTCCAAGTTAGTCTACGGACACCTTGAGCACAGGTGGAATACCGTTAGCTACCCACTCAGGGTACGTGAAGCGATGGAAGCAGGTGGTGGATGGAGTGTGAGAGCAGTCGACGATTGTTGTTGGTTATGGTCTGCACTCTGCGGCGATAGGCAGATGATCTATCAGTAGAGACAAAGAGCTATGGCCACGACTTAGTACAGCCACGCCAGAAGGAAATCAATGGAAACTACCACTCTGCAAAAAACTTGCCAAAAAAAACCATAAAACCATGAAAGAAACATAATAAGAAAGAGATCTGGTGGCGAGGACCCAGCGCCAGGCAGATCAGATAACACTGGGGAAGAGTGTGACACAAGGGACAGTACTAGTAATCGGATGAAAGAGTTAATCCCCTGTGTCGACTAAAAGAGGAGAGTGAGAATAGGAACATGGAATGTGAGAAGTCTGTATGAAACAAAAAAAACAAAATATCAAATTTAGGAATTAGTGAACATCGCTGGAGAGACAAGGACATTTACAATGAAAATGAAGTATTTCCATATATTCTGGTAGAGACGTCGATAGCTAAGAGTGGAGTGGCATTTGTTTAGATAAGACAACGCAAAAACTTTAAGGGATAAACCAGTTAGTGACCACTATCCTCACTATTCAGCTTAAAGGACGTCCAAAAACACAACTTCATCAGATATATGACTAACTTCAAAGCAGAGGAGCGATCGGAAATTAACACTTTTACAGCACACTACAAGAACAACTTAAATAAGTCTTGGTCATAATGATATAGCAATAGAATGGGAGATTGTAATGCAAAAGTAGGTGCAGGAAGAGCTGAAAATGAGAGACACGTCTAGGAAAATTTGGATAGGAAATAGAAATGATGCTGGTGAAAAGTTAATTGAATTTTGAAAGGAAAGAAAGGTTAAAAGCATTGGGAACACAACTTTTAAACAAAACGCCCAAGGAAGACATCTTCACATGGAGTCCTCGGGACCTGTATTACCAAAAATCAGAAGATTATATTTTAATTTACAAAGGGGAAGATGGAGTAGATGGTAACTGAGATCAAGCATATCATCTGCAAAAAAACTCCTACACGAAGTGCCAGATATGATACAGATAAATCAGTTTATTTGATAGAAGAGTCTAAAATTAAAAACGTCAAAAAAGTTATCGAGGACCAAGGCACTTTGTTTGATCTCACAAAAAAATACCAGATCATACACCGTAGAAGTTAGGAAACGTTTTGGTGTCCTTGATGTCTGTAAAAGAGGAATGACACCTTGAGAAACTGGCAGTACAAAGCATAGATATCTTGATAAAAACAAAAGATTAAATTAAGCACAGGACTAAGCAAAATAAGCCATGAATTACACATGAACGTCCTAGAATTAAAAAACAACGAAGGTAACTGACAAAAAAACGAAACGAAACCGATAAACAGCAGGATGAAGTATAAATCTGTAACACGAGAAAATAAGAAAGACACAAGAAAAGGACAAACACAAATAATACAAGATTGTGTATTAAAAATAGAGCAATATCATAAGAATGGAAGAGATTACAAAAATTCAAAGAACATGAAGTTATTGACACGAAATGTTCAAACCTCAATTAAATGTTATCTGTGACAAGTTGGGAAATACATAGACAAATTCTAGAAAGATTGGCACGAATACTGCAGTGGAAATGTAATATATGACATGACCTGTGAAGGATATGAATCATATACATGAATCAATGACAGCGAGACAGAACCTGAACCTCATTAGATGAAATTTCATAGGAAAGAAAGGAATATGGAAGAATCGGTAAATCACCAGGATGTGATGAGTAACAGCTGAACAAATTAAAGGGAGAAGAAGAAAGCCAAATACACATCCAACAGCATTGTGTAAAAAAGATATGTAAATACGGGATATGCCTAAACAGATAGGAAAGAGAGAGAACTATCTTTCATTCCAATACCCAAAAAAGGCCTCCTGAATAGTGCACCAACTATAGAACTGTTGACCTGATAAGTCATGCCAAGTAACGTGGCACTAAAAAATCATAATGGGAAGGACTAGTAAGAAAATGGATAGAAGAAATTAATGGGGTTCAAGCTGGATATTTAGACAAGGAGAGAACAAGAGATTCACATCTTACTCAACGCGCGTTTAATAATAGAGAAAGTGCAGAGAATTTAATGGAAACCGATACTCATGTCTTGTGGATTATTCAAAGGCATTGACTAGTACAACAATCCAGAAACTGTGGGAAATCATGAGGAATATGGGTTTTCAATAACAGGTAGTACAAACTCATAATAAAATGCTTATTATACCACAAGCAGCTGTTAGAATAGATTGGCGAGTATCAGATTGGTTTGACCATCAAAGCAAGGAGTCCGTCAGGGATGCGTGCCCGACCAGCTGTCATCACCCTATTGTTTAACATGGAACGCGAAAATATAATGAGAAATGTGTAGAGATGATTATAAAAAGGGGAGCTATGATGTATGCCCTAAATATTGGCGGTCATGATCATAACAGGAGAGTGGAGATCGATATGCTGATGATTACAGATTATTAGGCACATCACAGAAAAATGGTATAGACAACTTAAAGAACATCTTTTTGTCATTGATTACAAACTGTCTACGATGATCGCCTAATGAGTTAACCAAGATAGAATACGACGTTTTGCTTGGCGGTATATTTCTCTAGGGCCACAAAACAGTCGCAACTAACAGAGTAAACAAAGCTGCACGGGTCTAACATTAGGGGAGGTTCATCCCATATACAAATTTGGTGGTGAGTGAGAAGGAAGGGATACAAACGCGTGGCAGTTTCAATAACAGTTAAAATCACATATAAATTGCTTCCGCTCAGATAGGAATGTTCCGTCTTGTCATCATCTAGTTCCGGACATCAGGACGTATATGGGAGGTTTGATGTCACTACATGACAGAACGTTGACGGGGCTTGTTTATTGAAAAAAGTCTGCGAACACCATGCCGGACATGGAACAAACGTTCACGTGCACAATTTAAGTTGTTTGGGGAAAACCAATGATTGGCAGCTGGTATCGAAACTCTTTGTTGGAAACGTTACAGTAAACTCTCTTCCGATGTTTTGGACTGTCTAAAACAGTGATGACAAATGCTAACATTGAGGGAGAAGCCAGAGGGGTGGAATGGATCCCTGAAAGGGGAATGATCTGCCAAGGGGCAACCTGTGTGGGGGATAACGACGACCATATGGCCTGAGGCCGCCTGTGTGCAGGTCTTGCGACCTACGGCTGCCAGCGTACCCACGCCTGCCGCTTTGCCGCTCGCCCATCGCCACAGGGCTTGAAGGTGATATGTGACGTTGGATGGAAGAATGACTTGCGCGATGACTTGGATTAAAGTGAGGAAGAGTTTGCGCAATTCGTCGACCTCACTCTCTCGCCTGAGTCCATCTGAGTCCAGTGGCAAGACAAGTCGAGACGATTGGAGACGAATACAGGTGCAGTGGATGACCAGGGCGCTCTACGTGCCTTGCCGTGCTCATTACGTTCCACAACGCTTTGCAGGTAAACGCCGTCTTGCCCGTTGAATCATATTATTATATAGAAGCAGTGGGAAGGCACGACAAAGTACTATATATTAAAATGTAGAGAAAGAACAAGAATTTATATTAGAGGCAGTACTAAAGAAAGGGTAGACACCAGGTTGTGATGACATACCAGCAATACTAATCCAATCAAGAGGAGAAGCCAGCACTCGTACAATGCACTATGTGTGAAGGTCTTGATTAGCACCATTTGACCCAATAGTGTACACACCACCATCAAAGAAAGGACAATTGTTGTATCGAAACACCGTACTAATAAGTTATGACAGCATAACCGCTTGCTTATCATCATGAAGAGGTTTAAAAGTAAACCCAAACTGCAACATATCCAGGCAAACCTTCTGGCCTAGAGAGACAACAGTGGAACATAAACTCTATGGACCACTGAGTGATCTAAAAAAGACTGTTAGATTCATACAAGAGACAATAATGCAGTTATAGACATATTTCAAACGAACGAAAAAAGAAGAAGAAGTAAATTAGAACACGAATTATGTGACGTTCAGTCAAGTACCAGGGATTATATCTTCAACAAGAGAGCCATCTTTAAGAAATGCAGAGAGTACAAATTATATCTTCATATGTGCTTCATGGACTACAGTATGGTCTTCCACCGTCTTCAACATGAACAATTATGGAACATCATGAGTGACACTTGGTTCCTATCACATGGAATCTACATAATGAAGTCAGTATGTCATGATCAACAAACAGTTGTCAGAGTAGCCGTTGAAATATCAAGCTAGTTTGAGATGGAAAGATAGTAAGAAAAGGCTGCATTTACTCCCCATACTTACTGAACATAAAAGCAGAACATGTAACAAAGATGTCAAAAATGATGAGACCAGGTGCAATTTGCATCTATTTGTAATTGGTAAAATCTCGGAACGTATCATGCAGATTACACATTTCTTTCCTAAAATAGTGTTATTGTTAATAAGAGTTGTATGGGAAAAGACACAGTGGACGCAAACAGCTGTTACACACCTTGTGTAACACAAACTTAATGTTCACAGAAATTAGGCTTTAGGAACGTAAAACAGGCTTGCTTGACCAATTTGTGACCCGTTTTTAAAAAAAAAAGTGTATTCCTTCGCCGTTCGTTCTATCCAGCTTTCTCTAACTGGATCTTTCTCTTTCACTATCTCTGTCTCCTCTCTCTCTCTCTCCCTCTCTCTTTCTCTCTCCATCTTTTGCTTTCTCTCTCACTGTCTCTGTCTGTCTCTCTTTCTCTCTCTAGCTGTCGCTCTCTCTCTCGCTGTCTCTATCTCTATCTCTCTTTTTTCTCTCTCTCGCTGTCTCACGCTCTCTCGCTCTACCTCATTCGCTTATTCAGTTGTTCACTTTCTCTATCTCTCTCTTCTCTCTCTTCTGTCTCTATCTCTCTCTTTCTCTCTCTCTTTCTCTCTCTCTCTCTCTCTCTCTCTATTTCTCTCTCTCTCTTTCTCTCTCTCTCTCTTTCTCTCTCTCTTTCTCTCATCACACACAAACACGCTTAAGTTATATACCCTCCATGTCGATTCTGAACTAGTTCTCTCAAACACAAACGTAATCGTAGGTATATCAGGGACGCAGAGTTGTATCCAAGGCACCAGGGCCAGGTTCTATACTGGCCAAGATCTACTAACACGTCCTAGTCGTGCGTCCTGGGCAACAGGGTCCTTCGGGGTCCTGGCTAACGTAGTAGGATCGCTGATTCTTCCGATGTCGGAGAATATCTGCCTACACGGCGAGGAACCACCAGTCTGCACACCAATAAGCCAGACATGGGACAACGGATACTCACGCAGACCTCAGTTCAGTATGACATCAAACTGATGTTTCACAACAGGATGTCACAATCCGACATACAGGACTTTACTCTGGGGTTCACAGCCGGCGAACGCAACCAAGCACCAGAATTGGTATATCAAACACGACACTCGCACAGACACATAATGATAGATAAATTCGTCCACTGACATCCACACAGCCCATAGAGACAGCATTATTACACAGAATGAACTGAATATGTTCTGGCACACTTACCGGAAACTAAACTCCAACAGCGCATGCCCCGGGCCCGTTACCAAGGTTAAGGCACACTTGTAGCTACTGCGGACACTATCTTTACCCCAAAATGGACTCCGGATAACGAACTTTTGGTTTATCTCGTTAAGTTGCACAATATTTGATTCAAACGGGCTACAGAATTCAAAAATCTGCTGATTCTGCGGGATTACATGTAATATCATCTTAGTGTGCATCATGTCTCATGAGGTGGCTTGCATTGAAGGGTTGTAACGTGTATCTATAACAATGTGGCAAAACTATTTGTTCCCTTAACTCCTGTCCAAATTGCTTAAGTTATGATTATTTGTTATTTTCTTAGTCTTCTATTCAAAGAATGTATGGTCTGGTCATGACTTACCGCTGCCATTAAACGAACTATAAATAGCATTTAGAATAATTAATAATTAGAGTATCCACATACATAGATTATATCAAGTTGGATAACTTGTACTTAATGCTGACTATCTGGGATAAATGAGCCCTACGACATACATACATACATACATACATACATACATACATACATACATACATACATACATACATACATACATACATACATACATACATACATGCATGCATGCATGCATGCATGCATACATACATACATACATACATACATACATACATACATACATACATAAATACACACATACATACACACATACATACATACATACATACATACATACATACATACACACACACACACATACACACACACATACACACAAACAAATACACAGACAGACAGAAAGACAGACAGACAAGCAGGCAGTCAGGCAGGCAGGCCGACAAACCGACCGAACTGACCGACAAACCATCCGACCGACCGACCGTCCGACCGACTGACCGACCGACCTACCGAACGATCGACCGACCGACCGACCGACCGACGACCGATATACATACATACATACATACATACATACATACATACATTCATACATACATACATACATACATACATACATACATGCATACATACATCATGTGCCATGCCGGAAAGCGTGGGCGGTCATGACTAGCCATTTCACTCGATCACCAGTGTCGTGGATCAGCTCAATGTTCTTGTCTCGTCCATGCCATGTGCACAAAACATCCAGGTATTTTCCTATCGGTCTTCCTCTTTGTCTGTTCCCTTCGATCTTGCCAGTTGTCACAAAGTTCTCCAATCCATTTCTTCTCACAACATGTCCAGAAAATGTTGACTGTCTACGTGTAATTTCTCTAATCATTTACGATGTTCATTTGTCTCCTGGAGTACTTGGTCACTGGTTTTTCTATCTGTCCATGGTATTCTTTTCATTTTCCTCAGAAACCACATTTCTGCAGCCATCAGATGCTTTTCAGCTTGACATCTCATTGTCCACGTTTCACATCCATACAAAAGAACAGGCTCTATGTATCCCCTCAACACTCTTTTTCTCGTTTCAATTGACATCTTTTTATTGGTCAGAATGTTTTTCATCTTGCTAAAGGCTACTTTCTCCATGGCGATTCTTGTTCTAATCTCTTCAAGGCATCTCCCATCAGATGTTATGACTGTTCCAAGATAATTGTACCGATTCACTTGTTGAAGAATATTTCCATTCACTTGTATATTACATTGTGGCACTTCTTTCTTCCTAGTGACGACCATAACCTGAGTCTTTTTACAATTTAATTCTAACCCCAGTTGCTCACTGTGTACAACAACCGCATCTACTAATTGTTGCAGGTCCTGCGCATTGTCTGCAATTAATACTGTATCATCTGCATATCTAATGTTATTGAAGTTTCGTCCTCCAATGCTGATTCCATTTATATCCTCTACATTTCTGAAAATATTTTCACTGTATAGGGAAAAAAGATCTGGAGACATCACACATCCCTGCCTAACACCTCTCTTAATTGGCTGATACTGTCCCACTTCATTATCAATCCTTATTGCAGCTTGTTGTTTCCAATATATGTTTTTTATAAGTCTAATGTCTTTCCCATCAATTTGTAGATCTGCAAGCATATCCACCATGCTGACATGTCTAACTCTATCAAAAGCCTTTGTATAGTCAATAAAGCAAAGATGTATATCCTTGTTTACTTCTATAGCACGTTCAATAACTGTTCGCAGCATATACACAGCATTTACTGTCCCCTTTCCTTCTACAAACCCGCATTGTTCTTCCCCTATTTCAGGTTGTATCTTCTTCCCCACTCTTTGCATGATAATTCTTAGCAAAATCTTTGTGATGTGACTCATTATACTAATTGTTCTATGTTGATCACATTCGAAGGTTCCTGATTTCTTTGGGATTGCAATAAATACAGAGTTACATAATTCAGGAGGTATATCTCGAGTATCATATAATGTGTCCAGCAGTCTGGTGACTTGCTCTAGTCCAAATTCTTCTAAAGCTTTAATCATTTCTGTTGTGATGTTATCTGCACCGGGGACCTTGCCAGCTTTCATATGCTTAAGAACATTTCGAACCTCCATCTCCAAAATTGACGGTCCTTCATTATTAAATCTAATATCTTACTGTTCGTCTCTGTTATCATCATAAAGGTGTTTCACATAATCTGTCCATACATGTAGAATCTGGTCTTTTTCTATTATGATTTTGCCATCTTCAGTTTTTAGACACCCTGTTTATGTACTTGTTCTTTTATTAGTAAGTTCCTGAATTCTTTTGTGCACTAATTTGGTATTTTGACTGTTGTGTTGGTTTTCAATTTCTAAGCACTTTTCCTCAAGCCATGCTTCTTTTGCCTCCTTACATAATATTCTGACTTGTCTGTGAATTTCTTCATATTTGACAGAATTATTTTTGTTGAGTCTTCTTGTTTCCATGAGGTGTAAAATTTCTTCAGTCATCCATTTCTTACGACCCACCTTCTTTAATTTTGGAATAGTTGTTTCTACAGCCACATTGATTGAATTCTTCAACGTTTCCCATTGATCATCCACATCCTGGAATAGGATCTCTAGATCAGAAAATATTTCAAATCTGTTCTGTACTTCTATGTTGAATTTGTTTTGTATTTCCTTGTCATTACTCAATGTACACAAATCATATTTAGTGTTTCCTGTTATATACTTGTCTTTCTTCAACTTTATCCTCAATGTTCCTGTAAATAATCCGTGGTCACTATAACAATCAGCACTGGGAACTGTTTTTGCTATTGTTAATGCGTTTCTAAATCTTCTGCTAATCAGAATGCAGTCACTCTGGTTTCTAATCCTGCTATCAGGACTCCTCCATGTCCATAATCTTCTAGGGTGTTGCTTGAACCAGATGTTTCCTACATTCATTTCCTGTTCTTTTGCCAACTCTACGAGTATGTATCCTCTTTCATTTCTCTCTCCTGCATACATATATATATATATATATATAAAACCTTCCCAAATGTATTTTGAAAGGTGATGATTCTAAAGCCGCCAAGCTTTGAATGATCCTTGTATGGTTTTGGGAGAGGGATGAGATAGCTATGCAGCCAATCCTGCGGTACTGACGCTGTCCTAATGCTCTGATTAAAGCAGACGGCCATCTCCTTCAGGTCCACATCGCTCAAAGCCTTCATGTGGCCATACCTGACACCATCAGGCCCTGGTGCCGTGTCTTTTGCCTTTTGCAAAATATGTTTAACATCATCAAACAATATGATATCTTCGTAAGGCATATTCTCTATTGTGCCAGATAATTCCACTCTAACTGCATCCCTGGTATCCGCATCACTGTGATTGATCTGCTCTAAAAATCTCTGGAGAAACGCCTCCCCTTTCTCCTTGTCTGTTGTCACGTGTACCCCATCCTCTTTATAAATTGTTCCTACTGTCATAGGCCGATCTTTTCTTTGCATTTGTCTGTACAGTTTCCAGAATTTATGCAGTGTTTTATCACCTCCAACCTCCTTCATAAAACATTCCAATTTTACTTTCTTGGCCTCTGCAACACATCGCTTGAAAGCCTCCACCTTGTCTTTCTTGTCATTTTCCGCTATGT
>JACEFZ010028268.1:207500-270000 GCA_014155875.1 Cepaea nemoralis | reverse complement strand
ACTCTCTCCTATAACCGGAAGATCCAAAACACCATCAAACAGCTCATACGTGAGGATGCCTTACCACCCTGTGCCACTTCACTTCACATCCATGACTCTGACTTTGGCAAACCCACCCTCTACATGCTGCCCAAAATACACAAACTCAAAAATCCTGGACGTCCTATAGTTTCCGCCTGCTCATGCCCGACTGAACTGATCTCAGCGTTTCTTGACAGGATTTTCCAACCTCTTGTTGCGAATCTCCCGTCATACATCAAGGATACAACGCATACGTTACTTTCATTCAACTCTCTCGAACTGACTCCTGGGAACACATATAGACTATTCCTAATGGATGTATGTTCCCTCTACACCTCCATTCCTCACGCTGATGGCCTCCGGGCGCTACAGTTCTTTCTGGATCAACGCACAGATCAAGCCATCCCTACACGCACACTTGTGAGACTCGCTGAATTGGTCCTCACCAATAATTCCTTTTGAGTTCAATGGCCACTACTTTGAACAAATCAGTGGTGTCGCCATGGGCACTAAAATGGGACCCAGCTACGCATGTGTATTTATGCGATCATCTGGAACACCAGATTGAACTCAGCTATGATGGTCTTCTCCCTTTTTTTCACCGACGCTACATCGATGACGGCATAGGTCTCACTGACATGTCAGAGGTGGAACTGAACCGATTCATTAATTATGTAAATAACTTCCATCCATCGATCAAATTCACCACAGAAATGTCCACCACCTCTGTCAATTTCCTTGACACCTCTATTAAATAAAACCCTACAGGCCTCACGACCTCCGTGTACTACAAACCCACTGATGCTCACGGTTTCCTCCTGTACAGCTCATCCCACCCCAATAGCTGCAAAGTTTCCATCCCATATTCCGAGCTACTCCGCCTTCGTCGTATCTGTCAGGACAATAATGACTTCCTCGAGAGAGCCCATGAAATGCTGGACTTTTTCCGCAGACGGTCCTACCCAGAGGACATCTTGTCCAAAGCTGTATGTCACATAACCCAGATCTTGCTTGAAATGTCCCTCGCCAAACATACGCGACCTCCGAACAATGAACCCAAGCTTATCCTCACCTTCCATCCACATGCCTATGCCATCAAGCATATTTTCCTGAGACACTGGTCTATCTTGGAATCGGATCCAACCACTCGTGGGGTATTCTCCAATGGCCCTAGCGTAATTTTCCGCCGTACCTAGAGCCTCAGAGACCACCTTGTGCATAGTCGCCTCCCCACGGTTACTTCATCTGTGGGCACATTCGAATGCCATCGTAAGAACAGAACAGAAGAAGCATTTGACTGCACGCCTGTATGCAGTTCTTTTGTTTTGTTGTTTCTTAATGACCATCTCAAGATGTGTCGGATAGTTTGGTGATTTATCACACATAGAATAAGTATCATGAAAAAGTTGGCAATAGAGACATTTCGACACTTTCTTATCTTTCTTGTCGGATTCTATGAAATGGTTTTTTATTGCTCTGATAGCTTTTAGGTTGGTCCTTAACAAAAGGAGACTATTTCAGAGTCGCTATTTGATGTCTTAAATTATCTCTATTTGAGGAAAAATATGCAGAGCCTTTCTTTTCAAATTGTTCTATGGTCTCGATGTCTGACTGCTGCAGGAATTTAGCGAAAGGAGATGGTATTGTGGATATGACTTTATCCATGGCTATTAGGTTTTTAAGTTTTTCAAAGTCCTTTCCTATTTTTGCTGCACTAAGCCATCTATTTAGTACGCTTTGGACATTTGAGACATAATCGATAAAGGTCTCGCTTGGCTTAGGTTTTAAATTGGAAAACTGTACTTGATACCCAGGGGCATCAAGTAAGAAATGTTGCATTATCCTATCGTGGATGTACTGATAGTTAGATCTAAGATCAGTTGATATTGATTCTATCACTTTAAGGGGCTCCCCACTTAAGTTCTTCATGTAGATCATGGCCCACATATCGATTGGTACTTGGTGGTATTTCAGTTGATATTCGACATTTTCTGTCCAGGCTGATATAGAATCTTCTTTACAGAATGGCTTAATAATGTTTTTGTACTTATTAAATTTATTTTCTTCTTGCTGACTTTTTAGTTTTGTAGCGGAGATCTCTAAGTGTGACTCTACATCCATACCTTTCATCTTTAACTGTGTCTCTGATTCCACGTGTATTTGCTTTTCTTTTACTCTTGCCATTTCATCTATCTCTCTTTGTTTTAATTCTTTCTCCTGATCTAATTGTTTTTGCTTTAATTCTCTTTCCTGATCTAATTGTTTTAGTTTAATCTCTTTATCATGTTCTCTTTCTCGTGCACGTTCATCTCTCTCAGCATCTTTTGCTTCATTAAATTTTTTATCAGCATATTGCTCTAAGTCCTTTCCTGTGTATTCTAATTCCTTGCCTGCTTTATGAAATCAGCTAAAGTTGCCATGTTGTTGGGTAATTAGATAGAATTGATAGGCACTCAAATATATACTCACTTATTTATATTAGATATGTTAGGTTTTTAAGTCCCTGAGTACAAAAAATATACTTTTAGATTATAACCTGAAAACCAGATCACAAAAAATATACTAATACATCACACGCTGAAAAAGAGATGCATTATTAATCATATTGCATGCATAATCATTTGGGTATACTCATCTTAACATTCCAGATCAATCATGTACACTCGTTTTGCACCTCAAGTCCAATCGTCTGGCAATACCACATACAGCTTGCGTTATGCTTATGACCAGATCACTTGTAAACGATATATAACTCTAGACAATTTTGTACAATTACATGCCCCAGGACACTACATTAATTTATGGAACTGTTGTGCAGACTGCGTCTCATTTGCATAGCAAAAGTAGTGCCATCGCGACGGCAAAGAAATAGAAAAAGTACATAAATAATTAAATAAATGCTTTGAAATAAATATAAAGGTAATAATAATGTTGAAATAAATAAATATATTCAATAAATAACTAATATAAACAAATAATAGTTGATATAAGCCAACGATTCAGACGAGCAGCCGCTTTGCGATTTGTAAACAATCAGTCGCTGACTGCAAATGGCGTAACGCAGCTGTTTGTCAGTCGCGATACGTCACAGGCGCAGCGCTATTTTTAGATTGGAAAAATCGATTTTGTTCTCGGCTCATTTTTGTGTATTGCTCCGCCGTGAATCATATGTGACCCATACTCCTAAATAAATAAGTAATTGTAGAAATAAATAATACAAAACTATAATAATAATACTTACAAATCAGAAGAAAACATGTTCATAAGCACAAAACAATTCAATAAGCATACATAAACATAACTTGGTCACGATGGGCACAGCTCGCACTTTGTTCTGTCTGCACACGCCATTATCACTAACATAAATTAAACCCTGTGATTATCTAGCAGTAATACTATTTTAGAGCCGTGGGTGAGTGTTTTAGCTTGAACAATTGTCCAAGCTACACTTCTGACACCACTTTATCCTAGCCTGTCATCAACCGATGTCACAGGCATTCCGGGATAACTTCTCTCGCACCACACAAAAAGACTTGTTAGTCGTACGAGAGGAATTGATTACACATTTTATTGCCACTGGCTCTTTTCATCACATCAATGTACAACAAACCGTCGCTAACAAATCACACAAGAATAAATGCACAGAATTGCCTATCACTAGTCGTTTGCTAACCCTATTGCTAATCTATCTACTCGGCTAACGAAATAAGCATCGACGCTAAGCGATGCGTTTCCCTACGAAGTCTGTGTCCCTTCTGATCATTCCTCCCGTGCTGTTTACACAGTACGCGGAAGGACTTGAGGCGCACTACGGCTTTTGCGTGCGGCCTCACTCAGCACGCTAGAGTAGTGGCCTCTCTTGAGTTTCAGTTTAGTTCTCCGTGTCTATCACGTTAGCGTGATTATGCCGTGACCAGAGTGCTTACTCTCTGGTTGACACCTCCGTGTCCCATGAGAGAACTATTTAATAGTTCCCCTTCTTATTTATTCCCTACACCTACCCTGCCCTCATGTAGGGGCACTGGGTTACCTCTATTCTACTTGAGGTAGACCACTCTTTCAGGGTGGTCTTAATTCCTATATAACTGAGTCTTTGACAATAAGATGCAATTGTGAATGTAAATATGCATATGTATGTATGGATATATACACCAAAGGCTGTTATTAATTTCAGATAGTTAAGGGGTATAAATGACTGAGCAGAAGAGACAGTGTCGAAGGGACCTTAAAGATGTCACCTCACTAGCGGACTGAAAAGGCTGAGACATGCAGACGACAGTGACGGTTGAGAATCTGAATGTTACGTGATACAGCTAGAGAAGACATACCAGCCAGAACCAATTAAGGGAGTAATAGTTATAACATTCACAATCAGTCAATAAACAAAACTCATAATACACATAGATATAGATAAATATCATTTTAATGGCTTTAGGTACATACATAATCATCAGTACATTCTTATGATCATGATCATCATGCCATGTATATTTGTAATCAGTATGCATGTAATTGTAACATTATTGATTGTACTAGAACCTGATTATAACACAGGACGTGTAAGATGAGATGTTGGTGAAATCGACATCTGTGAAAGCAGGAAGGTTAACAGTGGGTCTAAAACCACGATACATCACTGATGACACCCATAACATAAAAGGAAAAGAAGAATAAGGTAACTGAGACACTACTACCAGTAATACATATTGATGTTACAAGGATGATAATGATGGGCGAGTGAAAGTTGGAATAGTGCTTGCAATAGTACATGTGAGTCCAATTGTATATATTATTCAGGTTTTATGACAATATTGTATATCGGAGAGACAGACATGTACAATTGGTAGGAGAAATTTATGTAATGGTGGTAACATGTATATAACATAAGAATAGGTTGAGTGACAGTGAAGTGAGAGAAAGGGGACGAGAAGATTGAGAGTAGGAACTTGTGCAAATGAGAATCAATTTGAACACAACCTGGATACGTGCACAACGGTATACAGGAAGCGTACAGGCATAGATGGAGCATTTGAGGTTCGACTATGCGGGTTGGGAGACAGAGTACATAATTTAGAAAAAAAAGAGAGAGAGAAAGACAAACGATGAAAGGATGGAGAGAGAGAGAGAGGGAGAGAGAGAGAGAGAGAGAGAGAGAGAGAGAGAGAGAGAGAGAGAACAGAGTGCAAGTGAAATTGGAGGAAAGGATACAAGGATAGTGGAGTAGGATTATTAGTAGTACCATTGATAATAGTACCAAGTGGGAGTACGGTGTACATATAATATGTTAACATGTAGTACTTTGGCATGATAGTGGATGTATATAAAGGTATATAAGGGTCATGGTATTAGGAACACTACAAGGAAAAAGTTAGTAGCAAGAACACCAGGGATAAACAGAAGGCAAATGAAGGGAAGAGATAGCCACAGAGCACAAGTAACTAATGGCAGCCGACCACGCACACACGTTGACAAGACAAATACAAGAGTCATAGGTACCCGCACCAAAGAGATCCACAGTCGTAGCATAGACTACTCAGGAGCAAGATAGAGCTTAAACAAAATATGGGTGAAATTGATATGTCTGCAATACACACGTTCCTGCACCCAGGGCTTAATGGCTGGGGAGGGTGTCAGTTGCTTGTACCGAGGTATAAATGAGGAACCTTATGGGAATGTCCGGGGTGGGACATTGGGACTCATAGTAGGTTGGTCCTCAACTTGCGAACACAAAGGGGGTTGAGGCCACACGAGGTCTATTTGGGAATAGACGGATATTCGTGTCCGACATTATAATTTGTGTGAAGGTATGGCAGAATATCAACGTAACACAGATGGAAGTTAAAGGGAACTGAGAAGCAAGCTCAAAGGCATGAGGCAGTAGACAGATATGTGCGACCAGGGGACAGGCATGTGCGACCAAGCTGACTCATGTCAAGTGTAGAGATGAGGAAGAACCAAAAAATGTAGAACATTTTTGAAATTGCGGGGGGCATATGCCATGAGTCGGATTACTTAAGACCTGAGTAACAGCAACATAGATTGTTGAGACATGAAGAGTGATAAATAATCACGGAGAGCTATAAGGAAAAGACACCGGTAACGGGCTAAAGATAGTAGCCAATCGAGCGGCAGGACTGAGGGCACGTGAGGTGGTTTGAACACAGTGGGCGGACAAGGGAGAAGGCAGTTGGTCCGGGAAACACAGCCAGGTTGACATCGTGAAAATTGCCAAGACCAGCTGTATCAGATGAAGATGGAGAGTGTTCAAAGGTGAAGAGGAAAGCCTACGAGTAAGGCGGCATGGACAGCGTTAGAGTGTTGTAGAATCTGTGTTACCGCGAGAGCGACGACCGGTACACATCAGGCTTGTAAACACACGGCAGTGCAGAATACTGGGGAGCCGTGTCGGTCGCTGAATTGAGGGCCCGGTAATGACGCAGTACAAACTGTAGGTTGATGAACTGTTCTAATGTATTATGAATTAATGGTATTGTGAATAAAGTTATTTATTCGTTCGATCGGCTTGTGGAACTGCTATTCTTTGTGCTATTGGACGTGTTCATTCTTAAGTTGCCAGGGTGCATACAACATAACCCCTAGCAACACTCTGGCACATATATACATACATACATACATACATACATACATACATACATACATACATACATACATACATACATACATACATACATACATACATACATACATACATACATACATCTGTATATGTATGTTGTTTCGGAATAGGTACAGGATCCTTCAGTAGTGACCGGCAGCTATCAGTGTAAACCATGTCAGCTTTGAATATTTTTTCGATATGACCTATCTCTTCTGGACTGTTCCCGACACCGCTTGGCTCTTTGATGTGCATGTTTAAATTGGCTTGGAAGTGTTTCATCAATATCTAGAATAGTTGTTGAACATCAACACGTTAAACGTTGTTTAATCTTATAATATTTATCATAGTGTTAATAATAATCATTATAATAATAATAATTATCATAATAATTATCA
This sequence comes from Cepaea nemoralis, assembly GCA_014155875.1. Lineage (NCBI taxonomy): Eukaryota > Metazoa > Mollusca > Gastropoda > Stylommatophora > Helicidae > Cepaea > Cepaea nemoralis. Next base: position 262,965 of record JACEFZ010028268.1, on the reverse strand, counting down.
TATCCGATAAACTCTACGGACCACTGAGCGAACTTAAAAAGACAGTTAATTTCATTCAAGAGACAACATTCCAGTTACAGACATATGTCATGCGAACGAAAGAAGAAGAGGAATTATCACAGTAGTATCGGAATTTATAGTAGCAGTATTAGTAGCTCATTTATTCAGTACCATGTCCTTTGCAGAACCTTGTTCCCATAACAACCTTCCGGAAAACCTCTCGATCATAAGCAAGATGTACCGCGTCCGATACACCCATCTGGAGATCATCCGCCACATCCTGCACCCATCTTCTCTTTTGCCTTCCTCTTTCTCTCTTCCCAGGCATATGCCCCTCCATTATTGTTCTCTCCAAACTTTCGTGAAGATTCAACTGACCAAAATATTTCAGCTTCCTTTGTTTTATCGTCTTTAACAGCCAACATTCTTCAATATTCAGCTCTTGAAGTATTGATGCAGTTGTTCTTTTCTTTACCCAAGAAAACTTAGAACTCGTCTATAACATTTATATTCAAAGGCATTTATACGCTGTTCAGCTTGTTCAGTAAATGACTATGTCTCACAGGCGTAAGTTGCAATGGGAAAGATGCATGCTCTTAAAAATCTACTATTTGTAGTTCTGTCTGTCCCATTCCATAATTTAATCAGTTGTTTTCGTCTTTGAAGAGCAATTGATAGTCGTCGGTTAATTTCTTTCATTGTGTCACTGTTGTTTGTAATTAATGACCCAAGAATTTCAAAATTTTCCACCACCTCCAATGTTTCCTCATTAACACATATTTCTTTCTCCATAGTAGTTTTATCTGTATGCATTATCTTTGCTTTTGCAATGTTAAGATACAATTTGTGATTTTCACTATTCAGTTGGGTTGAGGCTATTAGGTTTTCTATACCAGTCTGTGTTGATAGCAATACTGTATCATCAGCATACTGAATCTCTGGTATGTCAAGACCAAAGATATTTAGGGCATCATATAGCTCCCTATTTATATAATCTCTTACATTTATCATTATATTTTTGGCGTACAAGTTAAACAAATAGGGCGACAGCACACATCCCTTACGGACTCCTTGCTTGATGTCAAACCAATCTGATGTCTCACCATCTATTCTAACCGCTGCTTGTTGATCTAGATAGAGCATTCTTATGAGTTGTTTTACATGTAGTGGAAAGCCCATATTCCTCATGATTTCCCAATGTTATTGATGTTGTACACAGTCAAATGCCTTTGAATAACCAGTCAAATGCTTTTGAATAATCCACAAAACATAAGAATAATTTTACATTAATTTCTCTGCACTTCTTTATTATTAAACGCGTATTGAGAATGTGATCTTTTGTTCCTTATCCTTGTCTAAATCCAGCTTGAACCACATATATTTCTTCTTTGATTTTCTTACGAAGTCTTCCCATTATTATTTTTAGTAGAAGTTTACTTGCATGACTGATCAGGGCAACACTTCTGTAGTTGATGCATAATTTCAGGTAGCCCTTTTTTGGTCTTGGAATGAAGATAGTTCTTTTCCAATCTGTTGGCCATATACGATATTTCCATATTTATTTACATAATGCGTGATAGATTTGCATGCTGTCTTCTCCTCCCGCTTTAATTAGCTCAGCTGGTATCATTTCATCACATCCAGGGGATTTACCATTCTTCAGGTTCTTTATTGCCCATGCAATTTCGTCTAATGAGGGTTCAGTTTCTGTCTCTTCTGTCGTTGGCTCATGTATCTCATTCATATCCCCACCGTCACTCATATCATACATTCCGCTGCAATACTCCTGCCATCTTTCTAGAATTTGTCTAGATTCCGTTAAGGTTTTTCCCATCTTGTCACAGATAACATTAAATTGAGGTTGAACATTTCTTGTCAATAACTTCTTTCTTTGAATATTTCGTAATCTCTTCCAATCTTATGATATTGGTCTATTCTGGTACAGCAATCTTGTGTATATTGATGTTTGTCCTTTCTTGTGTTCTTTCTTATTTCTCGAGTTAAAGATTTATACTTCTTCCTGCTGTTATCGGATTCACCTCTTTTCTGTTTCAGTTCCCTTCGTTGTTTTATTAATTCTAACGTGTCTGATGTAATCCATGGCTTAAATTTCTTTTTCTTTTTTGAGATTAAATCTTTGGCTGCAGTTATCAAAATATCTTTAGCTTGTACTGCCAGATCATCAGGTGTCATTCCCTCTTGTACAGACATTAAGACCCCAAAGCGATTCCTAACTTCTACAGTGTATGCATCCGGTATTTTTGTGAGATCAAAACGAAGTGGCCTTGGTCCTCGGATAAGCTTTTTGAGTTTTAATTTCAGATCTGCTTCTAATAACTGATGATCCGTATCACAGTCTGCACTTCGTAGGGTTTTTGCAGATGTTATGCTTGATCTCCATCTTCTTTGTATTAAAATATAATCTATCTGATTTTTGGCAATATTGTCCTGGGACGTCTTCTTGGGTGTTGTTTAAAAAGTGTGTTGGCTATCATTAACTCATTTTCTGTGCAAAATTCAATTAGTTTGTCATCGGCATCATTTCTGTTTCCCAATCCAAATTTTCCTAAAACGTGACTCTCATTTTCAGCTCTTCCTGTACCTACTTTTGCATTAAAATCTCCCAGTATTATTGCTATATCATTATGACCAATCATATTTAATGTGTCTTGCAGTGTGTTATAAACATCTTCAATTTCGTCCTCCTCTGCTATTGATGTATATCTGTACGAGTGTTGTGTTTTTTGGGGCAGCCTTTAAGTCTAATGGTGAGGATTCTATCACTAATTGGGTTATATCCTAGTAAAGCTTTTGCAGTTGATTTATCTAAGCACAATGCCACTCCACTCTGGCCTCCGACGTCTCTACCAGAATAAATGAAAAGACTTCCATTTTCAGTTGTAAAATGTCCCTTGCCTTTCCAGCGATGTTCACTAATTCCCAAAATTTGAATATTTAACCTTTCAGCCTCATCACATACTACTTAAAGCTTTCCATCATACCGACTTCTCCCATTCCACGTTCCTATTCTCACTCTTTTTCTTAGTCTGAAACTGGGGATTTCCTTGGTAACACAGTCAGGATTAACTCCGTCATCACGATTACTAGTACTGGTCCCTGTGTCACACTCTTCCCCAGTGTTATCTGTTCTGCCCGGTGCCTCGACATTTCTTCCGTAAATCATTGAACAAGAAATTATTGTCAATGCATCATGCTCGAACAAAAATGAGAACTGGGAACTCTCACCTGAATTTCTGGAAACCAAATGCAAAAAACCAACTGACGCAATCCAGGCGAACACTCACACACGTTTATTAATGTGCTGGATAACAATACCTAGACTATAAACTACCCTTTAATGCAGGGTTGGTGTTTATATATCATCTACGACTAAATCCTTGTAGGATCCGTTTTCACCTTGAGCATAGTTTTCCTATTTCGCCGTTCCGAATTCAGATTTGTCTAGGTTCTGTGCTTTCGGTCCTTCCATTAATCGTTTCTTCGGTCACATTAATCCTCCTCCTGTTATTTCCTAGCCGAACCTCGCAATCATTGCATCCATATCTTCACCGAACACGGGCTTCCTGAAAACACATCCGCGCATCAGCAGAATCACACAACGTCTGTTTATGTTGTCCTCTGACGTCTCCCGTTTCCATTGGTTTTCGTGTTGATTGTTTATTTTGGTGTCCTTCTTGGAAAATCCGTTTTTCCTTTTGCGTATCTTCTTCTGGCGCGTACTGTAACAGTAAGGGAGTACTGGGGTATTATTAGGATCTAGTGGGAAATAGATACAGCACGATTGAGCATCGAGAGTGAAAGGGAAGGAGATGCTCAATCGTGACGTATTGGGTTGGCAAGGGAGTTAAGATCCGGCCTTTGACTTGAGTGGAGGTTAACATCAGACCTTTGTCATCATGTACCAATAAACTTTGTATTATCAAGTACAACCCGACTTGCGAGTTCTTATACACTGGTATAGGATTCGAAATGGTGCCGCTTAACCACGATACTGGATTTGGCCGTCGCGGACGCAATCAGAAGTACTAGGAAACCTTCAAAGAATCCAGACCAGACTGCCTAACAAGAAGGTATTTAGAACAGACGTTTTCTCGAGTCAGTTTTAAAAGGAGCTACTGTCTGTTCGAGGTTTTTTTCAAAGTCGGGAACCGCTTGTTATTGTTCCATGCTCCGGTCAATTAACTCCTAGAAACAGTTTCGGCACGTGGTAGAACAACCAGTGAAGTGATGCCCAGTAAAGTTCAGTAATCTGCAAATACAGAGGCCGAAAGCCCGCCCAGGGGTGGTCCTCTGTAAGGCTGTTACAGAGGCTTGGTAGAGCCGTCGCTTTGCATAGTACAACTCAAGAGGCTTGGTAGAACCGTCGCTTTGCATAGTACAACTCAAGAGGCTTGATATAGCCGTTGCTTTTCATTGTACAACTCAAGAGGCTTGGTAGAGCCGTCGCTTTGCATAGTACAACTCCAGAGGCTTGTCATAACCGCTCCTTCGCAAATTTATACCTCAAGAGCCTCAACATAGCCGTTGTCTGAACTTTGGCGTTATCAAAGGGCTTGTCATGGCCGTTGTCTGAACTTTGGCGTTATCAAAGGGCTTGTCATGGCCGTTGTCTGAACTTCAGCGTTATCAAGGGGCTGGTCATAGCCGTTGTCTGAACTTTGGCGTTATCAAAGGGCTTGTCATGGCCGTTGTCTGAACTTCAGCGTTATCAAGGGGCTGGTCATAGCCGTTGTCTGAACTCTAGCGTTTCAAAAAAAAGGGCTTACCATGGCCTGAGTTTTGCTAATTTCAAATCGCCAGCCACCTACGTTGTCGCTATCTCAAGACGTCGATGATGTACCCCACCCGGGGTGAAAACAAAGGCTACAAATCTCAGATGGGACCCGACCAGGGGTTGAAGATTATCCCGGCATCCCTGGAGAAGTGACGAAATTGACTGGGGGAAGAGGCAGACTACCTGAACTCTGCTACCTGAACTCCGCGACTGATTTTCAGCTGAAACAGGCTCCTGGTGATCGAACGAAATCTGACGCCGAGTCGAAGAAAGTACGTGCTTGAGTCAGGAAACAAAATCAAGGTGAAGTTGTGTGGTTCTCAAACCTAGAAACTAACTGTAGTTTTACGAAACAAGTGAGTGTATTCCTTAAATTAAGAAATTGAAATTGTGTGGTTCTTTGCTTGCTTTGTTTAAGTATATTTCAGCATGGCGGAACAGGACACCTTAGCACAGGTCCATCACAGCACAGTGGAGAAACAGGCATAATTTCGGCTGAGTTCAAGAATATGCAGAAGAAGAAGTAGAAAGGTTGTTTCAGGTTGATAGATATTTAAAAAGGAAGAAATATGAATTACTTGAGTGGGGAGTTACAACGTGTTAGTACATGGTTAGGGGAATTAAAGGTGTCAATTACGGAAGTAGAGAATTTTCTGGAAACGTTGAAGAACAGAACGACTAGAAAAGACCCTTATAGATTTAAGGTAGACTGTAATGGAGTAGGAAAGAATAACAGGAGACAGCCATTGCTTAATAAAGACAGAAGACAATATGGTTATGACGAACCAAGGCCTGATCTATATAGAGTAAAAGACGGTGAGAACAGACGAAATAGTGGAAGGTCGGACTGGTATAGTAGTTATAAATACAAAAATGGGCGTGAGAGAAACATTTCAAGGAAATCATGGGACTGGCCCTCTCACAGTGCAACTGCTAGAAAAAGACGTGACGACTGGTTAGAGAAAAGGCAAAGACAATATCTAAACTCAGGTGTAAGAGACAGAGTTGAACCTGTAAATAAAATACAGACTAATCCTAAAATGGTTGCGAATGTGACTAGTAGACAGGAAAAGAAGACGACGATATTAGTAAAGAAAAGAAACCGAGAGACACAGACGCAGGCAGTTAATACGATAGAAAATAGTACACAGACTCAGGTAGATACAGTAGAGAAAAAGGTCCAGGTACAACCAGCCGGCAAGATAACAAAGGGAAGTCAAACTGATGTAATAGAGACTCAGTCAAAACCAACTCATTTGACTAAGAGAGACAAGGTTGAAGTTAGGAAAGATGGACAGACGAGGACCAAGAACGAAAGAAAGACAATGAAGAAAAGTATTAAGGAAAGGAATAGTATGATTGTAAATAGAGGTAGTGCCGTGTCAAGTTCTTCAGCTATAGACAGGAAACTAATTCCCAAATGGTGTAGGAATATTAGCTGTCAGAATTCAGGTTACGGAGAAGATATTCCTACAGCCGAATATTATAGCGATGCTGAAACAGATATTATTACTGATGATTCAGAGAATGAGAGAGTTGCACTACGAGCAGATCCTGAATCGAAGCGTGATGTTCCCTCATACGGAGTAGTGACTGGTGGACAGACGGACAGAGTTTTGGGTAGTGACTCTTTCGAACTAGATACTAGCTTATATGACAAGAAAGTAGGGAAGGCTAAGGGACGAAGACCGAGAAAGAGAAAGAAAGTCAGACGTTTTAAAGATGACTATGGGAATAGGGCCGACGTGTTTGCAGTAAACTATAATGAGTCTGATGAAGGAACTATTATTAGTGTGTCAGTCTGAAGACGAGATGGGAAGGTATAAACGTTACGTAAGGTACACAGGAAACAGTGAGCAGACTGACGCAAATAAAGGAAATAGAAAGAACTCATTTAAGAAGAAGAATAGTGGTAGACAGTTAGCGGGAATTTACTCAACGACAGAAAGTGACTTAAGTAAAATAGAAGACCTTAGGACCTTAAGACCTGAGTACTTTAATAAGTTGACAACAGATAGTGAAGATGACATTATAAGTGAAAGACGGGTTAATGTATTGAGAGACAATGAAATATTTAACTTGGACACACTCTATAACGGTTAAATTTCCTGGGGTGAGGAAGGAAAATGGAATAGTTTTGGTGTATGAGAAGAATTGCGATTTGAGCATATAGGTATATGAGCTCTCTAAAATAGGCAGATGAATTTTGTTGGTGTAGTATCACATGGTACAGAATAGTCGAGGGTGTTGTTGAGGCTAGAGAGTTACGGCAAATGATATTCCACGTGGATTACGTAATACAGGATATCTTCTGTTTGGTTACGATGTAGGGAGAGTAAATTAAGTAAAATAGGGTAGATTCAGGACAGAATTAGTAGAGGGTGAGAGATAAATTAAGTATGAATGTTCGTATTAGAAGTGGTTTGACTCAGAGCTATGACGTTATGTCCGAGATAGTTTTGCTTGTTGGTTGGAGAAGAAAGAATAGTACATGTTGACAGGTGAACCGAGAGTGTCTGGTGAGGAGATATAGATTGAGGAGGTACTGAGTATCCTGTGTGTAAAATAGCCAGTTGAACACGAGAATATTAAGAGTAAAAGACTGTAGAAGTGGATGCTTAGAAAATATGAGTGACGTCCTGCTTGCGGAGAAAGAAGAAAGTTGTTGTGTGGAGAAGTATAGAATAATAGTTACGAGATTAGTGACCTGTTGGAATGAAGTTTGTTTTAAAGAGATAGTAAATAGTGCTGTGAAAGCGCTTTCAATATAAGTTGCGAGAGGTAATGTATAGGGTCTGACCTTCGTATAGGAGTGACTGATTGAGTAAAGTAGAGATATAAGAAAGCAGTGAATTGAGAAAGTCCTCTGGAATAATTCGTCTGGTTGTGCGTTGTTCGTACGTGAGTATAACTGTACTCAGACAGGTGTTCGTCGTGATGAAGGAAGTAGGAGAGAGGTGTGATGACGTCGCCTAAGTGAAGTACATAGATAAAATGTAAGAGTGGCGTTGATATGTCTTGTGTCAACGTGTGTAGAGGAGATCAATACGTGTAGATTGTGCTGAATGATTGCTGGAATGTTGAGGTGGCGTCTGAGCTGTTTTTTTTGTAAAAATAGTAGGGACACGTTAGGTTGTCGTGTTGTGTGTCGTTGTCCGTATGAATATGAGAAGAGTGGTTGATAAGTGACGTTGATAAATCGTGGAACATAGAGTATAAGAAAAGCGAGAGATAGAAAGAAAATGATTGGGAAATTGTGATGTCTTTTCGTAGAATATCTGACGTTGGAAGGAAATTATGGAAGTTGTATGACGAAAACGGAGTTAACATTCTGAATGATGTTTCATAAAACATGTTTAGTATTCTTAACAGGAACGAGAAAAGAGAGGTCTGCTGTCAATTATAAGTGGCGTGGGTTGCAGTTCTGAAAGAATTCCGATATATAAGAGTGAAAGATAAGAAGGTAAACAAGGTTAGTAAAATGAATGTTGGAGAACGTGTTCCGAGGAGGGTGACCGGTTTGATTATCGTCACGATACAAGAGTGCTAGGAAAGACTGGAGGATAGCTTAGAGTAGTCGTGGTGAGATGTTAGAAAGTAATGATTACGTTAAGTAATTGCGTCGGATAGACGAGAAACTTAAAATTGGAATTAGTGCTTGGTACAAGCAAGTAGATGTGTTGGTGAGAGGTCTATAGTAAATAGACAAGTTCTTTTGATGGAGTAGCATGGTGGAGATACTGTAGTTAACAGTAATGATTAAGAAGTAGTAGTGATGTTTGGTACAAAGCCATGGGAAATAATTGGTGTGCCGAGCCACAGGTTAAGTAATAAGTGATGATGCCTGGTACATTGAGATGACATTGGAATAACTGTAGTTTACAGTGCTTGCTTATGAGGATATTTTAGATGTTATGATGTATTAGGAGTTAGGCTGGAAAAAGATAGAAAATTGTGAGGGGAGATAATCAATGTTTGACTTCCAGAAAAAGGAACGGTCATTTGTTGAGTAGTGATTTTGGTTGAGGAGAACAAGTATTGTTCAGCGTTATGATGATCTGTAGATAACAGAAATAGATATATATATGTATATGTATATAAGTATTTTGGCATTAATGCTTGACATTGAATGGTTTTGTTTTATAACAAAATAGGTATGTGTTATAGTGATTAATATAGAAGGCCAATGAGGATGGGCCACTGTACGTAATAATTTGAAGGGAGTTGTATTTTTTTTTGAAAACCTTCTCTTTAGAGAGAAGACAATTGTTTTATTGCCTCATGTATAATGTTTTTTTTTGCTTGATTTGGTCCTGTAAAATGATTGTTATTATTTTAGAATAGGGTTATTGTGTTCTTAGACTTTTATGTGTAAACTACTGGTCCGTAAAAGAGACCAGTAGTAGTAGGTAAAAATAGATTAGGATGTATGTTGTATTATTTTAATCATCGTCACCATCATCATCACTATCATCATCATACTTTTAGTTGAGTTGCGGGGAAACATAAATGATTGTTACAAAAATTTGGGGGGGGGGGATTTGATGTCCTGTTGTGATTTTATTTCACTGTTTTGTGTGTTAAATAGTAGTTAATTAAGTTATGTTTAAATTACAGGGTTTTGTCTAGAATAAAGACAATACAGAGGGCTTTAATTAGGACCCTTCGTTCAGAAAAGAGTTAATAGAGAGACACATTCTCTTTGTGAAGAATAAGTTCATGGGTGCTGTGATAATCAGCATAATAAGGTGGATATGGTACTGGAAACATATACCGGGGATGGTTATGGGAAACTTTAGAGATACACTAAAGTAAGCATTAATTAGAAATATATGGGATTAGAAGCCACATGGGAGAAGAAAAGATTAATGAATATATTCAGTGGGGTAAAGCTGAGAAAAGTTTTAAACATAGTTTCCGGGGGGGGGGGGGGTCAGAAGAGCCATGATATACACGAGATTGCTGGGTTATAGAAGAATAAGAAATTACCCCAGATGAAGAGTAAACATGAATTGGATCCATGTTTGACTAGACACTGTGGATAACAGTACAATAATAAAGGGGTGTAACTGTGTTAATGAGAAATGAACATAAGGGGAGACATAGTGACATGGGGTGTTTGTGGGTCCGTAATAAAGGGACTGAGATAAAGTTGATTGCAAGCAGTCACAGACATGAGTGGTTATTTTTGCTGCTGTGGGTTACGGCATGAATTATGAATTGAGAGGTGGAAGATTTTAGAGAGGCATTGGGCAGGATGTAAATGTTTATCCCTTTGGGTGTATTAAGCTTCAGAGATAGAATAATAAGTGGGTTGCTAGAGTAGTGTATATAGTGGTCAGATTACAATGTTGTGATGGTTAACATTTAAGGGGAGATTTCAAGGTTACTAGGTTGCTGTTGATAACAGGCATAAGTGGAGCATTTTAGTAGATATGCCCATAAGAAATGGACATTAAGAGAGAACCTGAGGTATTGGAGAAGATTAGTTATACGAGATGATGAGGTTAGGTGAGGTGTTATGTATAATGTTGGAGGAGGTCTTAAGGGATAATAGACCTTTTTAATTGTGTCTTCGGGATGTGTTTTGTGGTTAACATTACAATGTGAGGTTGAGGTAAGGTAGTGTCTGTAATATATAGACACTTAGAAGTGAAGAATATTTTTGGATGATGGTTGGTATTTGATGCTGTAGATAGCAGCGTAAACTGTTACCATAATGAGTGGTACTGTGGGAGATATAATTGGTATAGACTTTATTACATAAAGTCTCAAAGAACATAGGGGTGTAAAGGGGTGTGTGATTTAGGTGAATGTTGTTTTTTTTTGAAAGAGTTCTATTTCTTCTTTTAAATTCCGGTGGCCACCGATTCTTTGTCTTCCTATCGTGTGAAAGTAATTTCAGGTTAGTTGAAAGTGGGGGATTAGTAGCGTTGGTGATAAAAATAAGGAGTTGGTGTTAGCGTTTGAAATTTTAAGCAGATTGCTTACGAAGAGAAGAAGGAGTATTTAAGAAGACGTGTTATGATGTTATGATGTGTTATATAAAGTTGAGATTGAATTGTTATTAAAGATATGTAAATATGTTATGGTTGGATGAAGGGCCGGAAACGAAGAAGAAGGGGGTTGACTATATAGCAAGGGAAAAAAGTTAAAGAAATTTGAATATTCATTTAAGTTAGAGTTGGTTTGGGAAAGATTAGAGGAACTGTGAGAAGTAAGGAAAAAGAGGGAATAGAGTAAGGGGATTAGGAGTAAAGAGTTTTCCTTTATAAGGAAAATTCTTTATTCAACATGGGGAGGTGTAACAGTAAGGGAGTACTGGGGTATTATTAGAATCTAGTGGGAAACAGATACAGCACGATTGAGCATCGAGAGTGAAAGGGAGAGAGATGCTCAATCGTGACGTATTGGGTTGGCAAGGGCAGTTAAGATCCGGCCTTTGACTTGAGTGGAGGTTAACATCAGACCTTTGTCATCATGTACCAATAAACTTTGTATTATCAAGTACAACCCGACTTGCGAGTTCTTATACACTGGTATAGGATCCGTCATATGGCACCTGGCCTGGGGGTCTCGCCACCAGATCTCATTCTTATTATGTGTTCTGTCATAGTTGGTATGATTTCCTGGCAAGTTTTGCAGAAGGTAGTTTGCCATTGCTTTCCTTGTGGGCAATGACTGTACTAGCCGGTGGCCATAGCCATTGTCTCTACTGATGAGATCATCTGCCTATCGCCGCAGAGTGCAAGACCATAACCAACAACAATCTGTCGGCTGCTGTCACACTCCATCCACCACCTTATTCCATGGCTTCACGTAACCCTGATCATGGGACTAAACGGATACGCCACCTTGCCCACGGGTGTCCGTAGACTAACGCAGGAAAAGAGGCGTCTTACATCTCCTTGGATAGGGGATACCTCAACTCCGCTAACCGGGTATTACTAGTTGTAGTAGTATTATAGTACTATTATGATTATTATTATTATTATTATTATTATTATTAGTAGTAGTAGTAGTAGTAGTAGTAGTAGTAGTAGTAGTAGTAGTAGTAGTAGTAGTAGTAGTAGTAGTAGTAGTAGTAGTAGTAGTAGTAGTAGTAGTAGTAGTAGTGCCGGCTTCCTGGCGTAGAGGTTAGCGACTTTTCTCTGTAATCTCGTATACTCTCGTAAGTAACGTGACGACAGTGAGAATCAGCAGTGGTTCGAATCGGGTCGGTAACTTACGGGGTATGTGAGCCGGCCGCTCAGAAAGCAATTTCAAACTACTGAGCGTAATCTTTCCATCATATCAATATACATCTGAAAGATGCTGATGTTGACATCGATGTCCTGTAAAGGATATGCAAAACATTTATAGTAGTAGTAGTAGTAGTAGTAGTAGTAGTAGTAGTAGTAGTAGTAGTAGTAGTAGTAGTAGTAGTAGTAGTAGTAGTAGTAGTAGTAGTAGTAGTAGTAGCAGCAGCAGCAGAAGACGAAAAAGAAGAAGAAGAAGAAGAAGAAGAAGAAGAAGAAGAAGAAGAAGAAGAAGAAGAAGAAGAAGAAGAAGAAGAAGAAGAAGAAGAAGAAGAAGAGCAACAACAATAACCATAACAAGAAGGATAAGAACAACAACAACAACAAAACAAGAACTTGAGAGACACGAGGAAGAAAAAGAACCGTCTGTGCTCAGAATTTTAATAATCTGTGTTGCTTTTCGATGTCACTTACCTCAAAACCCCGGTGTTTCAGTTGATAATTAGTCTTCAAGACAATGGTAGACGTGCTGTCTGCCGGCACGATATAACTATACCCAGAATTATCTGCCCAGTTGTTACAGAATCTGACTCCATTCACACACATATATTCATCTGCACAATCCTTCTCTTTCTTCAATGAAAAATTGCTGCGATAAATAAGAAACATAAATGCAAATATTAACACTGAGTACACACTGTCACACATTTCATAACGTTATTCATGCAGCTTAAGACGCAGTTCGTAATCCCGTAACCCGCGTTCCAAACAGAGCTGCGCACGATTAGGCAGCAGACTGCGTAGAGCTGGTTTTTACGCTATGGTATGGGTGCCGGTCGTTCAGAAAGCAATGGCAAGCTACTGAACGTAAACTTGCCAAGACACCAACAACAGCAAAAGATGCTGGTGTTGACTGCAAACGTCCTGTAAAGGATATGCAACTAATTTTAACAATAATTGCAAGCCAGAACAAAAGCTCTGGTAAAAATGACGAAAAACTAAGTTAATCATGGGTGAGTGGAAAAAAAGCAAAGACAACCAACATATTTGTTTACTTTTAAAAAGTTATCAAAGAAGGCGACTTTAGCAAAAAGATAGTTATACCAGAACTTGTGTGCACATATCCGAACTAAGCAGCAAAAGACGGTTAGTGACATTTATGAAACTGATATTTGGCTTTCAAGATAATCATCAATGTTTGGTTTGGAATAGCGGCATCCAATCATGAGAATTTCTTTCAAATGTGCATCAGTCGATCTCGTTCGATGTGTTGACTTTACATACTCCATTTTTGAAAATGTTTGCTCACAGACATAAGTTGTTCCAAACACTGGTACCATACCAGCGGCACATTTCTTCAGTTTCGGAAACTCAACTTCAGATAAGCAGTGGTGAAATGCAACAAGTGTTCCTTCTATGTGCTTTTATTTCAACAAGTCATTTGCTTGCAAATCAATGAGCTCCAACTGTAGTTCAACTGGCACATCATCAAGGTTACCATCGTGCGGATTCTAGAACAGGAGAATGTCACTCTCAGTTTTGTCAAAATCTGAAAATCTCTCCAAAAAATTTTTTTTTTTTCTAGTCACGAATAATTGTCTTCTTTCTTCCCAAGAAAATCGAGGTTAACATCTTCTTCGATTGTAGCGCAAAACTCTTTGAAACTGTGAAAATGAGAAAGGTCTTCTCATTTCAGTTGTGCTTCAAACAATGACAACTTTCTCCCAAATCCTTTGATGATTCTGTATAGATCACAGACGGGGTTTGTCTTTCCCTGAAGTTTTAAATTCAGTTTATTCATGTGGGATGTGGTGTCGACAACTTTGTGACAACCAGGTAGGATCTGACAGCTGGGGATCAGCTCTATCTTTTTCAGTGAGGAAAGCATCTATTTTGTTTCGGAGCTTGTAAAAACAAAACAGTACTTTACTAGAGCTGATGTATGAAAAGGCAAATCACAGAATTCAGAATCAATTTCATCAAGAAAATCATGGAACTGACGGTGATTGAATGCATGTCACCGAATGAAGTTCACAGCAGAAACGACTGGTTTCAGTACACAAGACATATCTATGTCTTTCCCACAGATTGCTTGTTAATGTACGATGCAGTGTATGAACAGAGCGCTCGGAAGTTGCACATCTTCCAACTGAGCCCCGATCTTCCCCATTCAACCTTTCCTCACTCCAGCCATATATTTTCCTCCATCACCTGTAACATCTCAAAGCTGATTCCACTGAAGGTTATAGTGTTGCAAAGCTTTTTGCACTTCCATAACAATGAATTTTCCAGTTGTTGTTCCATGCATGCTGCAAATGGATGCCAACTCTTCCGTTACCTGAAAGTCCAAATTGATACCATGAATGAACACGAGAAGTTGTGACGTACTCGAGAAATCAGACGACTCATCCTGCGCCAAAGAATACCTCAAAAAGCTCCTAGTTTTCTCGCGTATCTGTAGCACTATGTTCTTTCCAAGTTCTACTGTTCTTCGCACAACTGAACTTGCCGAAAGGCTGATAGCTCTAAACAAATCGGCTTTCTCGGGACACAAATCATTTGCTGCTTTCATCACATACTCTTTGATGAAGTTGCCATCAGTAAACGAGTTTCCTCGCTCTGCCATCTGTTGCACTAAATAGTAACTTGTACGAGTGACAGATTCATTTTCAGCAAACTTTCTCGTGAAGAGATCTCTTTGTGTTTCTAAACCACGTTTCATGGACTCATATTTCACAGTGCGTATCTTTCCAGAAAACTGAATATGTTGATAGATGTTTTGTTTCGCAGTGACACCGAAGATTGTACTCTTTCAAAACTGCAGCACTTTCGCTGCATATCACGCAATTGGTTTTCTGGTCCTTTGTTTCCACAAAGAAGTACTTTACTCCCCATTCTTAATTGAAAACGCGACACTCGGCGGCCACTTTTCTTTTCTTCGTAGCCATAATGAAAGGTGAAGTACACGGGATCTGAAAATGAAAAAAAACAGCAACATTGAATTAGAAACATAATTAAAATCCTAATGAAACACAAGAAAAGCAGAGGACTAGGGGTCACTGGTGAAGTTACGGCTCACCAAAAGTACATATAAAGTTTATAGGTACCTTTGGTAATAGAATATATCACATAATAAGGTTTGCAAAATATATCAATAGGGCCGGCCTAAATAGAGCAGAGTTTTTCAACCGGGGTTCCGCGAGTGACAGCCAGGGGTTCCGCCGAAACAGGCCGAAATCGCCTAAATGCAACATTTCGGCCCATCTGGTTTATTACGTAAAGTAGTACAGACACGTGGATTATCGCACTGAGTTTCCTGAGAAACGTAAACATGTGCTTAAGGATCTGCTCCAGCAGAAAGGTTGAAAATCACTGGCCTAGAGACCAGCTCGATTAACACATTGGCCGGGTAATTCGTCTGAGCTGGTGATAGTATTTTCGTAATAACACGAGGCTTCTGTGGCATTGTAATTCTATGTTTACTACTGTCTTGCCTCTATTCACACTTGAAGTTCACTTACCTATCACTGTAAAACAATGAAATCCTTGTTACATACCTATAAAATGGATGACTGGGGGGGGAAAAAAAGTAAATATTTCTGGAAAATCGTACCTGTGTTGACAGCGGGACGCATCTGGGGGAGAGAAAGATGCGTGTGTGTGTGTGTGTGTGTGTGTGTGTGTGTTTCCATGGAAACCATGATAACGTCAGAGCGCAGGTGGCGCTACCACGAACCAGGGAAGGACTTGGGATGGCGAGAAATAAGCAAACATTACAATAAACAATAAAATCTAGATATAATAATTTATAATTGGAAATAGTAAACCTAAGACACATAGCCGCCAGGAGGTCTGCGCATGTATTAAGATCTCCTATTATTCTAAACATAATATTTACATTTAAATTGTATCACAACCTCTCGTGTTCCATACGTCATATCAAGCAAGTTCGAGTACCATCTTCGGGCCGGATGAAATGACGTCGGGGGCCGGATCCGGCCCGCGGGCCGTAGTTTGCTGACCCCTGCTCTAGACTAAAGCGCCGTTCGAGCGTTTTTTTAAGGTGATTGAAGTGACCAATCTCACTCTCAGAGAGTTTTGGAAATATTACTTCCACATCATTGCCTGCCTCTAGATGATCGACTAGGCGTGGGAAGGGGTTACCAAGAGAACCCACACTTCTGCTTGGAAGAAGCTTTGGCCGGATAGCGTTGTCGAATGTGACTTTGAGGGGTTTGAGACAGTACCCGTGGAGCCCATATTCAACGAAGATTGTGTCTTTAGCCAAAAGCATGGGACTGGAGGTGGATAACAAAGATATCGATGCACTTGTGGAAGAGCATAGCCAAGAGCTGACCACCGAATAGCTTATGGAATTACATTGAGTTTCACAGCATGAAGTTTTGGAGGAGAGTTTCTCCGAGGAAGAGGAGAAGGTAACAGCTAACCAACAATATTCTGGCGCAATAAGAGAAATGCTGAAAGCATGAGAAACTGTTGCATCGTACATTGAGAACCATCACCCTAATAAAGCAACGGCTATGAGAGCTACTCATTTATTTAATGATAATGCCGTGTCGCATTTCCACCAAATTCTGAAGCGTGGGCAAAAACAAATTTCTCTAGACAACTTTTTAGTAAAAAGGAATTAGGTACGTATTATAAATTGTAAATTAATTATTTCAATTTTCTTTCTACAAATCGAATTCTCATTCCAGGTTCGTTCATTCGGCGATAGAAGTGGAAAATGAATCACGCTCCTTAACATGTGTATATAAATTTCTTAGAATAAACATTTTACAAAATATTTTGAATATTTTTTCGGCATGCAACGCATTATCGTATTTTACATTAATTTATATGGGAAAAACTGTTTCGCTTAACGAGTGTTTCGCTTTACGAGTAAGGTTCTGAAACTAATTATGCTCGTTAAGCGAGGTTCCACTGTACTTAACTGTGGAAGAGAAACATTGCCATCAATAGGAATAGTAAATATGCACGAAATCAATGCAGCTGCCAAGGAGTAGTTGGCGAAGAAGAAGAAAGAAGAAGAAGAAGAAGAGAAGAAGAAGAAGAAGAAGAAGAAGAAGAAGGAAGAAGAAGAAGAAGAGAAGAAGAAGAAGAAGAGAAGAAGAAGAAGAAGAAGAAGAAGAAGAAGAAGAAGAAGAAGAAGAAGAAGAAGAAGAAGAAGAAGAAGAAGAAGAAGAAGAAGAAGAAGAAGAAGAAGAAGAAGAAGAAGACGAAGAAGAAGAATGAGGAGGAGGAGAAGAAGAAGAAGAAGAAGAAGAAGAAGAAGAAGAAGAAGAAGAAGAAGAAGAAGAAGAAGAAGAAGAAGAAGAAGAAGAAGAAGAAGAAGAAGAAGAAGAAGAAGAAGAAGAATGCTAATCAATATCATAATAATAATAATAATAATAATAATAATAATAATAAGAAGAAGAAGAAGAAGAAGAAGAAGAAGAAGAAGAAGAAGAAGAAGAAGAAGAAGAAGAAGAAGAAGACGATAACAAGGAGGTTTTCGAGAAGGAAAAGGACATTCTATAACGTATTCATACTTTGCAATTTGAGAGGAAATAAGCTTCCATTAAGCTCATTGCCTTGTTTCCAGTACCACGTTTGCTTCTGTGATTTGGTCGCAGTGATTCAACCACGGACCATGTCCCCGCCAGCCTAAGACATCGTGTACGCCGTCATACAGGATCCTCGCTTGACAGGGCGTTCTGTTTGGCTGATACCGTAGTTGTCAATGTTGTTGCTGATTGTTAAACCTCTGTTATATTTAACTCTCCAGTCTCAGTCCTTGCGACTATCGCAGCGAGATTATGCGGATTATGTTGTAAAGCTCAACTTAGCAGAGATGCAAGTGTGTAAGACTGGTACTCGGGTATCAATCACATCTGCCAAAATACACATACGAGTGTTGCCAGATCTTGTTTTAGCACAGCATTTACGGACCAGCTGGACTTAGGCTTTTGTTTGTGAGTGTTTCTTTTCTTGATTTAAACCTTGCTAGTTGAGGTTTTCTATACTGGGTGTGAGCATTGCATTGTCCACATACTGAACGCCAATGTCCAGAGGGTAAGTGAACAAAGCCTAGGGGCTCTCAGAATCTTGTCTAAAATAAAAAGCAAAGAACACAGCCACACACAAACCAATAATATTAAGAACGGACGCAGGGACAATAGTGTGCCCGTCAAAGAAATTCATTTTAAAAATACAGCAAATCCCTCGCTCTGAGTATTTTTGATGTATGCCACCAAGAGCCCAGCCATTTCTCTGTTGGTAATTTAAACGGTATCTAGAAATGTATCGCCTAGCAAATCGTGCCCAGTGAAACTAGTCTCTCATTGTAAACTGTTGAAGAATGTTTCGGCTAGTCTAATTAAACTTTCTAAAAGTATCACAAGAAAATGAAAACACAAAGCATTATTCACCTTACCATTCAAACAACGCTCAAACATAACCACTCAGATAAAAGTGTCAACGCGTGAATCAGGAAACGTGCAGCGATGGTTATGTATCTGTGGCTACTACAAATATCACGCGAATTATCAAAAGTATACTGTTCACAAAAAGAAACGCAACATTTTATTATGTTCAAAAAAAAAAGAAACGCAACATTTTATTCTATTGGTGTTACTTTTATAAAAGATATTCGCTGATTCGGTACTAGTCAGCCTATCGACTGTGTCCATCTGGTCATTAACTTCTCATGGTTACCTAAATTGTACTCACCTCATGATAATCCCGTGAAACTAACTGAATACAAAACTCACTGACCATATTATTGAATGTTTATCAAATAAAAGGCTGGTACAAGTTTGCAATTGAAACTGCAATATATTTGCGTGTATTTTTAAAATTTTTTGAACAGTATATAATATTGCGTTTCGTTTACATCACATCACAGTCGACTCGACGCGCTATCGAGAGCAAGTTGCCTTATCGGAAGTCGGCCGTGTTTTAGAAAATGGCAAGTGGCAAGGACAACTCCACTAGACATCCGACTTTCAAATGAGCAGCGTGGAAGCCGCCAAGACTATCAAGATGATGCAAGAAGACAACGTGTCTGCTAACTTCTGTTGTTGACTTCCGGTCGCCAACATGCCGGTTACGCGTTGAGCCGTTAAGGCCTGTGGCGTGTTTATGCTTGTGGCTACGGTTTCCAATCGCATTTTCCTCATGTTGGACTGGTAGTACATGATTCCGTCGCTCTGCTACTGGGTGAGTGCGTGGGCGACACCGTGAGCTGTGAAATTCGCGTGAAATGCTTTTACATCTGTCCTGCACAGTTAACTGCATGTTCGAAACAATGGCTACCGGTGGTTGCTGAATTGACTGTTTTGCCATTTCGGTTCACGAGTGCATTTTTCAGGAGACTCCTGGGAGTCGGCGCTGAAGCTGCGGAGTTCGTGCTCTGTGCGACACATTCGGTGGGTCGCCCTGCGGTAAAAGACCGAGCCATGTGAGAAAACCCGGATCAATGAGGTCTTTCTGGTGAGTGCAGAGTCCATCGACGAGGAACTGTGGTATTCGTGGATGAATTTTGTGTTGACATTCTGACGGCGGCATTATACACAGTGTACCTGTGCGGGCTGTTGGATTGCCGAGACTCCTGTCTGTTCCACTTTTCACATTGGACAGTGGGGAGCATTTTGTGTGATATTCACTGGCACGGGAATTGAGCATAATGGGGACGACCCGTTGCCGTGAAGTTAGAAACCCGACTAACTAACTAACTAACTAACTAACTAACTAACTAACTAACTAACTAACTAACTAATGTGTATGCTAGCCGCAGCACAACATCATAACCTGAGGAAACATTAAATGAAGCTACCACTTCTACACCAGATGAAGCCGCACCCGCAGCTCAACCGACGTAAGAAACTACAACTTTAACTGAAGACAGCAGCAGCCGTGAAGTTTTCAACAGCACCAAGACGAAACAACCAGTTTACCAAAGATCTCAACATTGGAGGGAACTACAACTGAGGACTTCACCGGCAAATGACTGCTAACACAGACAAGCGTAGGGGGAATCCAAACTGTCGGCGCTACCAACAGACAAGATAATCAAGCTTCTTTAAGACGAGCTGAGAAGAAACAGCATCTACCAGCTACGCAAGACTCCTGATGGAGTAGTGGTCTCCATTAACATGAAACCCAAAGACCACAGCACTTATGCAGAAAATCTCTCAAGGAGAGAAGGCCGACATCAAGCTTCACCATGGCATCACAATATAAGCAACCCGACACAGCATGATGAAACGATGGGTCATTAAACGAGTCAAGACCCATCTAACCAACGTCCAGATCAGGGAGATGCTGACAAGGGAGAACAAGAAACTCAAGATCGCCAGTGACTAGAGGATCATCGGAAAGAACAACATCCCCTCCACCATCGTCATAGCAACATCGGAAGACTGAGTGATCCCTCAATATATCAGATGGGAGAAGAGAGACCAAGTTCCGGAGCACTACATACCGAGAGTGCTGCATTGCTCTAAGTGCCAGAAGTTTTGGCATACCCGTGCCACCTGCAAGAGTGAGGTTGAAGTTTGCAGATATTGCTCTGGACCTCATCCATACAGTCAGTGTCAGCATGCAAAGATAGACAAGGACTTCAGGAGGCCTAACACCAACAGGAAATGCGCCAACTGCCACGGCAACCACGGCGCCAGGTATCTCGGCTGCCCCTGCCACCAAGACAGCAAGGAAGCTATGAAGATCGCCATCAAAACTAATCTGCCCTATAAAGAGGCTAGGAGACAGTACGAGGCCACCAATCGACTCACAAGAAGCGGCAAAGAGCAACTGGAAGGCCAACTGAAGGACCTGCGATCAAAGCTCAACGGCATGGAAGAAGGGAAAGACAAGACACAAGAGACTCAGACAGCAGCCGCTCAGCGCATCATGGACGAAACGAAGCAAGTTCAGAAGAAGATTAAGCAGGATGTCACTGGAATGGCTGCTATGAAGGCCTAGACAGAAGAAAGGCGATCAAGCATGGAAAAAGAAAAAGACAAGACGCAGGAAACAAAGACAACAGCCGTTCAGCGCATCCTGGAGGAAATGAAGAAAGTTCAGCAGAAGATAGAACATGATGTCGCTCGAATGACTGCTTTAAAGGCTGAGAATGAAAAACAGCTTGTAAGTATACAAGATGAGAAACGAAAGACAGAAGACAATTTTCATGAGATATTTGACCTGCTCAAGATCCAGACAGCCACACCCGAACAAGAAGATGGAAGAACACAAACAGAAGAAGAAGCAAGAGAGGAAGGACGTTACCGCTCACTACCAAGATCCGACTGGCGAACACCGAGAAGATTCGAAGGCAACCCACGACGGGGAAATAGGAGGAACACCAGGAGAGACGACAACTGATAAAGCTCCCTTTAAAGAAACAGCACCATAAGACGGGGTTGGACAACAATTACTCCGGGCCTCAACAACTGCGCGACTCTGCCCGACATGAAAAACCTCATCAAGAAAGTAACGAACGCAATCAACCCATCAGAAACCAGGAAGCTGACAAGAAGAAGCCCAAAGTATGAAAGTCAAACTACAAGCTACACCATAAACACCCCTACATAGTCAAGTCGAAAAGTCGAAGGCTGAATAGGGGTACTAGTACCAAAAACTGAATTTGAATTGGAATTGTTTTTTGTTTTTGTTATGTCTGAACAGAATATATATATATATATATATATATATATATATATATATATATATATATATATATATATATATATATATATATATATATATATATATATATATATATATATATATATATATATATATATATATATATATATATAATAACACAATGTATGTATTTCCGTCCGTCCTTTATGCGTTCGCGAACGGTCCATCCGATTGAGATAAAATTTTCTACACGTTTTCCTTTCATTCCTGTGCAACTTACTGTCATAGTTGTTTAAGTTTTTTTTCCGGCTACTTACTTACTAACATTTAATATTTAATTTTTCATTATATATTTATATATAGCAAGGGGACTTAACTCTAGAAAAGTTGTTTCAAGGGGCATTACTTTTAATAACATTTCTCTATACTTTATAGTATACTTTATTGTTGCATAGCTTTCAAAGATTTATAAACTCTTTGTCTATAGTTATTTTCAGGCATATGAGTTATAATAAATAATGATATAATCTTTAAGGCATTTTCAAAGTTTTCATAAAAATAATGCATAATGCATAACATTGTAACTCATCTTTTTATGCTTAAAGAAGTTATCTACAGTCATGTAGGTGATTAGAAACAGTTTTCACTAAAAATAATTGATGGTGTGTGGAACGACATTCTTTTAAGTTACTGTGTGAATTTAATGAGACGCTCCCCGCCAGGAGCTGTGCGAAGCCACGCCGGGTCAGATAGATAGACAGACAGACAGACAGATAGTCGGGAACGGGAGCTTATATGACTACTTATATGAATTAAATGAGCTGCTCCCCACCAGGGACTGGGTGAAGCTGGGCCGGCTCAGACAGACAGATAGACAGACAGACAGACAGACAGACAGACAGACAGATAGTCAGGAACGGGAGCTTATATGACTACGTATATGAATTAAATGAGATGCTCCCCACCAGGGACTGGGTGAAGCCGGGCCGGGTCAGATAGATAGACAGACAGAGAGACAGATAGTCGGGAACGGGTGCTTATATGACTACTTATATGAATTAAATGAGATGCTCCACACCAGGAACTGGGTGAAGCCGGGCCGGCTCAGACAGACACACAGACAGACAGATAGTCGGGAACGGGAGCTTATATGACTACTTATATGAATTAAATGAGATGCTCCCCACCAGGGACTGGTTGAAGCCGGGGCGGGTCAGCCAGACAGACAGACAAACAAGCAGACAGACAGACAGATTGATAGATAGATAGATCCCCTCCAGAGACTGGGCGAAGCCGGGCCGGGTCAGCTAGTATATATATATATATATATATATATATATATATATATATATATATATATATATATATATAATATATATATATATATATATATATATATATATATATATATATATATACACAAAATCACAATACTGAAGTATTGGAAAGATCAGGTTGTGTGACAGTTTATTCCATGCTCAGTCTTCGTAGACTTAGATGGATAGGACATCTTAGGAGGATGGATGATGGTAGAATACCAAAGGATATCTTTTTTGGTGAATTACAGATGGGTAAGAGATCTCAGGGTCGGCCTCTACTACGATACAAAGATGTGTGTAAGCGGGACATGATTGATACAGGCATTGATAATGCACATTGGGAGCAAGTCGCCGCTGAACGTGTTGCATGGAGGGCAAATATCAGAAATGGAATAAAGTCAAAGGACAAAATTATTGCAGAATTGTCACACACCAAGCGTTTGAGACGTAAGATGGTGCATGATGGTGGAAATGACCACGTGTTCACATGCACCCACTGTGAACGGACATTTACAGCGCAAATTGGCCTTATCAGTCACACTCGCTACCGCCATAGTTAAAAGTTATTATGCCTTTTTAAAGCACAAACTATCGTCTGTCAAGACGGCAAGGTGCCAATGTAATATATATATATATTGATTGATTGATTGATTGATTTAGGAACCGACATCACAGCATTCGGGACATTCCCATAAGCGATCCGTCCCCATCCTCAGCAGCCAGCGAAGAGTTCCAACACTAATAGTTCCAATAGCAATCTGATTATATGTTTGTTTAAATATGATGTATATGCGTGGATCCTAGGAGTTAAGCATTCTTGTTCTTCAATCTTTAGCTCCCAAACGGATCTCCGGTTCTCACTATCCTGTTTAATAAAAATCTGCAAAGAACCGGTGGGGAAGTTCCCCCATTTGTGGAGATAACTAGTCTAGATGACCCAAGGCTAAACTTCATGCTGAGGCTAGTCGTCCTATTATACAAACAGCATTTTAAGTGACGTATTTCGTTATATATATATATATATATATATATATATATATATATATATATATATATATATATATATATATATATATATATAATAGAATGTCTGTATGTATGTTATATATGTGTTCGCGAACGGTCCATCCGATTGAGATGAAATTTTCTACACCCCTTCTTCTCATTCCCGTTGCTGCAAACTGTCATAGTTTGTTAGTGTACAAACAGTTATTTACTTAAAATTATTTTTTTTTAAAATTTACATTATATATATATATATATATATATATATATATATATATATATCGAAGGGGCATAACTTATAAAGGGGCATAAAGGGGGATAACAATAGCATTGCTATATATGTAAAATTGTTGCATATTTCTCAAATAGGTGAACCTTTTCGCTACATTTACCTACAGGCATATGCGTTATAATCCTCTTCCTCCTCCACCCTCCTCCTCCCCCTCCTCCCCCTCCTCATCCTATCCCTCCCTTCCTCCTCCCCTACTCTTCTCCCTCATCCCCTCCACCCTTCCTCCTCTCCCTCCTCATCCTTCTCCTCCTCTTCTTCCTCGTCCTTCTCCCCTCCTCCTCCCCTCCTCCTCCCCTCCTCTTCACCTCCTCCTCCTCCCTTCCCCCTCCCTTTCTCTCTCCTCCTCCTCCCCCCTCCTCTCCTCCCCCTCCTTTTCCTCCTCCTTCAGACAGACAGATAGATAGATAGACAGACAGACAGGCAGACAGACAGACAGACAGACAGGTAGATAGATAGACAGGTAGATAGGTAGATAGAACGAGCGAACGAACGAACAAACGAACGAACGAACAAACTTTATTTCAAAAGGGTAACAAATTAGGCACGCAGGCCAATCTATGTCACCATCAATCAATTATCATTAGATGAAACTAAAATTTGTTGGTTTGACAGTGTGATGATATTGATGTGTTTAAGACAGCAATGACCTTCGTATAGGGAGAAGAGGAGAAGGAGGAGGAGGAAGAGGGGAAGAGGAGGGGAGGAGGGGTAAGAAGAGGAGGAAGAGAGGAGGCGAAGGAGGAGGACGGGGTGGAGGAGGTGAAAGAGGAGGGGGAGGAGAAGGCGGGTAGGCAGACAGATAGATGCATAGACAGACAGACAGACAGACAGACAGACAGACATATCTATCCCCGCATGAGACTGGGCAATGCCGGGGCGGGTCAGCTAGTATGTATGTATATATTTATGAAAAGTAATTTTACTGTTTTTTATAATTTCATACGACCATCATTTCACAACATTATCTATATTATATCTCGTAATTAATTGAGATTAGTAGTTTTTTTATTGACATTACTATTCTACACAAAACATACAAGAAATTTTGGTATTTAATTAAGTTTTTAGGTTTAATTTTTAATAATAATCTTTGCCTGGGTAGTATATTTCTAAACAAGATTTCCACCAAGCGCTTAATGTTTATACATGGGTCGGGACCTATGCCGAAGCGTACAAAAGTTTTTTCATCATCCAACTATGGATCCTCAAGTTAGCTCGAGTGATGGAATAAATCATTTTCTGTCATATTGATTTCGATCTTCCTCATCGAAGGGGTTCGATATCTACATGACTGTATCCTTTCCATCCTCTCTATCTGCTTATGGCCGAGAGTCAGGATTGCCATTGCATACTCAGAAACAGACATGACCAGCCCCTCGTACAGAAGACATAGATGGCGCTTATCACAGTTCGCTGCCGCCATCACCCGCATCGCAGCCAAACCCCGCTTGGCCTTTGTTATCACCTGGTCTATGTGCTCATTATAAGCAAGGCTTCGATCAAACCGTATCCCCAGGTAATTCATTGCCTGCGTTCTTTCCACCGTCTCTGAACACAGATTTACAGATGGTGTTGGAGTGTTGACAATATGATTATTCAACGAGAACCAAGTCAATGCTGCCTTTATTGGGTTGACCATTGCCCCAGCTTCATCACACCAAGTACTAATGCGATTGAGTTCGGTTTGTAGTTCCACAGCAACCTGCTCTCTATCCTTACCCTGACGATACACTAAAACATCATCGGCATATGACAATGTCCTACCATGTCTAGTGATCTGTTCACTGGTGATTATAACTGTGTAGGCGTTGAACAGTATCGGAGATAATGGTGATCCCCGTGGAAGACCTGGATATATTTTTGCTGGTTCCGAAGTCCAGCTGCCACATCTAAATACTGTATTCTGTTGGAAGAGGGCTGCATCGATCCAACTAAGAAGGAATGGACTTATTTTGAGTTCAAGAAGCAGAAGCATTACAAATCCAATGGTACTATGTTTTACGCGTCCTCGAGATCAATATCTGCAGCAAAGGTGTCAATGCCTGAGTGGAAACCTGCAAAGACATCATGGGCAAAAACTGCTGCATTCGTCCAGGTGTATTTTTTGGACGGTACCCACCCAGGGTAGGTGGGAAAACACCTTGCCTCTCCAGCTGGCTTGACATTTTACTGGTAATTAACTTCTCCCGCAGCTTGCCTAATGTAGTCTGCATGGTTATAACTGGATATCCCTGAATTTATATGTGGTCTTTGCCAGGCTTTGACAAGGGACTCAGATAGCTGTGTAACCAATCCTCCTTGATGCTAGCACTCCCTAAACTGTTGTTTTACATGTCTGCTAGTTTCTCTAGCTCGTTGTCGGTACACTTATTGATGTCGTCATATCTTATGCTATCAGGCCCTGGAGAGCTGTTTTTTTTAATCGTTGAAGCACAGCCTGGACTTCTTTCACTGTCACTGTGTCTTCATCCGAAGTGTTCTGAGCCTTTCACCTGTCTGAGGTGACCTCCTTGGTAAGATCTCGGCCTCCCATGTCAGTCTGGTTGCTCTGATCCAGATAGCGTTCAAAGAGGGCGTTGCCCTTGTCCTCGTCAGTCCTCTGCCAGATGAGGTCAGCACCTTGGAAGTCAGAAATGATCTTAATCTTGACTACCCCACTCATGCCTTTATGTAGTCGCCAGAACAATTTCAGTGACTTGTCTGTGCTTACTCTTTGACACACCTCTGTCAATTGTTCACTTTTAACCACCTTGAACAGTTTTTTTTTTTTAAATAGCTTACTTTTGTGTGCATCTCTCTGTCTAAGTTCATGCAGGGACTAGGATGGCCAGCTCTGTTCTTCTTGGCATTTTGCCTTCTCCTTACAGCACTACGGGTATCCACCAAAGTCTTCTCCATTTCGCAGTTCCACCAAGGTGGCCGCTCCCAGCTTATTTTACTACCTTGAAGCTTCCTGCGCTTGTCACGTCTTATTTTATTCACCAAATCTTGCCCTGTACTGTCATTCTGGAAAGTCTTGACCGTTAGCTTGTGCTGCCTGGTTCTGCCTTTCTCCATCAATATGCTGCAAGGGTGGTGGTCGCTGCCGTGGTGTCCTAAGACACCCAATCTACAATTTGTAGTGAGTAAAGAAGAAACCAGCGCCAGAACAATAGCACTGTCCTCATCGCCTGGACGGCTTGCTGTCCTGGTGACACAGTCATTGTTGATACACACCAGGTCAATGGTTTCAAGTGCAGTCTCGAGCTCCTCCCCCTGTGTGATGGAGGAAATGTTTCCCCATGATCTACCTTTAGCATTGAAATCGCCACAAAAATAACATTTCTATCGTGACCTAATATGTCACTTAAGCACTGCCACTTCTGGGAATCCATACTCGCGTTGCGGGCATTAACATTAACCAACACGAATGGTAAACTGGATTGAACTCTTAACGCCTGTATTTGTATATCGTCACTGTCCCAACTGGACATGACTAGCTCTGACGCCACCATGATGTCGCAAATGAGAATCGCCATTCCCAGATGTCGTCTGTTGTAGAAACATTTGGAGCCGGCAATTCGGTGTAGCTGATCGCCCAATCTCGTCTCCTGGAGCGCTACACCGTCATTCCTGTGAACCAGGGTTTCTAGAATAGAAACCTCGTTGTTTTACGCTAGCGCAGTTCCAATACAGAATAAGGATATTCCTAAGTCCCAGACGGTGACACTTGAGTCTAAAACGCCTTAAACCACCACGCCTACCTTGTCGTTTTCTGCTTGCCCGGCGCCCACGTCGCCTCGTTAGGTTGACTGCTGACCGCTCGGAGAACACACGTTGATCAGCCATGTTGAAAAACCGAAAACCACAGTAACCATACACGCTGCGAAAAATTCACTCAATGATTTCTTCGCTAGATGCACGAAACTCCGTAGCATCGGCGCAGATCTTGAGTAGAAACTCCTGGTTTTACATCCTGGCACACAAATTACACGCAAGAGATGAATAAATCCATCTCCTACGCGAAAAAATTAAACGATCGCAAAACAACACGACAGTCCGTCGCCATCTTGAAACCGGAAAGATCTACCTTTTAAGGAGCTGGTTTCCTTAAGCAAGACTCCGTTGTTTTTCTTTGGAACAGGAGATGCTCTAATGTGATGCTTAATTGTATTGGAATAGAGCTTCTCATGTTCCAGATAAAACAGCGGAGTCTTGCTTAAGAAACCAGCTCCTTAACAGGAAGATGCACACAATCATTACATGTAATACGTGATAGGGTTGTTAACACTTTAGCAGAGAGCACCGATATATTAGACATATTATTATTATTATTATTATTATTATTATTATTATTATTATTATTTGATTGATTGATTGATTTAGAAACCGACATCACAGCATTTGGGGCATTCCCATAAGCGCATTTTATTATTATTATTAATATATAGAAGCAGTGCGAAGGTACGACAAAGTACTATATATATATTAAAATGTAGAGAAAGAACCAGAACCTTTATTAGAGGCAGTACTACAGAAAGGGTAGACACCAGGTTGTGATGACATACCAGCAATACTAATCCAATCAAGAGGAGAAGCCAGCACTCGTACAATGCGCTATGTGTGAAGGTCTTGATTAGCACCATTTGACCCACTATTCTACAATCCACTATCAAAGAAAGGACAAAAGCTGTATCGAAACGCCTACTAATAAGTTATGACAGCGTAACCTCTTGGAGCATAATGGGGACAACCCGTTGCCGTGAAGTTGGAACCTCGACTAATTTACTAACTAGCATAACCTCTTGCATATCATCATGAAGAGTTTTAAAAGTAAATTAGAACACGAATTATGTGACGTTCAGTCAAGTACCGGGGACTATATCTTGAACATGAGAGCCATCTTTAAGAAATGCGTAGAGTACTATGTATATCATCATATGTGTTTCATGGACTACAGTAAGGTCTTCGACTGCCTTCAACATGAAAAATTATGGAACATCATGAGTGATACAGGGATACTATCACATTGAATCTACATAATGCAGTCAGTATGTTATGATCAACAAACAATTGTTAAAGTAGCCGTTGAAATAGCAAGCTAGTTTGAGGTGGAAAAGATAGTTTAAAAATGCTGCATTTACTCCCCATATTTATTACACATACATGCAGAACAAATAGAATATGTCATCTACACCGATAGATCAGTGGTGAGAACCAGACGTAGTAGCTGGGGCTTTATTGCAAAGGCTAATGGGCAAGTCTTGAAAAAGGAGAGTCTGGCATATGAGACTACGACCTCCAGCATGAGAATGGAGGTGGATGCAGTAACAGCGGAATTACGGTAGCTAGAGGAGACTACTGCAACACACCTTGTATACATTACGGATTCAAAGAGTATGCTTAGCAAGGT
Organism: Cepaea nemoralis; assembly: GCA_014155875.1. Taxonomy (NCBI): domain Eukaryota; kingdom Metazoa; phylum Mollusca; class Gastropoda; order Stylommatophora; family Helicidae; genus Cepaea; species Cepaea nemoralis. The sequence goes on along the minus strand of JACEFZ010028268.1, from coordinate 233,273 downwards.
GGAGAAAGGAATGTTTCGTGTGGAATGGCTCTCGTCGCTTCAGAGGTCACAGTTCGTGAGAATTTCATGGATATTTTGCTCTGGCCATGCGGGTGTACGGGGGAATGAACAGGCTGATAGGCTAGCAGGGAATGCACCTCTTGGTGGAATTTTGCCTATGGACAAGGGGAAGGTGGTCGTGCGCTTTTGGACCAGGTGGAGAAGGCGGAGGAACATATTGAGAACCCATATGTGGAAAGAATGATATTGCGGTTGATCGGTAGGGGTTCTGGAAGAATCTCAAAACGAAGAGGGAAGACCAGGAGAACTTTTAATCAGATGGCGATAGGAACGATTAGTAGTATGATTCTTCGCTGGCTGTTGAACGAGGCGACGGATAACGTATGGGAATGTCCTGAGTGCAGTGATATCGGTTCTTGACTCAACTCAACTCAAATGCAGAACATATAATAAAAATGCCAAAGTCGATGAGACCAGGTGTAATTTGCATCTATTTGTAATTGGTGAAATCTCAGAACATATGATGCAGATTACACATCTCTTCCCTAAAATAGTGTTATTGTATAGAAGAGTTATATGGGAAAAGACACAGTGAACGCCAACATCTGTTTCAGAACTTGTGTAAAACAAACTTAATGTACACAGACATGAGGCTTTAGGAACGTAAAACAGGCTTGCCTGACCAATATGTGACCCGTTTAAAACAATGTGTTCCTTCGCCGTTCGTTCTATCCCGCTTTCTCTAACTCGATCTCTATCTTTCTCTCTCGCTATCTCTGTCTCCTCTCTCTCTCTCTCTCTCTCTCTCTCTTTCTCTCCCCCTATCTCTCCCTCTCTCTCTTTCTCTCTCTATCTGTCGCTATCTCTCTCACTGTCTCTATCTCTCTCTCTTTCTCTCTCTATCTGTCGCTCTCTCTCTCACTGTCTCTGTCTCTCTTTTGTTCTTCCTCTCTCGCTGTCTCTCGCTCTTTCGCTCTATCTCATTTGATCATTCAGTTGTTCACTTTCTCTCTCTCTCTCTTCTCTCTCTCCTTTCTCTATCTCTCTCTCTTTCTCTCTCTCTTTCTCTCCCTCTCTCTCTCTCTCTCTCTCTCTCTCTCTCTCTCTCCCTCTCTCTCTCTCTTTCTCTCATCACACAAACACGCATAAGTTACATACCCTCCATGTCGATTCTGAATTAGTTCTCACAAACACAAACAGAATCGTAGGTATATCAGAGACGAAGAGGTGTTTCCAAGGCACCAGGGCAGGTTCTATACTGGCCAAGACCTACTAACACGTCCTAGTCGTGTGTCCTGGACAACAGGACCATTCGGGGTCCTGGCCAACGTAGTAGGATCGCTGATTCTTCCGTTGTCGGAGAGTATCTGCCTGCATGGCGAGGAACCACCAGTCTGCACAACAATAAGTCAGACATGGGACAACGGAAACTCACGCAAACCTCAGTCCGGTATGGCATCACACTGATGTTTGACAACAGGATGTCACAATCCGATATACAGGACTTCACTCTGGGGTTCACAGCCAGCGAACGCAAGCAAGCACCAGCATAGGTATATCAAACACCGACACTCGCACAGAAACATAATAATAGTTATATTCGTCAAGTAATGCTTTTCACACTATACCAGCACTTGATCCTCTCAGTAATTGATTATGGGATTAGGTCTGCTCACTGTCTCAGAGAGCCAGCTGGTGAAGTTAGAGCGCATACAGAACGAAGCTATGCGGGTCATTCTGGGGTGCACTAGAGGCACCCCAGTAGTCTGTATGCGTTACATCCTTGGTCTGCCGACTGTTGCTGGTAGGCTCAAGGTGATGCAGGCGATGGCATACCTCAAAGTAGCTGCAGACACAGACCACCAACTGCATGAGGCGCTGGACGCAGTTAAGGGTCAGCGACTGATAAGAGGGAAATCATGGATGGCTCAGGGGGAGGATACGATCAGACAGGTGTGCCCCTTGGAGAACATTAGGCGTGGAGAGGAATGGGTCAGAGTGCCAGTGGAGCAGTCAGACTTGTGCAGAGTTATAATCACATTAAGCCGGGAGTTCAGGGAGTGGCCAGCAGGGGCCACGGAAGTGGAAATCCAGCAACTAATTCAGGACAATGCCCATTCGGGTGATGTGATTATCTACACAGATGGTTCGGTATCAAGAGGTGAGAGAAGTGGCTGGGGGTTCATAGCAAAAGCTAATGGTCGATGTTTGGGGCAGGAGAGCCTGGCATATGATACCACAACATCCAACTTAAAAATGTAGGTGTAGGCAGGATGTCCATCCGCTGGATGTAGAATACGACACACACACACACCGTGATTGTAACTGACTCAGAAAGCATGCTGATGAGGGTGAGGAAGGGCAGGCTTCGTGCGGAGTGGCTTGCTTCGCTTCGGAGGTCACGGGTGACAAGCATCACCTGGATCTTTTCTCCGGGGCATGCCGGTGTGCTGGGAAATGAACAGGCGGACAGATTGGCTGGCTATGCAGAACTTGGTGGAGTAGTGATGCATGACAAGGCAGACGTGGTTGCGGCCTTGTGGGAGCACGTGCACACCTCGGAGGAGCAAATGGATTACCTTGGTCTGGCAAGAATGAGACAGCAAGGAGTGACGAGGGGATCTGGCCGACGCTCAACGCTCAGAGGAAAGGCAAGACGGACTTATAATCAGATTGCTACTGGTACTATTAGTGTTGGAACTCTTCGCTGGCTGCTGAGGATGGGGACGGAGCACTTATGGGAATGCCCCGAATGCTGTGATGTAGATTCCTAAATCAATTAATCAATCAATTCGTCCAGTGACACGAAAAAAGCCCACAGAGACAGCATTATTACATCAAATGAACTGACTATGTTCTGGCACACTTACCGGAAACTAAACTCCAACAGCACAGGCCCCGGGCCCGTTACCAAGGTTAAGGCACACTTGTAGCTATCGCGGACACTATCTTTACCCCAAAATGGACTCCGGATAACGAACATTTCGTTCATTTCGTTAAGTTGCACAGTATTTGATTCAAACGGGCTACAGAATTCATAGATCTGCTGATTCTGAAGGAATAAATGTAATATCATCTTAGTGTGTATCATGTCTCTTGAGGTGGCTTGCATTGAAGGGCTTGTAACGTGTTTCTCAGACAATGTGGCAAAACTATTTGTTCCCTTAACTCCTGTCCAAATTGCTTATGTTATGATTATTTGTTATGTTCTTAGTCTTCTATTCAAAGGAAGTATGCTCTGGTCATGACTTACCTCTGCCATTAAACGAAATATAAATAGCATTTAGAATAATTAATAATTGGAGTATCCACATACATACATACATACATACACACATACATAAATACACACATACATACATACATACATACATACATACATACATACATACATACATACATACATACATACATACACATACATACATGCATACATACATACATTGCATACATACATACATACATACATGCATACATACATACATACATACATACAAACATACATACATACATACCTACCAACATACATACATACATAAATGCATACATACATACATACATACATGCATACATACATACATACATACATACATACATACATACATACATACATACATACATACATACATACATACATACATACATACATACATGCATACATGCATACATGCATACATGCATACATGCATACATACATACATACATACATACATACATACATACATACATACATACATACATACATACATACATACATACATACATACATACACACACACACGTATGTACACGCACGTACGTACGTACGGACGTGCGTACGTACGTACGTACTTACATACATACGTACATACGTACATACATACATACATACATGCATACATGCATACATGCATACATGCATACATACATACATACATACATGCATGCATACATACATACATACATACATACATACATACATACATACATACATACATACACACGTACGTTCACGCACGTACGTAAGTACGGACGTGCGTACGTACGTACGTACTTACATACATACATACATACATACGTACATACGTACATACGTGCATACGTGCATACGTGCATACGTGCATACGTACATACATACATACATACATACATACATACATACATACATACATACATACATACATACATACATACATACATACATACATGCATGCATGGATACATACATACATACATACATACATACATACATACATACATACATACATACATACATTCCATTCCATTCCATTGGCACCTTGCCGTCTTGACAGACGATAGTTTGTGCTTTAAAAAGGCACAATAACCTTTAACCATGGCGGCAGCGAGTGTGACTGATAAGGCCAATCTGCGCTGTAAATGTCCGTTCACAGTGGGTGCATGTGAACACGTGGTCATTTCCACCATCATGCACCATCTTACGTCTCAAACGCTTGGTGTGTGACTTTTCTGCAATAATTTTCTCCTTTGACTTTATTCCATTTCTGATATTTGCCCTCCATGCAACACGTTCAGCGGCGACTTGCTCCCAATGTGCATTATCAATGCCTGTATCAATCATGTCCCGCTTACACACATCTTTGTATCGTAGTAGAGGCCGACCCTGAGATCTCTTACCCATCTGTAATTCACCAAAAAAGATATCCTTTGGTATTCTACCATCATCCATCCTCCTAAGATGTCCTATCCATCTAAGTCTACGAAGACTGAGCATGGAATAAACTGTCACACAACCTGATCTTTCCAATACTTCAGTATTTGTGATTTTGTCTTGCCACTTAATACCAAGAATTCTTCGCAGACACCGCATATGAAAGCTGTTTAAATTGTTCTCTTGGTGTGAGTAAGTTGTCCAGGTTTCACTGCCATAGAGAAGAGTACTAAGGACACAGGCTTGATAGACAAGGACTTTTGTTTTGGCAGTAAGCTTCCTGTTCTCCCAGACTCTTTTTCTTAACCTGTTCATTGTTGTTGCTGCCTTACCAATCCGGATGTTGATTTCCTGATCTAGGGATAATTTGCTATTTACCACTGATCCTAGATATGTAAAATGGTCTACTATCTCTAGTTCGGCGTCGTCAATAAAGATTGATGGTACCTCATGTGCACCTTGTGACATAATCTGTGTCTTCTTTTTGCTAATTGTTAAACCAAATTCAGAACAAGCATTGGAGAATGCAGATAGTAGACATTGCAATTCTTCCTCAGAGTGGGTCGTAACTGCAGCATCATCTGCAAAAAGCAACTCTCTGATCAGTACCCTCCTAATTTTGGTCTTAGCCTTCAATCTCTGAGCATTGTAGAGGCCGCCATCTGAGCGTGAGTGAATGTATATACCACCATCCTGATCACGAAATGCATATTTCAGTAGAAGTGAAAAGTATATTCCAAAGAGGGTGGGAGCTAGTACACAACCTTGCTTAACTCCACTCTTGATTTCAAATTCTTCAGAAGTTGCACCATCAAACTTGATTATACCCTTCATGCCTGTGTGGAACGATTCCACAATGGACAGAAGAGTTGGTGGGCAGCCAATCTTCTTTAGTGCCTTGAACAGACCCTCACGACTGACCAAATCAAATGCCTTTGTGAGGTCGATGAAGGCAATAAACAGTGGTTGATTCTGTTCACGGCATTTTTCTTGCATTTGTCGCAATGAGAATATCATATCAGTGGTAGACCGGTTCTGTCGAAAGCCACACTGTGATTCGGGGTAGACTTGATCTCCTAGGACTTGAAGTCTGCGCAGAACAATTCTGGCAAATACTTTTCCAACAATACACAGAAGTGAGATACCCCTATAGTTGTTGCAGTCGCTCCGATCGCCCTTGTTCTTGTACAGTGTTATGATGCTTGAATCTTTGAAATCCTGTGGGACTTGTCCTTCACGCCAGCATAGCTCTATTAGCTGGTGGATCTGTATAGTGAGTGTGTCTTGCCCACTCCTGATAACCTCTATTGGAATCCCATCCTTACCTGGAGCCTTGCCAGATGCAAGTTCATTTATAGCACACTTAACTTCTGTTATGGTGGGAAGTGTGTCCAGGTGGTCAAGAGTTGGTAGAGCCTCTATGGCGTTGAGGGCATCATCCGCTAGTTTGGTCTCACTTGAGTAAAGCTCCAAATAGTGCTCTACCCATCTGTCCATCTGCTGTTTCTTATCAGTGATGACTTCTCCAGTCAAGGTTTTCAATGGTGCACTTCTTTTGATCACTGGACCACAGGCTTTCTTTATTCCTTCATACATGCTTCTTATGTCTCCCTTATCACTTGCGATTTGAATGGACTCACATAACTTGATCCAATAATCATTTGCACACTGCCTGGCAGCCTTTTGCACATCCTTCCTAGCTTGCCTTAGCTCACTCAGAGTGTTACGCGTTGGTCTTTCCTTGTTTCTTAAGAGAGCTTTCTTCTTCTTATCAATCAGGGGCTGCAGAGTCTCGCTGTTGGCCGCAAACCAGTCCTGCCTCTTATGATCCACAGTGCCGTAAACCCCTACGGCAGTTTTATAAAGAGTTTCCTTAATTTGACCCCACTTTTCATTTACTGTACAATTTTCTGGTGTATCAGTGAAAGCATCTTCAAGTTGCTGTTGAAACTGAAAGCACTTTTCAGGATCATGAGTGTTAATAATATTAATCCTGTGGCTAGATTTGTGTTTAGCTGTGTAGATTCTCTTTGGTCTCAGTCTAACCCTTGCAACAACCAAAGAATGATCCGTATCACAGTCAGCACTGTGGTAACTACGAGTCAATGATATATGGTTCAGATGTTGTCTCCGTGTGATGATGAAGTCCAGCTGGTGCCAATGGCCGGATCTTGGATGTTTCCATGTGACCTTATGCATCTCTTTTGTTTTAAAAAAAGAGTTTGTAATACATAGGTCATTACTGGTGCAATGCTCCAGCAGCCTTTGCCCATTTTCATTCATGCGACCGATGTTGTATTTTCCAAGGCACACTGGCCATGAACTTGAGTCCTTGCCCACACGAGCATTGAAATCACCGAGCATATAAATGTAGTCAGATTTTGGAACTGCCTTGATCACGGAGTCTAACTCCTCATAGAACAAATCCTTCACATCATCAGAGGAATCGAGTGTCGGTGCATATGCAGTAATAATGGTGGCAAACCCAAAAGAGGTTGCCAAGCGCAGGGATAATAGTCTTTCATTTCCTCCTGCTGGAATTTCAATCATTCCCAGTAGCGAATTCTTCACTGCAAAGCCCACACCGTGTTGCCTTTTTTCTGCCTGCCCTCTACCCTTCCAGAAAAAGGTGTAGTTGTTTTCCCTGAGTGACCCTTCCTCAGCGAGGCGAGTCTCCTGCAGGCCAGCAATATCAATGTTAAGACGATTGAGTTCGGCATCAATCACAGCCGTTTTTCTCACATCGTCAATATTGGTCAAGTCAGTGGAAAATCCTGGACACATGGTTCTCACGTTCCAGGTTGCAAGCCGTAGCTTGAGGTTTCTATTTTTATTTTTGTTTGTACCTGGTGCATTGGTTTTACAGCCTGCGATTCAGATTTTGTCCTAGCCCCAAGCACCCATTGAAGCAGGCAGGCTGTGGCGGATCAGCACCCAATTGGCTGGGGGCTGCCCAGCTTGAGGCGGGCGGTAGCTGATCAGTGACACCTATAGGTGTCTCCCACCGTCAGAGGCAACGCGTGGCGCCCCATGTCTACGCCAACTGACAAGGACTTATAACCCGTAACAGTTGCCTCTCGCTTTGATTCCGAGACCAGTTAAGACCAGGGATGGAGTTATTGCCTCTCCATAGCACAAAGCCTGGGCTAAAATATAGAGATCATGTGTTGCCCATGCAGCATGATCCCTCTCTCGGCCCGCCTAGTTCACTCCAGAGGAAAGGTAACACCCCTACATCTGGAACAAGACAAGCTGCAGAAGCTGCCGGATCAGCAAAGCAATGCTCTAACTGTCCGCCTGTCGGAGCTTCGATCCTAGACCAGTCGCCAACCAAGGCTTAGGGCCTGGTCTGCCCTGCCATGACAATTTTGTCTTTAGCTTGCATTACCTCGCACCAGGGTAAGGCTTGTACCCTCCCAATTGCGCTCTTCCGCCCGAAGCCGTTGGCACAATGTGGGGTGTCGGGTTTGGTAAGCGCCGCCCAACGTTCGGCGCTAACAGAGACCAGGTAGTACCGTCTACTGTTATACGGTAGCTCAGTCATATCTGACTAAGACCTGACTGACACATACATACATACATACATACATACATACATACATACATACATACGTAAGTACGTACATACATACATATAGCAGACAGACACACAGAAAAACAGACAGACAGACAGACAAACATACTAAAATAGAAAGGCATCTGTCGTCGTAGGGCATCCCGGGAAAGTAATATACATAATCAAAACCGAATATTTCACCAGACCCAATGGCGCCAGAGTCATTCCATCGATGTTGCTTGACCTCTCTATTGGTGTCAGCCAATTCTGTTGTCACCACAATCTATTGGAAACATAAAACTTTATCGTGTTTAACTTATTGAATTCTGTTTTCATCAATATCTTTGTTAAAACACATGTGCTTATGAATGTGCGTGTTTACGCGGTTCTGCCTGCCTGCCTTTGTCGTATATTGGTAATATGCATTGCTTATGTTTACAACATTTATTTGACAATGTTTTGTTTTCTCTATGTGAATGTAACAAGTGCAATGATGAACGAAAGATGAGTGATTTGAAGGGCCGAATGTAAAACGAGCCTGCGTGCCCAATTTGTGACACTTTGAATATACAGTTCATTCGTTCGTTCAGTTCTGTTGTTACGACTATCTATTGAAGACATAAATAATGTCGTGGTAACCCATTCATTTCTGTAGCCAACATTATATAGCTTACTTTACTTTACTTTGTTCGATGGATCAACATCACGGCACACGGGTGTAACCCATAGGTGTTCCGTTCTTCTCCTAACTCAAACCTGAGTCTGGAGAAACTCAGCTCAGTGGACGAACTCCGTAGCTAAGGCGAGGATCCAAAAATACTTAGGGTAGATTTTTAACTCGAAATTTTGCCCGGGCAGCGCCGTTAGGCTACTCTTTTCCGATTTCTAAATACCAAGGGATTTTTTACGTGCGCAACAATACACACGGGCTTCCGATCTCACTACCCAGAGACCAGGGGAAATTTTATTACTAGAAGTTCTCGTGAAAAAATCCCGGTCCTCACCGGGGCTTGAACCCGGTGACCTCCAGCCTCCAGCACTCTAGGCGGACAACATACCTCGAGACCACGCAGCCCCCTATTATATAGTGTAACCATTAAAGATGTCATGTTAAACTTATCCAGTTATTTAGCCAGCAGTACATACTGTAAACATTAAACGATACCATAATTGTCTCATTCATCTCTGACAAACCCTTTGCTAAACTGGTTGCTACGTACATATGTTTTTCCCACTCCCCTTTTTTAACTTCGAGTGCCTATTCAGTTACCACATTTACATCAAGTATCCAAACTAGAACATTAACCCCCTCAAGTCAACTGTTACTGTGCAGATCACCATCACCCAAACAATTATTATTTGATTATATTATTAATTAGTTAGTTTAAATTTACAAGCACTCATTAGTTTGTACTAATGAACATTTGCAGGAAACTATCAAACGCGAAATAGTATAAACTAGCGAATACTGATTAGAATTAAGTACCAAGCAGTTATGGTGCATAATACTAAATAGAGGGTGTGACGTCTGGGATTGTTGTCGACGAAAGTGACGGGCAGATTGACAAATCATCCCATCTAGTATTCAGGTCTACAAAATATGATTGGTCTATCACACCACACACTCATGGCAGTAATCTACTTCGAGACAAATTAATAATACATAGAGGCTAGTTATCGTATGTAGTCGACATTACGTCACATCAAGTAACCGAATAGCACTCACGTATTTAGCAGTATGTCAAATCAAGTAACATTATAATGCGCTTGTATACGTCACTAAAACATGTACTACAGTATAGTAATCATATATTGTCCCTGAGCCGAAATATGTTATATATTTATGTAAACGCCAATAGGACAAATCATATAATGGTATAGTTTCGTTTACATCTAACTAAGATATGACACTCTTGAGCATTTCACTAACACAAACTAATTATATAACTCGTCTGAATATCAATACAAATTTCCAACTTACACTATACTATTCAAACGAATGTCATTCCCCCGATGTGTCTCCACCTTGCCGTGGTGGGGGAGCTTGCGTGTCCCATCGACCCCATGAGCTTGCCGATGGGTGAAAACTACATATCGGACGGCTCGTGGGATAGGGACCAGACTAAGAGAGACACAACCTGCTGCTCTGCAGGTAAGACTGAGGATAGCAGTCAAAATCAGGCAAACGATCCCTAAATCTCAGTCCGGACATAACCTCTAAGGCTCCCATCCGAGGTGTATGGCTGAACGTCTCTAAGCCATAAACTCTAGGAAGTGAGAGCCTGGCCGACACAAACCTACATCACAATTGTGATGATGTGCTGAGAACGCTACATGCTCGGCGCAGATTCGTTCGATGGCTCTTAGCTGGGGGATATGATGTATCCCCGGATGAAAGGGCCTGACCGTTACTCGCCCACAGACGCACGGAGGTAAGGTGCTGAGCCGGCAGCACATGTAGCCTACCTCGTGAGCGAGTACAAAAAAGGTGGAAAAACACCTCGGTCGCATGTCTCGCAGACGTCCGATAGTCTGTAACCACACTCATGGAGTGAGTGTAGTCAAAGGTGGAAAATTGTCTTGTTGACACGAAATGGAACGCCTGTCTTGCGAATCCATTACGTGGCAGCCCGAAGCGAAAGCTTGCTGTGTGGAAGCCGAAACAAGAGTCTCGAAACCTGAGGAAGGCTAACCTCATTAAAAAATGCCCGCCGGAAGCCGGAAGTGTCGTCCTACGGGTGGCAAACTAAAAATTGACACTACGCAATTACGTCCGAGTGAAATGTCTCGTCCGAATGTCTCTCGTGCTAGGAACAGCTCTGACTACCTAGGTTCCGAATGCCGCTCTTGTTCGGAACAGCTCTGACTAGGTAGTTTTCCGAATGTCTGTCGTGCCTGGAACAGCTCTGACGGGCACAACGACAAGCACATGTCCGAAAACTCGCTGAGTGGATACCGTCTGCAAACCTGTCTGGTTTGTGCGGGAATGGCCCGGGGCAAACGAAATGACCAATATATTGAAGTGAGGATTTAAAGCAGCCATGAGCAGGACGTGACGATTTCCCTCGGTGAGCCCAGATCCAGGGCGTTATGTGTCGGCCCTGCAACTATGGAAGCAACCTTGGATGGCGGAAAATGCTATGGACTGTCCCTGTCTTCCTTTGAGGGATGACCGTTGTCTTCGACCGTTCTAACTTGGCCAGCATGGTTGTAGATGGCACCACAAAAGTGAGAGTCTCCCAGGAATGCTACCTGGTCAAAAAAGCACGCTAAAGTCGATGTGTTGGCCTACGGGTATCGGCCCAAGGGCGCATAACAGACACATCGCAATCACATCTGAAAAAACACTCCGGATGAACGAAAAGAAGAAGAAGAAGAAACGAATGTCACTAAGACAAACAGAGCATAATATCCGTAAACATAGCTTTATATGAACAAAATCACACATACAAAAATGCCTTCACTCTGTTATAGTAAGGGAACAGTCGATCCTTGCAGGGAAATAGAGACATATTTTGTTTTCAAATCAGATTCATTCAAATTGGCGATCAAAAACAGGTTGACCAGCCAACAAGAATACACGGTGTATGGCAGCAATATTTACTCTAATATTACATCGCTGGAGACATTGGGCTGCAGTCAGTTGACATTGAAATACCTCATTCTAGAGGAGGAAATGTTGCCAATGTAAGAATACTCCCACGTGATGTATATTTGCTTTGAACGAACGAACGAACGAATAAACTTTATTTTCAAAGGGTTCAGAATTGGGCACGCAGGCCCGTCTAACATTCTGCCCTTCTATCACTCGCTTTCATACATTATTTCATTCACACATCATGTCGGTTCCTAAATCAATCAATCAATCAATCAATCAATCAAGGCTATCAGAGAACAGCAACAATATAAAAGATATGCATTATAAAGGCATGGGAAAAATGCGAACATCAATACTATACGACTTAGTAATATTAGCTAATGGTGTGACAATTGTTATTAGCCATGTGGAATATACTTGCCTACCAAAATGGGACTGGCTGATATACTAGGGTTTTGTTATTATTATTATTTGTATTATTAAGGGGGAGATAATCCGTACTGAGATAGTGTTCGAATAATATGCGATTATATGAATAGGGATTGGTGATGTCTTTGATTTCTAGTGCAAAGTACGTTAAGCTTGTTTTGTTGGATCATGAGATGGTTATATATAATATTGCGCTCCGTGGATATAAAGTTGTGGCACCCTCAGGAGGTTTCCAAGTTGGCAACCGGGAATTATATCTCTGCAACACGGCCCTCGTAGAGACGACGGCTTAGTACCGGGTCGAAAGAAAATACTCTGCACCAACTTACTCCGATAGATACAAGCTCTTCTCGGTGTTCAGATGACCTGGACCCTGAATGTTTCTGAATTCAGAGCCAAATGTCTCTCTTACAGAGTATCCCACAGCAGCCAACCGAGTGCAGTCATGGTTTCAACTGGCCTGTATTTAAATCTGAAGTGCATTTAAATCAGACGTGTAGTTCAATAGGATCATTCATTACATGAAATCTATAATTAAATAGTAGAGCCTTACAAGATTGTCTGTTTCTTAATTGCCTCTACATGTTACCTTTCAGTCTTCTGCAGACTGCAACAATCAGTCACTGCAATCGCGAATCTAGCAACCTTCTCTGTGGAGCTAGTGGTCTTGTTTCCAAGTCAAAATCGGCATATAATGTTTTCTATTGGCCGAGACTCCCTCATCGACACGGCCCAAAATGGTTACATGGACATTTCCTTGGAAGTGAACGTGCTGAAGTAATAGTTACACGTCTACCATCGAGTGCTGTTGGGTGTAATCATACTGGACCAGCACCATAAAGCAAATACGTCTCATGGTTGAAAGGGTTCGTTTACTGTTGTTTGTGTTTGTCAGTATTGACGTATTCTAGCCATTAAATATTCAATGACCGTCCCTCCACGGATAATTCACCAACGGATCGAACATATATCATGAACGTTCTTTGTGAGGCTAGTGGAAAAGTGAAAATTGGCATGAATTAATCGACATCAGTAGACATAATGCATGAAAGTGAACTGAACATCAGTATAGTCAGGCAGGTGAAGGAGGGCAAGTATGCAAGGACGCTAGTTAGTCACAATAACAATGACACAATAGTCGCTGCACGATGTTTAACCTTCTGTGAAGACGAAAGGAACAAAAATGGATGTGTGCGCAGGGTAATGATGATAACGTGAGCTGAACTTTTGTTAGCTTCTCTATTTCAAAGCAACTCACTGGTTGCTCTTCCATTATTCTAAATTTCCAACAATATCCAAGAGGAAGTGGGGGGGGGGGGGGTGTGTGTCAGCGTCAGGGGAAGAAAAACATGGTATCATAATATAAAGAACTTCAATTTATAAAATAAGTGGCGGTATGCTGTTATTGAGTATGATGAAGGCACTATATTATCAAATTCGCCACAACCCAGTTCAACCAGTATTGTCGATATCACATACTCACATCAAACCCTGCACGTTGTGTATGCCAGTCAGTTTTAAATGAAATTGTTGATGTATTGTTTTCTGGAAGTACGTAATAAATCAGGTTGTCCTGGAGCCATCTTCCACAATATGTGACTCCATTAATGCATAGGTGATCAAAATAACAATAATAATTCCATTCCACATCAAATTTCCTGAAAATAAAAACAAACAATCAAATAAAATAACATACAATGAGATAAGTTAACAGCTGGTTTATTGCCTTGCCCTTTACTTATTTATATAACTCTGTGATCTATGTCGATCTGATTCACTGGCAATAAAAGGCCGGATAACTAAGTTGTCGTTCCTTACCTTGTGTCAATGTTTGCCTGAATAGGTAGGCCCCGCTATACGTCGCCTCGGTATACGTCGTTTCGTTATAACGTCGTTGTCACATAGGGGACTAATTTCTCTTTACGTCGCAACGTTTCGCCATAACGTCGTTTTGAGGCTGGCGATCGTGCTGTTGATATCGGTAAAGTCCATGGTTTACCTCCAACTATGGTAATGACAATTTATGCAGGTGCTGACAAAATCAAAGAGAGTGTTAAAAACGTAACCCCTTTGAGTGCTTCCAAGATCACTTGTACCAGAAGTACTCTTATGGAGAACATGGAAGGACTATAGGTCGTCTGGATTGAAAACCAGAACCAACGGAATATGCCTGTGAACAAGATGGTTGTCCAAAAGAAAGGAAAGTCTCTCTATGAAGATCTAGCTAAGAAAGCGGGTGAGAGCAGTACTAGTGGTGCCGATGATAGTTTTAGAGCGAGTCGTGGTTTGTTTGAGAGCTTTAAGAAGCGTTCACACCCGCACAACATTCAGACAAGTGAAGCGGCGAGTGCTGATACTGAGGAGGGTGGTTACTGTGCAGCAGACATCGGACACATTTTTTGTTCAAGCAGAGAAAAGCCAGGAAAAGAGGCAAGAAGATGTTACAGTTTCATCCTCAGATGAAGAGGCAGAATTTAATGCCTCTACGTTCCAATAACTCCACCACTCGCCCTCCAACCTACCTCTTTTTAGCCAATAAATATCAACAACCATCAAAGTAAACATTACTGTGGTACACAATACACTGTATTTCATTTAATTCTATGGGAAATATTGTGTCGTTCTACGTCGTTTCACTTAACGTCGCGTTTTCCAAGAACGTAACTCCGACGTTAACCGGGGCATACCTTTACTCTCCTTAATCCCTGGTATCGGTTTCCACCTAGGCATTAAGGTGAGGTATCACATTTTGATCCTTTCATGACTTTGATTGCCTAACATCCTATGATGTGCCATGACATGTCTCCTTACTTGAACAATCATATCAATGTTGGTGCATACCATTGTATTGCATCCATGTTTACTTCTGTTTTCTCTGGTTCTAATTGTTGCTAACATTATTCTGGAGTTGGTTTTAATTGTAACAATGCTTTACCTGCTTTTCAAGATAATATTAAGGCCACTGCTACTCTGTGGCTGCAAGCATTTTCCTTTGTATGTGCTGGGTTACATGTCCTTTAGTAGCATTTTGTCTGCTTCAGATAGCAGATAGAAAGGATGAAAAGGATACAGAATGAAGCTATGCGTATTATTCTTGGATGTACAAGAGATACAGCATGCAGGGCGATGCGCTACCTTCTTGATTTTCCAACCATTGAAGACAGAATACAAGTTTGCAGAGCACGCGCCTACCTCAGAGTTAACGCAAACACACAACATCCACTGCATAGTGAAATTATGAAGGTGAAGGGCAGCAGGTTACAAAGAGGACGGTAGTGGATGGGTCAAGCAGAAGACATTTTCAACAGGTGTCTTCACGTGAGGTCTTATAGCCTGGCGAGGAGTGGGTACAAGTGCCAACATATTTCTGCACATCCTTTTCAGTTTGCATCCAACGAGATAGAAAATGCAGACAAGAAAATCCGGCTGCTGTGGAGGCTGAAGTACAAGCGTTGATTTTCGAGAATTCGCTAGACGGTGTTGCTGTCATCTACACAGATAGGTCGGTCGTCCGACAGGCTCAGGCCTGTGGGAGAATTGTGAAGGAGGACTCTGGTGCTTTTGTTGAGACCACAAGTAGCCTGACTATGGAAGTCATGAGATTAAGTAAAGCAATAGCATGGCTCGAGACACAGACTTCACCCAATGAGCATGCTGAAGAGGATAGAGGTGGGGTGGATCCGAAGAGAATGTTTGCTGTCTCTGGAGCGGTCTCGGCTGGCAAAGATTAGTTTCATCTTCGTGCCAGGGCATGCGGGAGTACAAGGAAATGAGCCGGCTGACAAGCTCGCAGATAAGGCTACTGTGGAGGGCGGACACGCCATGGACCAGGCTGACATTCTGAATGCTCTACGAGAAGTAAGACTTTTGCGAGAACCAAGTGATGACTGTGAATCTACAACCATGGCCAAAGTGCGAGAACAGCAAATTAAAAGAGGGGTGGCCAAACAAGAACTCTACGCAGGAAGCCAAAGAAGATTGATAAACCAACACAGAACTGTTGTCGTTAGCCGCTACACGCTGCGGGATTTGCTGAGGAGGGTATCCGAGCACTTATGGACTGAATGGTTCGATGTGCAATGAGGATGATCTGTCCACTAACTAACTAACTAACTAACTAACTGCTTCGTTCAACTATATTCCGCTTAATCTGTAAGTACTAATCTCATTGTATATCCTCTCCTCAACCACCTGTGACGTTTTGTGTACCAATTATAAGGTTC
This sequence comes from Cepaea nemoralis, assembly GCA_014155875.1. Taxonomy (NCBI): domain Eukaryota; kingdom Metazoa; phylum Mollusca; class Gastropoda; order Stylommatophora; family Helicidae; genus Cepaea; species Cepaea nemoralis. The sequence continues at coordinate 216,798 of JACEFZ010028268.1, read as the reverse complement.
AAATGAAAATGCCCCTAGGTGTACGAACGAAGATAAGCTAACCGGACTCACTGAGTCTTTATCTGAAACTCGTCATACCTCTTTTATAAGAATCTCTGAACCTCTGGATTGTCTTGGTTATTATGTGTCCTTACCTATAGACGTGATCATACTCTGGTATTGTAACCTGGCATGCAGGGCAATGCTATGTCTATCAATCTTTGTGTTTCATGGATATGATTAGTATATAGTCATTGAAGCAGCACGATAGATTTCAGACATGTATGTTAACCAACCATAGGTTAAATCACACACATACAGTCACACGAACACGCACAAGTACACATACACTTGCACACACCGACGCACAGGCCTGTGTGACTGGAACTAGTCTATCCCTTACATCCTCTTCTGGCTTTCATCTCACAATTGAGAAACCGCCTTCAATTCATTCAGCCAAACACTTGCTTATGATTGGTTGGGTTTTAAACCTGAAGTTTACAACTGTATTAATCATCCTAAGTCGCCTCTTACCACACATGTGGTAGTTTAAATTGTTATTAGTCTGTGCTGTCCACGTGGGCACATGAAAACACTTATGGTTTAATATATTCTAACCATATAACATCGAGAATTAGACCAACTTTCCGATCTCAGCTGAACGATGAATGTTTCTCCAGCGATGATTCTATTCGCAGTTAGTTCATTATTGACACAGAACAACTCAGCCCGTACACACTCTATGACAATATGGAGTAATTGCAGTACGTTATGTTCTAATTGAAAAGTCACTCACACAGACAAATCTTCATCCAGTGCTTTGCCGGCTGGCGTAAGCTATCATGTCTCTCCACAGATTACGATCACCGACGTCACGGAACAATCCGTGCCATAACACAAGACTATCAATAATCTTTTCACGCTGCCTTCCTCTATCTCCCTTTCCTCAAATCTTTCCGTTTGTCACACATTGTTCCAGTTTTTCTCTTCTCATAACATGGCCAAGCAACGAGGACTGTCTCTTTCTGATGAATGTGATAAGTTGTCTTTGTGACTCAGATTCCCATAAAACATGCTGATTGTTCTTTTTGGCTGTCCAACTAATCTTCAGCATTCTTCTATAAAACCACATCGCCATGGTTTCTAAGGATGTTTTCACCTGTGTACTAATTGTCAAGGGCTCTCAGCTGTATGTTAAATAGGGCTTCATGCAGCATGCAGAAACTCTTTTTTTTCTGACTTTCAAGGACACTGGCTTATTGCACAAAACGTTGTCCATTTGATAGAATGCAGTTTTTGCTTGTCCTGTTCTGCTCTTTATCCCAGTGATGCATCTTCCATCTGGTGTTATCAATATACCTAGATATCTGCATGTTTACACTTTCCCCACAATAACGTCATGTACTGTAATTGCACATTTAGGCACAATCTGTTTATTTGTTATCACCATAACTTCTGTCTTTATTTTATTGCAACTAAGACCCATTCTTTCACTTTCTACAATCACTGTATTTATCATTTCATGTAGATGGTTCTGACTTGTTGCTGTCACGACGGTGTCATCATCATAACGTAAGTTATGTATATTATGTCCATCAGCCAGGATCCCTGGCACATTTCCTGTAGATCTCATTATATGTTCACTGTACAATAAGAACAAATCAGTGGACAATACACAAGGTTGTCTGACGCCCTTCTAATACACTGAAATGTTCCTACAAGGTTGTTGATGTTTATGGCTGCTGTTTCCTACCAATATACCTCCTTTATTATTGGCAGATCTTCGCCATCGATGTTCAGTTGCTCTAGTAATTACATTATTACTTCATGCTTTTGTCTAGTCTATGAACCATAAGTATAGATCTGGTTTTACTTCTATAGCTCTTTATAATAGTGTCCTGAGAAAATATATAGTGTTGTTTTTGTACTTTCCCCTCCACAAATCCACATTGTTCATCACCAATTTCTGGTTTAATACTGTTTCTGAGTCTGCTCTAATTATTTTGAGTAACAGCTTTGTCATGTGACTCACAAGATGCTCTTCACATTCTAAAACTATGGTTTCTTTGGCAGAGCTATAAAGATGGATTTTAATAGATCACTAGGAATGTACCTACTAGTACATGTCATGTAGAAATTTTGTCAGTATTTCTATTCTAAAATCACCCAGAGCCTCAATTTCCTCGACTGTAATGTTGTCTGGACAAGGTGCCTTTCTTTTCTTTATACGATGTAGTGCATCCCTCAACTTCTGCTGTAAATGTTGGTAGACCTTCACCATTGTTTTGAATATTTGCACCCTTCTTCTATCACCATATAGCCCTTCCAGGTATTCTTTCCTTCTATTGACTATATCATATTGTCCCATCAATATTACACCGTTCTACGATATTAAACATCCAACGGTATTTCGGGTATTCCTACCTGTTATTGTATTTATTCGTTGATACATGGAATATGGGTCTTTTCCACAGTTTGTCCCAATTTATGTGCACTGTTGATACAGCCATTCATCTTTGGCCACTTTGCATTTATTTACTATTTCTTTATATTCTTCCTTTATCTTGCTTTTTCTTTTTTCTTTCGCCCCTTCATCCGCAAAATTTCATCTGTCATCCATTTCTTTTTTTTTTTTTTTTTTTTTTTTGCAATTCTATGTTTAAGTGGAATGAATTCAGTTGAAATATGTTAGATTTATTCCCGCAACATGTCCCATTGTTCATCAATGGTCTGTAGTATCTCCATGACATTGAATTTGTTCTTTACAGATAAATAGATGCACAATAAAAACAAAACCAAAATAAACATGTATCCCAAAGCAAGTTTCCAGCCATGGATCTGTAACGTGATTGGAATATCACAGTTTATCGCCTTAATGTACCGAGGAATAGGTGGTCGATCTCTCCCTCACTTTCGTAGACCACGAGCACAATCATCGAATTATATCATTATTACAGCAGTTCATTACCAACTTCGTTAACACGTCAGCAACATGTACACATGCTAATACACAAGCCATTGACATTCAATGACAAGCTGCATTCATTGATCGTTTACATGAACATTTACCTGAAGTAGAATGTTACAACCAAGGGATCGTTTCCAGATTCCAGGACTAACGAACAAGCGAGACCACCAGTGTAGTCACTATTTCCAACATTCCGACTTTTAATAACGAATGGTTCACTTTGAGGGGTGAGTTTCACAACGCTAGGTATTCCCTGGGAACATAATTCGTAGACGGGGGATGGCTGTGGGATAAACCATAGTATCAGATAACGAACGGCATCCAACATGACATGGTTTGTGAAGACATGGATTTCAATGTGAAGACCACAGCAATGAATATGTTCTCTAAAGATCAGGTACAACCATCTAGGACAACGATTCTTCCTCTCCAGTATGTAATCTATAATCAGCATGCGTTAGGTTCTTTGGGGAACGTCACTGTCAACACGGTCAGCCAAAAGAAGCTCTCGGTCTTTTGTATTTTGCCCGCCTTAATCACCCTCTTGCCCAAGATTCCTGCAATGCCTTGTAAACAGTTTTATGTCCGTCGACCGCTTCCTCTTCTGACATGGCCAATGGATTTCATTGTTCTGTTGTCAGAGTCACTGTGACGATTAATATGGCTACAGTATATGCATGTCAGAGACACTCTAGTGTTTATAAGCCAGCTGTCGTTCATGTTCTCATCTGGCAGAATTTAAGTACTTTTCTTTTACTTCGATCACGCAACTCTACGAACTGTTCTATAACGTTTAAGCTTTCATGTCCAACTATTCTTCTTTAGTGATTGTTAGTTAGTTGGTTCACAGACAATCCGCATTGCACATCGAACCATTCAATCTATACCTGCTCAGATCTTTTCCTCAAGAAATTTCGTTAGGTGTGAGACAGGGAAGTGTAATGTCTCCAGATCTCTTTTCCCTGTACAGTGATATATAAGAAAATATTTCAGAAAATATTTTCAGAAATATTGAAGATATGGAAGGAATCAACATTGGGGGACGATGCATCAATAACATTAGATGTGCAGATGATACAGTCTTGATTGCAGACAATGAACAGGACCTGCAAAATTTAGTAGATGCGGTTGTTACACACAGATTATGGTCGTCACTAAGAAGAACGAAATACCACAATGTAATATACATGTAAATGGGAATATTCTTCAACAAGTGAATAGGTACAATTATCTCGGAACAGTAATAACATCTGATGGGAGATGCCTTGAAGAGATTAGAACAAGAATCGCCATGGCAAAAGTAGCCTTTAGCAAGATGAAAAACATACTGACCAATAACAATATGTTAATTGAAACGAGAAAAAGAGTGTTGAGATGCTACATAGAACCTGTACTTTTATATGGATGTGAAGCGTGGACAATGAGCAGTCAGGCTGAAAAACATCTGATGGCTGTAGAAATGTGATTTCTGAGGAAAATGCAAAGAATACCATGGACAGCCAGAAAGACCAATGAACAAGTTCTTCAAGAAAAAAATGAAGATCGTAAACTGATTAGAGACATTAGACGTAGACAGTCACAATTTTTTGGGCATGTTATGAGAAGAAATGATTTGGAGAACTTGGTGACAACTGGTAAGATCGAGGGGAACAGACCAAGGGGAAGACCTAGAAGCAAGTACCTGGATGGATTGGCTTTGTGGCATGGTCGAGACAGAAACACGGAGCTGATCCACTACTCTGGTGATCGAGTGAGATGGCAGAACATGACCGCCCACTCTTACCGGCCTGGTACATGATGGATGGATGGTGTAGCGGTTCGCGAATCCAATTCTATGTTGATTTATGAATTCTTAGAAACGCTATTTTAGCATAAGTGCTGATGTCGTAACACACGCTCGCAATAATGTTAAACTTTTGCATTGCTAGGTTCAGCCTGTGTCTGACTGCCTTTGAACAACAACCATTGGTGTCAGCTTATGTATACTTTACATCGTCTCAGAGGACACTGCAAAATACCTTTGTCTGCCTGCTATGTGCACGCAACAACTGTAATCCTATAGATGCACGCCATTCCCGTGGCTCTCATGATTTGTTTGTTGGTTGGTTGGTTGGCTTGCTGACTGGTTGATTTGTTGTTTACTATGCGACGCTATGAATCATTACATGTTTGCGTGTCCAGTTCGTATAGGCATTAAAAAAATTATTAATCCCACTGACTGAGATAAAAGGAACACGTTGTATAGAACAGTGCAACAGTTAATGAATGCATGCGTGCATGACTACATAGCATTTAGATTAAACACAGATCTTGCTGTATAATTTATAACATCAATAATAAAAACTACACAACAACATTACAAATGCGTAAGGTGTATAGCTGGCAAACAATAACCACACGATTTGAGATAACCGTCACTCAGCGAGTCACGTGAATTATAAAATTGACAAATAAAGCTACATACACGTCAGAACAGGTAAAGCACGAAAGAAGCACACAACCAGCGAGGTAGGCATTCACAATTAGATCCAACATGTACAGTTAGAGATAGTGGCATTTCACAGATGCCTCCACATAACAAAATTCGCAAAAATAATTAACTATACACGTGGGACACTTTGGTGTATACACAGTTTCAGTTGATATTAGAAATACAGAAGTTCAAGTATTGCTGACTTAGATGGGATTGTAATCTTTCAGTAGACTAGAACATTCGAAGTTAGCGGGAGTTGACGTGAAACACATTTTAAATATACAGTACTAGGTGGTAGGTTGGTTGGCCGATTGATAATATGGTTGGTTGGTTTGTTGATTTGTTGAATGGTTACGTGGTTTGTTATAATGGATGGCTGGTTGGCTTGCTGCCTGGGTGATTGGATAGTTCGATGATTGATGGATTGGTTAATTGTTTCGTTGGTTGGCTGACTGACTGGTCGGTTGGTTGGTTGTTTGGTTGGTTATTTGGTTGATTGATTTGTTGGTTGGTTAATCGATTGGTTGGTTGATTGGTTGGTTGGATGGCTGTCTGGAGAATCCTCTTGGAAACTGAGGCTTTAAATTGTAGTTCGATGCACTGACGTTTAGGTAGTGTGAATCAGTTAAATGCTGTGGTTGTGTCCACCTTCCTGGTATCTAAGTACCATCTCAACCAGCACATTGTTCCAGAGCTACCACCCCCCCCCCCCCCACTACTATCTCAGAAATCGAGATGAGCGTGCAAGACCTGGTACAAGAGATTTGCATCTGCTGAGAGGTATATAGGCGCATCATGATTCAGTGTAATGTTGTTTAACCGTGAGAAGCATATATATATATATATATATATATATATATATATATATATATATATATATATATATATATATATATATATATATATATATATATATATTCACATCATGATTCATTGTAATGTTTAACTGTAAGAGGCATATATTCATATCATGATTCAGTGTAAGGTTTAACTGTAAGAGGCATATATTCATATCATGATTCAGTGTAAGGTGTAACTGTGAGAGGCATATATTCACATCATGATTCAGTGTAAGGTTTAACTGTAAGAGGCATATATTCATATCATGATTCATTGTAAGGTTTAAATGTGAGAGACATCTATTCACACCATGATTCATTGTAAGATTTAACTGTGAGAGGCATGCATTCACATCATGATTGTGTGTAATGTTTAACTGTGAGAGACATATATTCATATCATGGTTCATTGTAAGGTTTAACTGTGAGTGGCATATATTCATATCATGATTCAGTGTAAGGTTTAACTGTAAGAGGCTTATATTCATGTCATGATTCAGTGTAAGGTTTAACTGTAAGAGGCATATATTCATATCATGATTCAGTGTAAGGTTTAACTGTGAGAGGCATGTATTCACATCATGATTGAGTGTAAGGTTTAACTGTAAAAGGCATGTATTCACATCATGATTCAGTGTAAGGTTTAACTGTGAAGACATATATTCACATCATGATTCATTGTAAGGTTTACATGTGTGGCGCATATAGGCACATCATGATTCAGTGTAAGGTTTAACTGTGAGAGGCATAAAGGTATAATTGTGAGAGGTATATAGGCAGAGTATGATTCAGTGTTAAGCGTAACAGTGAGGGACATATATTCATATCATGATACAGTGTAAAGTGTAACTGTGAGTGGCATATAGACACATCATGATTTAGTGTAGGTATCAACTGTGAGTGGCATAAAGGCACAATCCTGATTCAGTGAAAGGTTTAACCCTGAAAGGTATGTAGACACATTGTAATGTAGTGTAAGGTTTAGCTCTGATAGGCACATCACGATTTAGTGTAAGGTGTAACTGTGAGAGGCATATAGACACATCATGATTCAGTGCAAGGTTTAGCGGTGAGCGGTATATCGGAATATCATGATTCAATGTAAGGGTTAACTGTGATCGTCATTTAGGAATATCGTGAATTAGTGTAAGGTTTAAGTGTGAACGGCATATAAGCACTTCATTATTATTTAGTGTAAGGTGTAACTGTGAGAAGCATATATTCACATGACAATTCAGTATAAGGTTTAAGTGAGAGAGGCAAATATGCATATCGTGATTCAGTGTACGGTTTAACTGTTAGAGGCATATATGTACATTGTGATCCAGTGTAAGGTTTAACTGTGAGCGGCATACAGGCATAGTGTGATTCAGTGTAAGGTTTAATTGTGAGAGGTAAATTGTAACCTCGTGATTGAGTGTAAGTTTTAACTGTCAGAGGCATATATTCACGTCGTGATTCAGTGTAAGGGTTAACTGTGAGAGTTATATATTTACACCATGATTTAGTGTAAGGTTTAACAATGATATGCATATAGGCACATAGTGATAATATGACATATAAGAATACACAAACTTATGGATTAGCGTGTTACATGACATGCGTGTTACATGACATGAGAGCGCTCTCTTTCTCTCCCTCTCTCCCTCTCTCTCACTCTCTCTCTCTCTCCCTCTCTCTCTCTCTCTATAAATATATATTCTTTCTTACACACACACACACTCACATGCATGCATGCACTCGCACACACATATACAAACATCCACCCACCCACTGTCTCTCTCTCTCTCTCTCCCTCTCACAAACATACAGACAGTGAAAGAAAGAGACAAAGAAAGACAGAGATAGACATAGCGACTCAGAGAGAGAGAGAGCGAGAGGGAGAGAGATAGTGAGAGAACAAATAAACGAAGAATCTTTATTTCCACAGTGTTAACTAATTGGTACGCAGGCGCTTCTGAATTCTGCCTTTCTTCTCTTGGTTGGTTAAGAGAGAGAGAGAGAGAGAGAGAGAGAGAGAGAGAGAGAGAGAGAGAGAGAGAGAGAGAGAGAGAGAGAGAGAGAGTAATGTATAGCAAAGGCTACACTGAGCCTGGAATTGATTGATTGATTGATTGATTGAATTAGGAACGGACATCACAGCATTCGGGGCATTCCCATAAGCTCTCCGTCCCCATCCTCTGAAGCCAGCTAAGTGTTCCAACCACAATAATACCAGTAGCAATCTGATTATATGTACATCTCGCCTTTCCTCTAAGCGTCGAGCATCGGCCAGATACCCTCGTCACTCCACGCTGTCGCATTCTTGCCATTTGCTCCTCCGAGGTGTGCACGTGCTCCCACAAGGCCGCAACCACGTCTGCGTTATCATGCATCAATACTCCACCAAGTTTTGCAGAGACAGCCAGTTTGTCTGCCTGTTCATTCCCCAGTACACCAGCATGCCCCGGAGAAAAGATCCAGACGATGCTTGCCACCCGTGACTTCCGAAGCGAAGCAAGCCACTCTGCACGAAACGTGCCTGTCTTCACCCTACTCAGCATGCTTTCTGAGTCAGTTACAATCACGATGTGTGTGTGTATCATTTTCTCCATCCAGCGGAAAGCTGCACTGACTTCCTTCACCTCCATCCTTAAGATAGATGTTGTGGTATCAAATGCCAGGCTCTCCTGCACCAAACGCCGAACATTAGCCTTTGCCAAGAATCCCCAGACACTTCTCCTACCTCTCAAAATCGACCCATCTGTGTAGATAATCACATCCCCGAGCGAGCACTATCCTGAATTAGTTGCTGGATTTCCACTTCCGTGGCCCCTGCTGGCCACTCCCTGCACTCCCGGCTCAATGTGATTATAACTCTGCACAAGTCTAACTGCTCCGCTGGCACTCTGACCCACTCCTCTCCTCGCCTAATGTTATCCAAGATGCACACCTGTCTGATCGTATCCTCCGCCTGAGCCATCCATGATGTCCTTCTTATCAGTCGCTGGCCCTTAACTGCGTCCACCGCCTCATGCAACGGGTGATCTTTGTCAGCAG
>JACEFZ010028268.1:100000-202500 GCA_014155875.1 Cepaea nemoralis | reverse complement strand
GTGAGAGAGAGAGAGAGAGAGAGAGAGAGAGAGAGAGAGAGAGAGAGAGAGAGAGAGAGAGAGAGAGAGAGAGAGAGAGAGAGAGAGAGAGAGAGTTGAATTGCATCACTAATTTTTAAGTTACAAAATGTATATGTACAATTTTTCTCCATTTTCTTTACAATTTTGCGACAATGCTCACGACAATCGTCACTGTATGTGTGTGTAAAGTGTGGGAGTTTGATCATAATAGTAGGTTGGGGGATCGGGGGATGTGTGTGTGGGTGGATTCGTGATGTGTGTGGGTGGGCGGGGTGGGTTTGTGTGGGTGGGGGATTTGTGTGTAGGTGCGTGTGAGATGTATGGGTGTATGGGGAGATGTGTTTGTGAGTGGGGATGTGTGTTTGTCTAGGTGGTTGTGGGTGAGTGGGTGGAGGAGGATATGTTGGTGGATGATTGATGGTGGGTTATGGGATGGGTGGGGGTATGTGTGTGGGTGGGGAGATGTGGGTGTGGGGATATGTGGTGGGTGGGAGATGTGTGCAGGTGGGGGTGGTTGTGGGTTTGGGGATGTGTATGTGGGTGTGGGATGTTTGGGTGGATGGGTGGGGAGTGTGTGTGGGTGAGAGATGTGTGGGTGAATGTGTGTGGGTTGGGGGAGGGGTGCGTGATGAGTGTGGGTGATGGATTTGGAGATGTGTGTGTGGGTGGGGGATATGTCTGGCTGGGTGGGGGTGTGTGTGGCTGGATGGAGGATGTATGTGTGGGTAGTGAGGGTGACTGTAGTTGGGGGATGTGTGGATGGGTAGGAGATGAGTGGATAGATGTGTGTGTGGGTGAGGGATGTGTCTTTAGAATGTGTGTGGGTGTGGTATTGTGTGGGAGGGGAGCTGGGTGTGGATAAATGATGTTTGTGTGGGTTGGTGAAGGTGTGGTTGGGTTTGTGGGTGGGTGAATGATGTGTGTGAGGGTGGGGGATGTTTGCTTAGATGGGTGGTTGGGATGTGTGAGTGTGGGTGGGTAGATAGGAGATGTATGTGTTGATGAGTGGGTAAGGGATGTGTGGGTGTTAGTGGTTGAGGGATAAGTACGTGTGTCTAGGGATGTGTGAGGGGATGAATGTATGGGTTGTGTGTGCGTGGATGGGAGGTGTGTGTTTGTGAATGGGGAATGTGTTGGTGGGTGGGGATGTGTGTGAGGGATGTATGTATGGGTGGGGATGTGTGTGTATATGGGTAAGGGTGTGTGGTTAAGGGATGTGTGGCTGGGGGAATGGGTGGATGGAGGATGTGTGGTTGGGTGGAGGATGTGTGGTTGGGTAGAGGATGTGTGGGTGGGTGATTGTATATGAGTAAGGGTGTGTGGTTAAGGGATGTTTGGTTGGGGGATGGGTGGGTAGAGGATGTGTGGGTGGGTAGAGGATATGTGGGTGGGTGAGTGTGTGCAGGTTAGGGGATGGTGGGGGATGTTTGTAGGTGTGGGTTCGGGATAAGTGAGTGGGCTGGGGGAGATGGGAGATTATGTGGGTGAGTGCGGAATTTGTGTGTGGGTAGGTGCGGAATATGTGAGTTGACGGGGAGATGTGTGTGTGGCTGAGGAATGTGTGTTTGGTTGGGTGGTTGGAGGTGTGTGGGTGGAGGAGGATATTGGGTGAGTGATTGTTGGTGGGAAATGGGACGGGTAAAGGATATGTGAGTGGGTGAGGAGATGTGTGTAGGTGGGGGATGTGTGGGTTATTGAATGTATGTGTGCTTGGGGTGTGGGTGGATATGATGTGTGGTGGATGAGAGGTGTGTGTGGGTGGGGAGATGTGTAGGGATGTGGTGGATGGATGGGGGAATGTATTGTATGTGTGTGTGGTTGGGTGGGGGAGTTGGAGTGAATGGGGGATGTGTGGGTGGGTGGTGGATGTGTCTTATAACATAGTAATATGCATTGTTTATGTTTACAAAATTCATGTGACAATGTTTTTTTCCTATGCACTGTTCATGAGAGAAAGATGAGTGATTGGAAGGGCCGAATGTAAGACGGGCCTGCGTGCCCAATTTGTTACCCTTTGAAAATAAAGTCTGTTAAAGTCTGTTCGTTCGTTCTAAAAACTTGCCAAATGTATTTTGAAGTGTGATGATCCTAAAGTCGCTAAGCTTTGAATGATCCTTGAATGGTTTTAGGAGAGTGATGAGATAAATGTGTACCCAATCCTGCGCTACTGATGCTGTCCTAATGCTCTGGTTAGAGCAGTCGGTCATCTCCTCCAGGTCTACATCGCTCAAAGCCTTCATGTGGCCATACCTGACCGCATCAGGCCCTGGCGCCATATCTTTTGCCTTTGTCAAAATATGTTTAACATCTTCAACCCGTATGATGTCTTCATAAGGCATATTCTTTATGGTGCCAGATAACTCCTCTCTAATTGCATCCCTGGTGTCCACATCGTCATGATTGGTATTTGATTGATACATACATACATACATACATTCATACATACATACATACATACATACATACATACATACATACACACACACACACACACACACATACATACATACATACATACATACATACATACATACATACATACATACATACATACATACATACATACATACATACATACATACATACATACATACATACATACATACATACATACATACATACATACATACATACATACATACATACATACATACATACATACATACATACATACATACATACATACATACATACATACATACATACATACATACATACATACATACATACATACATACATACATACATACATACATACATACATACATACATACATACATACATACATACATACATACATACATACATACATACATACATACATACATACATACATACATACATACATACATACATACATACATACATACATACATACATACATACATACATACATACATACATACATACATACATACATACATACATACATACATACATACATACATACATACAATACATACATACATACATACATACATACATACATACATACATACATACATACATACATACATACATACATACATACATACATACATACATACATACATACATACATACATCTAGACTCATATACACATATTCATTCACAGTCACACAATCACATGGATACATACATTTGTAATTGCGCATATATCCATGTACGGCATTCCAGGTTTAATGTAGTTATCGAACAAGCTTTTTGCCGGGTTTATAAAGAATTCGAAGTCAGATAGTTTTTTCCTTATCCCTTTAAATTGTATCTAGATGAAATAATCAAAACAATTTTACTTTAACCACTCATGACAAATAAAAAGTAGAAGAAGAAGAAGAAGAAGAAGAAGAAGAAGAAGAAGAAGAAGAAGAAGAAGAAGAAGAAGAAGAAGAAGAAGAAGAAGAAGGAGGAGGAGGAGGAGGAGTAGGAGGAGGAGGAGGAGGAGGACGAGGATTAAGAGGAGGAGGAGGGGGAGAAGAAGACAAATGAAAGAACGAACGAACGAAAATCTTTATTTTTAAAGGGTTAAGAATTAGGCACGCAGGCCCGTCTGACATTGTGCCCTTCTTCTCTATTCTATTTTCATACATTCTTTTATTAAACATCACTTATGAAGCAAAATTTTGACAAGAAAAGAACAATATGCATTACAACGCATGAACAGAAGAAGAAGAAGAAGAAGAAGAAGAAGAAGAGGAAGAAGAAGAAGAAGAAGAAGAAGAAGAAGAAGAACAACAACAACAACAACAACAACAACAACAACAACAACAACAAGGTAATATATGCTTAGCATCATCATGTACCATGTCGATAAGCGTTGACAGTCATGGATCGTCCCCCTTAGGTGATCTTACAGAAGGTTTTGTTTTTCCTCAACGACTCTAATTTCTCCAAGTTACCTATCTTCAGATAATACGATTGTTTCCAGATAGTGTTCCGATACACTTTTTTAAGAAATTCCTAAGTTCTTTAGAGAGTTTTCACCGATGTAAATTTTTTCTTCTTCATTTTGGAGACGGCCATTATGTATTATAATTTTACAATTTTATTTTAATTACAGTTGTTCTGTGTTTGTGCAATAATTCCATCATCACAATCGTGTTCATTGACTGTAATCAATACGAATTCCACATGTATCGACATCATCATCAAGTGCCCTGCCAGCTGGCGTAGGCAGTTAATGGCTCTCCACAGTTCTCAGACTGTGGTGTTCTGGATCAACTCTGCTGATGATATTCCCTCATGAAGGGCAGTTGGACTTCGGAACCAACAACAATATATCCCGGCCTACCACAGGGATCACCATTATCTCCGGTACTGTTCAACGCTACACAGTGAGAATCACCAGTGAGCAGATCACTGGAACTGGTAGGACATTGTCATACGCCTATGATGTTTTAGTGTATCGTCAGGGTAAGGATAGAGATCAGGTTGCTGTGGAACTCCAAACCGAACTCAGTCGCACAAGTACTTGGTGTGATGAAGCTGGGGCAATGGTCAAACCAATAAAGGCAACAGTGACTTGGTTATCGTTGAAAAATCATATTGTCAACACTCCAACACCAACTGTAAAGCTGTGTTCAGAGACGGTGGAAAGAACGCAGGCAATGCATTACCTGGGGATACGGTTTTATCGAAGCCTTGCTTATAATGAGCACATAGACCAAGTGATAACAAAGGCCAAGCGGGGTTTAGCTGCGACGCGGGTGATGGAGGCAGCAAACTGTGAGCAGCGCCATCTATGTCTTCTGTACGAGGGGATGGTCATATCTGTTTTTGAGTATGCAATGGCAATCCTGATTCTCAGCCGTAAGCAGATAGAAAGGATGGAAAGGATACAGAATGAAGCTATGCGCATTATTCTTGGATGTACAAGAGATACAGCATGCAGGGCGATGCGCTACCTTCTTGATTTTCCAACCATTGAAGACAGAATACAAGTTTGCAGAGCACGTGTCTACCTCAGAGTTAACGCAAACACACAACATCCACTGCATAGTGAAATTACGAAGGTGAAGGGCAGCAGGTTAAAAAGAGGACGGTCGTGGATGGGTCAAGCCGAAGACATTCTTCAACAGGTGTGTTCACTTGAGGACTTAGAACCTGGCGAGGAGTGGGTACAATTGCCAACAGATTTCTGCACATCCTTTTCAGTTTGCATCCACCTAGACAAAAAATGCAGACAAGAAAATCCGGCTGCTGTGGAGGCTGAAGTACAAGCGTTGATTTTCGAGAATTCGCTAGACGGTGATGCTGTCATCTACATAGATGGGTCGGTCGTCCGACATGTGAGAAGCTGATGGGCCTTTACAGCTCGGGCCGAAGGGAGAATTGTAAAGGAGGACTCTTGTGCTTTCACTGAAAACACAAGTAGCCTGATTATGGAAGTCATGGAAATAAGTAAAGCAATAGCATGTCTCGAGACACAGACATTCACTAGGGCATGTTTCCTTAGCGACTCAATGAACATGATCAAGAAGATAGTGGTTGGGTGGATCCGAAGAGAATGGTTGCTGTTCTGGAGCGGTCTCAGCTGGCAAAGATTAGTTTCATCTTCGTGTCAGGGCATGCGGGAGTACAAGGAAATGAGCGGGCTGACAAGCTCGCAGGTGAGCAACAGTGGAGGGCGGACGCGCCATGGACCAGACTGACATTTTGAATGTTCTACGAGAAGTAAGACTTCTGCGTGAACCAAGTGATGACACTGAATCTACATCCACGGCCAGACTGCGTGAACAACAAATTAAAAGAGGGGTGGCCAAACAAGAACACTACGCAGGAAGCCAAAGAAGATTGATAAACCAACACAGAACTGGTGTCGTTAGCCGCTACACGCTGCGGGATTTGCTGAGGAGGGGATCCGAGCACTTATGGACTGAATGGTTTGATGTGCAATGAGGATGATCTGTCGACTAACTAACTAACTATTCCCTCATTCCAGCGCCTCAATCCATCCAGCAGAATTTCT
This sequence comes from Cepaea nemoralis, assembly GCA_014155875.1. NCBI lineage: Eukaryota > Metazoa > Mollusca > Gastropoda > Stylommatophora > Helicidae > Cepaea > Cepaea nemoralis. Next base: position 196,534 of record JACEFZ010028268.1, on the reverse strand, counting down.
CTTGGTCTGTCTCAGCTTCTGCCTTTCTTCCTCTCAATCTTTTCAGTTGTCAATATTTTCTCCAATGTCTCTCTTCCCATCACATGACCAACGAGTACTGTATAATTTATATTAATGATTGCATGTTCTCGTAATATCCGTTACATTCCTCATTGTATTTACACTATTATGAGAAGGCAATATGGAGGCATCATGTATCTCTTTCACATACCTCGCTTGATAAGCTCTTATTCTTCAACTATCAACAACAACATCAACTATCTTGCTGGATTACGAGATCTCTCAGGCTTGCCGCGTGTGCCATGCCACAAGACTGTCAAGAATTGTATCTCACTGTCTTCATTTTCTCTCTTTCCACACATGTTTCCCGTTGTCACAACACGTCTCGGTGTTTGTTTTCTCATAATGGCGCAAAATATGATAACTGCCTCTGTCTGATGTTCTTGATAAGTTCTCTTTGTGACTTAGCCTCACTCAAAATGTCAAGTTTGTCCATTTTGGCCACCCAATTAATTTGCAGCATGTTTCGCTAAACCACATCACTAAACCGTCTAGGGATGTTTACACCTGTTTACGAATTACCCAGTTTTCGCAGCAATCTTTTAAAATTGGTTCTTTGTAACATGCAAGCATTCTTTTTCCTAACTTCATTTTATAGAATGCATATTTTTCTTGTCCTTTTCTGTTCTTTATCTCTGTGGCGTCTCTTCCACCTGATATTACCCATGTGTTTAGATATCTGAATGTATGCACTTGCCCCAAAATAACAGCCATTACTTTAATTGGACATTTAGGCACAGTGTGTTACACTGATATCACAATAAATTATGTCTTTCTATTATTCAAGCTAAGAAGAAGCTATAGTATGTCCAGAAATGAATGCCATCATTCACGATCAATTATTTTGAAAACTGTCTGTTGCATCGTTATGACATTTTTCATGCCGTCTTATATTTACGGCGGTCTTTGCTCAAGATGTTTACGAAGGATTTCAGGTCAGAGAAGAGACATGTGCGGCCGACATAGACTTAGAGGACGCATATAACAGAGTATCTTTCGAGCACTTGATGCAAACCCTCCTCAGACTGAAAGTGCACCCTCACCTTGTTCGATGGATAGCTGCAGTTGTACTCCAAAGGAAGGTGGTGCTAAGATGCGGGAGTTGGTCTTCTGAGCCGATAACGATATGTCCAGGATTGCGCAGGGTTCACCACTGTCACCAGTACTATTCAACGTGTATACGGTGCCGATCACTGAACAACAGTTGGATGGGAGGGGTAGGACTCTGTCATTCGTTGACGACATCTCGTGTATCGACAGGGTCGAGATAGACAGGCGGTTGCCAACTATATGCAGGGCGAACTAGATCGAATTTCCTCATGGTGTGCTGATGCCGTTGCCCTTGTCAACCCTGCAAAGGCAACGGTTACATGGTTCTCACTAAACAACCATATTGTGAAAACAGACCTGCCGGCAGTAAGAATGGATGGGAGCATTCTGAGTAGAACCCAGTCAATGACATATCTTGGCGTGAGGCTTGATCGTAGCCTGTCCTTCAGAGATCATGTCGATTATGTCATAACGAAGGCTCGAAAAGGTTTGGCAGCAATGAGAGTCATGGCGACTGCCAATATCGAGCAAAGACTGCTATTACTTCTGTTCCAAGGACTTGTGCTTTCACGCATCGAGTATGCCCTGGCCATCCTCACTGTCAGCCCTACACAGATTGGAAGACTTGAAAAGGTACAAGACGAAGCCATGCGCATCATTTTGGGCTGCACGAGAGACACCAGCTGTGTAGCAATGATATACCTCCTTGACTTCCCGACAATGGAACACAGGATCAAGATCTGGAGAGCTCGTGCATACTTAAAAATAAGTGCAGATGAGCAGCACCCTCTGCATGACGCTGTATTCAGAGAAAAGGGTGACAGGCTAAAGAGGGGCAAATCATGGATGGGTCGGGCGGAAGATGTCGTCGGACAGGTCTGCAGTCTTACCAGTATCAACCCCGGCAAGGAATGGGTGCCGGTGCCTCCAGCTTTTAAGTGTACCTTCTCCTGCATTATCACACTCGACAGACGGTGCAGAGAGCAGAACCCTGCCGCTGTCAATGCAGAGGTTAACGCGCTCATCTATGATCACTCAGATAGCCCCGAGTGCTCATCTATACAGATGGATCTGTTGTAAAACAGCAGAGACGTGCGTGGGCATTTACAGCCCGTTCAGCGGGCCGAACCGTTCAAGAATCCAGTGGTGCCCACTCTATGACCACGAGCAGCATGACGATGGAGGTGATGGCAGTTACACAGGCTCTCATATGGCTGGAATCACAGCATTATACCAACGTGTGTGTACTAAGTGATTCAATGAGCATGATTCAGAAGGTCGAAGCTGGATCTGTACGTAGACAGTGGACTGAGTCGCTGCGGAAGTCTGTTGTCCGCAAAGTCACCTTCATCTTCGTCCCGGGACATGCGGGAGTCGAGGGAAATGAACGAGCTGGTAAACTGGCTGGCTCTGCACCCCCTGTAGATGGCCAGCCCATGGATCGTGCGGATGTTATTAACGCCCTTAAAGATATGGCGAGAACAGAGTATTTTGACGCCAGTGATTCCACATCGCTTTCCAGGATGAAAGACCTGGGAGTAAGAATCGGCACAGCCAGACGCGAGAGGTACATCGGGAAAACAAAGCGCCTCGTCAACCAACACAGAACTGGCACTATTAGCCACCGGACGCTGATGCATATGCTGGGGGGAGGATCTGAGCACCTATGGACATGTCCGGAGTGCAACGAAGATACCCCAACTGATAACTAACTAACTAACTAACTAATTTACCCCCACACAAGGAATATGTATTTGATAGATCCAAAAGCAACTTAAATAATCGAAAGCGGCGACATTTCTTTGATGTTTTGGGGAAAATGTAGTGAATTCAAACTAACAAACTAGTCTTACAGTAAACCACGTTATTTCTGGTAAGGACACAAGTACAAGCCGTAGCAAGATTCGTATGGGAGTGGGTGCAATAAAAATAAGTAGATTAAAAGTCGACAGGGTCGACTGCATTGCACCGGGTTTTTATCCCATATGGCACAGTCTCTTTCCGCAGGGTGGAAAGCGTCACACAAAGCACGAACTCCGTAGCTCCAGCGACGACCCTCGGAAGTCTCTGAAAAAATGCACTCGTGAAATGAAGGAATCGAACATACAACCTTCGGAGCCCGAGTAAGACGGCTTGACCACTTCACCACGGAGACTCCCGAGAGGGGTGCAATGTGTAATATTAGTAAAGACAGAGAATTTACAGAGGCATGGGGTAAATAATGTGTAAATTGACAGGGAAGTAGAAGGAATATATTTCTTACCTTATTTTTCATTTCCTTCTTGTTTCTTCAGCTGCTGGTTAATAATTGTACACAAGTATTCATGTTACTAGGATGCATTTAGCTTTTTATATTGAGTTCCTGAAAGCTTCCAAATAGCTGTGCGTTAATGTGCGTATGGAGTGACCAGAAATGATACCGCAATTTAGTCATCATGTGTCCATTTTTAAGGATCTGTTCAGCTGTCTCTGTAGTTTGTTCACACGTACACATGGGTGACAGACCTGCTTTGAGTCTTCGTGAAAGATTGTCTACTCTGCTGTTTACTGTTCAGAGACGGAACATGATTACCTGTTTTGCACTATGAAAATAGTTGTCAGTGTCTCTGTAGTGGGCTTTCTTCTTAACGACCAAGATGTTGGTCCTCTTTTCATTGTAGTTTATAGATTGATTCGTATGCACGTGTGGTGTCCCCTAATTTGACAACGTGTTTGCTCACACGTTTCTTGTTATGCCACAATATGTCAGTTTCCACCGCATATTACTCTACTGTTGGTATTCAATACGCTTAGTGTGTTTGTTTGTTTTTTCAATACCAGTTGTTTGTCACCGCTGAGGGCTTGCGGATGTGTAAATTCATCACTGTGGAATACATACTGTTGCCATTGACATTGTGTTGATGCTGTAATGTTTAAGGCCTTCAATTCGTCTGAATGGTTGGAGCAAAATATCCCAGTAAGCGTGCACGCGGATTAAGGTCTGCGATCTGCTCAGATCTTAATCTGTGTCGGACGATTCCAGTAGGTTGATGACTGCTCTCGGTTGCATAAAATTCAATCCATCCTTTCTCCAATAGTCCCCTTCCTCTTTCAACACATGATCCTCACATTTTCCCAGTAACTTTTATCAATATTTAATAGCGCGGACTGGATTGGTATTTTGACGTCAGATAATTTGAATATAGTATTGTCAGCTGCCACCTGTCCTTTAAGTTTAGCCCACACAAGTTCTATAGGGTTAAAATGAGAGTGGTACGGCGGAGGTCTCAAGCAACCACGACGATGCTCTTCTATCAATTTGTCGATTTGATATTTCTTGCTTTTTTGTCGTCTGTTTTACAAGGGACAACAATTCTAGCTAGAAATACCTTTCTGGAAATGGTATGATTTCCATTCGGAGCCATATCTTTATTGCTCCCTTTGTGCTCGATGCTGTAGGTATTTTGTCTACTTGGGCAACATCATTGATATCATGCATTGTCCATAATTGGACACGACGGACTATCTAGGGATGGAAGCACAGTATTCTCGAGCCAATCTCTAAATACATTACCATTCATCTTATTATGATAATCCCTATTGTCTGTATGCTTTGATACGAACACGAGCCCAGCATTCTGTTGTAAGCCATTATGCGTATTACCAGCATGGGCCATGACCAAAAGTTGTCCTATACTACTGGGCACATGTCGCTTTATCTGTCCATCTACTGACTGCCATTCCTTATCACTTGTGTGGTGCGCATGATCCACATTTCATCCAAATACACTATGCCATAATTTTCTTTGCTAATTTCCCTTATTTCACATAGGTATCTGCTTCTCATGGCTCCTAAATGCGGTTGCTCGCAAAGAATAGTTCTACCTCTCTTGTACTTTCTAAAAGTGAAGATAATGTCCTTATAATTTTCCACAAAGTTGTTTTGGATAGCTGTATTTTATTGTTATATCTCAACCAAACCCTAAGTTTTCTTACAGTCACTGTTTCTTTGGCATCCAGCATTTTTATAATGCTGGATAATCCTGGATATAAAATCCAAAATTTTTATAATTGTAGGAGTCTCCGTGGCGAAGTGGTCAAGCCTTTTGACTCGGGCTTCAAAGTTTGTGGGTTCGATTCCGGGCCGCATCCTTCGATTCACGAGTTAAATTTTTCGGAGACTTCTGTGGGTCGTCGCTAGAGCTGCGGAGTTCGTGCTTTGTGCGATGCTTTCCGCGCTGCGGAAAGAGACCGAGCCATATGGGATAGAACCCGGTGCAATGAAGTCGACCCTGTCGACTTTTAAGCGACTTTTGAAAGTATATTTTTAATAGCTCGCCTTATGGCATCTTTGTCAAAGCTGTCTACAATAACCTTTCTACCTACCGTTTGGTTATTGCGTGGTGGTTTAATTCCAAATGCTTGCACCCATCGACGAAATGACCGTTTATTCAAACCCAATGCGGAATTTGTAATAGTATAAAACAGTTTCCTGCGATCAGCTTCTATACAAACATATGTGTACAACTTCATAGCGATGCTTTAAAGTGTATACACAATTTCGCATTCAATCCCATTGAAAAATATTCACACATTTCAATGTTAGCGATAAGTGGTAAGATTTAAAAAAAAATAATAATAATCAGGTTTCATGAAATAACCCACAGTTTGACGACACCTCTGAACAGACCCAGTTTAAACTGCGTGGGGTTCTTGGCATAAGGCCAATCCCGTGAAAAACGTAAAATATTCAACATTGAACACTGATTGTCTGGCTACGCATAATACAATTAAAATTATGAACTTCATCTCTGACCCGTAAATTATATACCGCATATAAACAAACTTTGAAATCTGCTGTAAAATCTCCAGAACAAACATTGTTTTGTTGGGTGGACATAATGATAAGGTTATATGCAAAATCTCATCATTTTCCTTCAGTTGGTTACTGAGATATGGAATTTTATATTGGGGCAGACAAAAATAAACACACTATAAGAATTATATAACCACTGTATATATATATATCATGCATTGTAGTTTCTTCTGACTAGTTGCTATATGTTACGAGCTGGTGTTGCCTAGATCCTAGAAGTGAATACTTAATTGTTTGTTTAAAATAATATTTCATATACTCGGTAGAAAATAACGGTGTGCGGATGGAAGTATATTCCTATATCGGGAAACCGGTTTTCGATAGCGTGTACTTATTGTCAAGTGTGATGTAAGACATGAAAGGAAATTGTGATTGTACATATATGTAGTGCCTTATATTTTGAATAACCACACAGATACCAAGCGTTTACTTCTAAATCAAAATTTACTTCAACATCATTCAGTGTTAGACCGAATTTCATGCTATAGAGATATATAAGAAAACGTATAACCCATTTGTTTTTGGGACTGAATTTTGGAAGTAAAAGATTGCAAAGGGATACCTGAGACATCTTAAGCAAGACCGATAGAAGTCCTTAGCCACCTTGCTTATTGCCTTGTTCTGTTCGTTCTAGCACCTGTATTATTTACGTTACCCGTCTATGCTACCTGGCCACAATAGATTGCTCTATGACTAACGTTTGATGGATGAGTAGGCTGTATTTTCTTTGGCCTCTTCCTAGCTATCTAGGGATCCATCCTGGCTGCACGAGGACTTACCCATATATTTTATTTTTAAGGTAATAGGCAAAGGTGAATAACACACCTACCAGGCACCTAGTTTGCAAACATATATATGTGATTATTTATATTGTTTCACACTACACTATGTATGCCTGTTTTAATCCGATATGTGATTATTTATATTGTTTCACACTACACTATGTATGCCTGTTTTAATCCGATTGATCATTTATTTCCCTTCAGATGTATCCACTTGTGGAACCTTTTTTCACACTGGTACTATCTATATACATTATCCATACCACATCAGTATGCCATGCAAGGTATCACCACGTTTTACATTGAATCGTCATTTTAGATGGAAGGTTATCAAATAGGAACTGCGTCAACTGTTCCTGTTTGCCTCTAAGAATATCACACAAACAAACACACGGGAAACCATCCCTCAGTCGCTTGACCATGAACAAGATACTGAGGGTTATGCGACTTTTCTTTCATTTCATGAGCCTTGTTGCTGATATTGCGTCATCAACAAACCCGTGGACTGTTACAGAGAAGGGATTGTTACACCATCTAGTTGGTGAGTGAACACGGAATCCGGATGAGCATCGGCTACCTGTTTGTATGTGGACTCCCAAACTAAAAGAATATGACTCAGTTCAGTTCTTCTCACAGACGGTGTCTGCATCTGTGTGATTGTGGTGAGTTTAGATATGTTTTTGTTTTCTGTTTAACCCTTCGCCTGTTTTACATTTTATTGGTAGAAACGTGTATCAATTCAACAATATTGTTTTGGTCCCAGTTCACTGCTTGAATTACACACATATTTTAAATGATGTTTTTATTTTCATTAATAAACGATACTCCTCTCTTGATGTTTTTAAAAGAAATATGTGGGAGTAAGCGCGTGAAAGTTTATCAATAAACTTAACAGGAGCGGGAGTATTTCTGACAAAAGCACCTCGCTAGATAAAATAGACATGTTAGGTCTTCACACACGTGATCTTGGCCTTCTGTCTTGTGTCTCCCTAGTGAATCCCGGTCTTTTCTATCGGGACCATCCCTTTGGACAATATGTTTGTAACTAGCCACATTTTACAGAGACTGTCTGCTAACTCTAGGGTAGGATTTTCTGCCTATTATAGTTAGAAATATTCTTGCGATCATTGACATTATTAAGACGGTGTCATCACATCAGTATAGCGACAGTTATTTATATTATGTCCACCAATCAGAATCACTGACATATTTTCTGTAGATCTAATTATGTTCACTGTACAATGAGAACACAGCAGGAGACAGTACACAACCTTGTCTGGCGCCTTTAATTATACACTGAAATGTTTCTAAAACTAAAAGGTTGTTGATTCGTATGGCTGCTGTTTGCTGCCAATATAAGTTCTTTATTATTCTCAGATCTTTGCTTTCAATGTCTTGTTGCTCCAGTAGTTTGATTCTTCTCTCATGTTTCTCATCGTCACATACTTTTGAATAGTCTGTGAAGGATAAGTACAGCTCTTGTTTTTGACTTATATAGTTCGTCTCGTTCCATATATGTCATTGTGTGTGTCCGTTCCCTGTACAAATACTCACTGTTCAGCACTAATTTCTTGTGTCATATTGATTCCTATTCTTATTATGAAAGCAATGATTATATCAAACAACAACCAGCACTAAAATGATAATATTACAATAGTAGAGAATATGCGCAACCAAATAAGTGAATTTAAATATTTGGAGACAATATCAAGGTGTATAAAAGGGGAAGCAAACGCTGCATAACAGAAGGTAAACATTAGTGTTCCTTAATGCATCTATTTCATTTAATATTAGAAAGAGAGCAATATATGTCTCTCGAACACATTTCGATGTATGTCAGTAAATCTTAAAATGTGAAAGCAGTATAAGAAAGAGTTAGGAGGATGCTAAGATAAAGGTTTTGAGACACTTGCGAATACTTTGGACCTGAGTAGCTAACAACGAGTATCTGAAACAGGCTGGTGCAATTAGAACAGTGTCGACACATATGAGGCAAACAGTGTTCTTTGACCAATGCGTGAGATGAGAGTAGTATAGAACATCACAACAGCTGGAAATATCGGTGATAGAACATGCAGAGGCACACCGATATGCATGTTGTGCAATGGCAAGTGACGATGAACTCAGAGAATGCCATCAATACAAATAATCCATAGCACCACGGACCAAGACCTGAGGAGAGGCATACCACTTGGCAATATACGCGTACTTGGTGAATATGAGATACATCATATTCCATCCCAGCGTCTGCACACGTCAGTCAAAATATGTGGACAAGGGTTGAACTTCTACTGGACAAAGGCAGAAGACGATCTGAAGCAATGACTTCGAGCTACAATTACCTATCTGTACCAAAGATTTACCCCCCCCCCCCCCCCCACATTGCAAATTGCAGACATGTGGTTGCTGATCCTGTGTTGTAAGAGTTAATCATGCTGGTTTAATTAAATCTCCAACAGCTCAGCTTACAGAATAGGTTACAGCATGTTGACATCATTACTTATGTAAAGTGCTTACCTCGAAATCTGTGGATTTGTCGAAATAACGTGATGTGAAAAACAGGGTAGAATTTCTATGTTCCGGAAGCAGGATATATACCTTGCGTGATTGCCACGACTTCGCACAAAGTTTGAACCCTTGAACACACAAGTATCCGAGTATGCAATCGTTAGTCCAAGGAACATACAATGTTCTGTAGGAGAGAAAAGGACAGTATCATAATCCGAGATAAGGTTGATATTATGACAATGGTTTCAACACTAGTATCTACTTATTCGTCATAATTTTGTTGTATGACACAATTATAATCAAGCAATATATTACTATATTGGAGTCTAGATAAGTAAGAAACTACGGTAAGAAGAAGATTATGATGATGAGGAAGATGACGATGATAGAAGTGAAGATGATTTTGAGGATAACCATGATAACATAGTGGATATACTGACGATGATGACAAGGCTTATGATAATGATTGTGACAATAGGGCAACTCATCCTCTTGTTGCCTCTGAGATGTGATGTCTATAATTTCTGAATCCGTCACCGTTTTATTTATGTGTTGGTGTTAGAATCGTTTCCTGGACGACATAGTCACTATTTTCGCATTTTAGAGTAAGTTATTTTAATTCAAAACAGTGTTGGCGAATTTAAACACAAACGTGGTAAATAAACTAGTGCACGATGTTTTGCCTGGTATATTTCGCTGCACATCATCAGGTGCATACTGCATTATTATATATCATATGACGTGGCTGTCTTTATGTTGTTTCAATGATTTTCTTCTCCACATTAATTAATTACTGGAGTGCTTGTATTTTAACACAGTTGTAATTATCTTAACCGTGGGATAAGTCACTTTCCTGCTAGCTGGTATTATCTGTGTTGAATTTTGTTTTGTGCTCTCTTCGGTGTAATCAGATGGGTTGACGCGGTATGTGGTTATCCCATTTATTACTTTGGTAAAATCAGATGAGTTGACACTGCTGATGGTTATCACCTGCATTATTTTGGTGTAGTCGGGTGGGTTGACATGGCCGGTGGAGATCACATTTATTACTTTGGAATAGTCGGGTGGGTTGAGACGGCCGATGGTAATCACTTTCATCACTTTATCAGACATGTCAGTGCCAGCACCATCACTTTATCAGACATGTCAGTGGCAGCACCATCACTTTATCAGACATGTCAGTGGCAGCACCATCACTTTACAATTCACCGTTCATGTTTGGATTATGTGTATTTTTTTTTTTTTCATTTTCTGATCTCTATTTACTTTTGCTTCTTACTATCTAGCTCTTGTATAATGTATTTCAGTTGGTTGTTTTCCCCCAGTTATTCTGTCATTTTCTCTTGTGTTATTTTTTTTTTTTCGTTTTCCGTTGTCTTTCTGATTATATCTGCTTTGATTTCCTTCATATTCTCTGGATAAATGTGCACAGAGCTGTGCACGATGGATTCCCACTGGAATATCATTTTGTCATGTATATTTTTAGTTTCATTTACATTATTTAACATATTTTTCTTTAGATCTGTGTGTACAGTTCCTGAAGATGATGCTGAGATCGAAACCTTGGAGTTGATTTGTTGTTTATCTTATTCTTTACATTTTTCCTTTACGTTACCGTAGTATTATTATTACTATTTTCCCTATTGTGATTTATGTTAACTGTGTGTGTGTGTGGATGTGAGTTTGTGTGTGTGTGTGTGTGTGTGTGTGTGTGTGTGTGTGTGTGTGTGTGTGTGTGTGTACGTTGTAAGGTATGTACACTGAATCTGTGTTTGTAGTAGCTCTCTTTGTTTTCAGTAGTCTCTCACACCCTTATTGTTTTCATCTCCTTCTGTCATATCCCGCTGTAGTCGTTATTTTATCTTAGCCTTTAATATTAGTTATTGTCCTTCTTTGTGACTTGTGGTTGGATGTTTTGTTGAAGGTCTTCCTGTTATGTTTGGTGGTCTTCTGATTGCTTTACTGTCTCTCGGGTTATTTAAGTTTTATCTTTATTCAGTGTTTTTCATGTGTGGTTTCCTTTCTTCCACCCACTCTGTTCCTCCTCAGATTTTCCTCTGGTGACGGGTGCCATTCTCTTTCTTGTGGTTGGCTTGATTTAATACTCCTATACGTTTAGTAGAGGTCCATGTTGTGCGTGGACATAAACATGCCTGCGCTTAAGCTTCCTGTCCGCTGATGGCGGGGTCAGTGGTTTAAACCTTACATCGGTCAGCTGGATATCAACGTTGACTTCTGGTTTAGAAAGCAATGGCAAACTTAAAAACGAATTAAAATTAGAGAGGATCGACTTCATTGTCCCGGGTAGTTTTTTTTTCTCTCCATAGGGCTCGTTCTCTTTTGGCAGAGCGACCTCCAGGAGTCTCCGAGAAAATGCACTCGTGAACAGAAAGAAGTAGCCCGGAATCGAATCCACAACCTTCGGATCGCGAGAAAGACGGCTTGATCACTTTGCCACGGAGACAACTATTGAACGAAACATTGCTTAGAAAATTAACTTAGGGTTGGGGTTGTTCGCTAATGTCATGCACCTAAGGAAACGAATACCTTTAGTTATCTTGCTTTAGTGAGATCCCTATCTATGAGACTCGTGATTGTCGTGGCAAGTACTTTCTCTCTACTATAGTGTCTTGAGAGATTATACTTCTATAGTGTCGTCCCTGGAGTGAGGGGAATCAAAACCCACATTTTATTAAAACCCATATCATATTCTGGAGAAATCCACTAGATTCCGCCCACAACACTCCGTCAGTCTATGGACATATCTTTCTCTCTCACTCTTTATCACCACTGGATCGTGTCCCTTCTCATTCTACCCCAAAACAACATAATCAACAACTCTAGCTTCTAGAAATTAATAATAATTAATTTATTCAACAAAAAAAAGAACAGTTGTATGTGAGAAGTGTAAGCGTGGAATGTGTGTTGTATACTTTAGTGTAAATGTAGAAATCAGACCACAAAGCTCAGGATCAGAGTCCACTCATCATGGCCAGGATTACACGACATCATGGGACGCAGAGGTGTTTCCATGGCACCAGGGCCGGGTTATATACTGGCCAAGACCTATTGACGCGTCCTCGTCGAGCGTCCTGGGAAACAGGTCCCTTCGGGGTCCTGGCTAAGGTCAGTAGGATCGCCGATTCCTCCGAAGTCGGAGAGTGTCTGCCTGTACGGCGAGGAACCACCAGTCTGCACACCAATAAGCCAGACATGGGACAACGGAAACTCACGCAAAACTCAGGTCCTGTATGACATCACACTGATGTTAGGACAACAGGATGCCTTCATCCGACATACAGGACTTCGCGTTGGAGCTCAAGCCAACGAACGCAAGCAAGCAAGCAAGCAAGCACACGACATCATAATAGTCAGCACAATTGACCTCACCAAACGATGCGTCTCTCCCGCCAGACGTTGTCCAACTCCAGGAGCTTTGATAACCACGATGCTTGGTCACCACTCAAATATACAGTCTGGGACTGATCCTACCTTGTTCCTAAATACTGTTCCTAAATGTTTATAGAAACTGAAACCACACAATTCCTGCACAGTGAAAAGCGGAACACTGTCCCATGAACATGACATTCTTCCTTCTTACGAAATGATCTAAAGTTTTCACTCTTAAAACAGTCATTGTACATAGTCTCATATGATCTCTTAATTTCCCAGAAAAGTCCTAATGTTCTAATTTCCTTGTTATGTGGAACAAATACTCTCTAAAGTTTTGGTTTCATGTAGTGTGAAAGTCAATCACTACTGTTCTAGTTATCAGTGGAGTGAAAATCTATCACTACTGGTTTATTCACGAATGGTGTGAAAACTAAAAAAAAACCATTACTATGTTGCTGTCCACAGGTAGTGTGAAATACTATCACTAATGTTCTCAGTATTTATCGTGTAGGATACTTATATTATTCACGCAGCTCCACAGAGCAATGTTCTTTCAAACCTTTTCTAGCATAGGCCCAGTGAGAAGGTCGCTGACTAATCCTCCTGCACCAAAAATATCCCGGATCCGAATTGTCAATGTTTACGTGGTTTTCATCCTAACCTGAGGGGACCTGTGAAATAGAGAACACATCTGGTGAGAGCCACTCCGTCACAGATCCCTATTAGGTAAGTGTAGGCCACTGGCCTCGCTCAGATAAGTAACAGTGAACCAAACTCTGTCATGGACAGATAAGCTCATCACATAGGTCTGAGTTAGGATAAGACAAGGGTAGACCAAAATAGAAAGTGCATGACCCCAGCAGCCACCCCAGTGTAAGATCCCACCATTGGACATCTCCCCTATCCCCCAACCAACTTCAATCCTTTTAAATATCCTCCCTTTTCACTATTCATAACCAGCTGAGTCCATACTAGTTAATTTTAACAAGGCAACTTCCTACTGTCGCCGACACTCAATGAACGACTAACCACAACAAATCACTATGTTAATGACCTAAACTCTATTTATCCCTAGACTGTACTACATTATTCACATCTAATGTTTACTAGTAATTACCTTATGAAAACTCCACTATCCCTTAATCGAATCTTATCCTTGTCATAACAGACACATGTCCAACCATGAAAAATGGATATTAACACGTTAGATTCTCTTTTCTACACCAGGATAGGGCTATTCAAATTACGTCCGCCTAGGTTGACTTTATTCTGCACACTAACGGAAACCAGTTTAGTTTTCTCATTTCCAGTCGGAATTGTCCTAGTGACGTCCTTTGAAGTCACACAGGTGTCCCCAAAGGCAGACTATCTTTGTCACTAACCTCACAAGAGTAGTGTATCTCCCCCTTGGTACAACGAAAACAAGCCGGTGATTTCCCTTCATTCTCCCGATCGGGCAAACATCATGCCAACGTTTCTTTTGATGTAGGATAATTCTCAAGGACTCCCGACTGTCTTGATCTCACCGCTACCAGAAGTAAACAACTTGTAGCTGCGAATCAGACTGTCGCTGTTATTTGTATCATCTGATCGTTAATTCACAGTGATTTCGCGACAGTGATTAGCCTCTTTATTAAGCGATAACTATTTGTTTTATTTAGTGAATGTTGTATGTCAGCATTAAATACGGGAGAGAGGAAGGCGGATACAGACACGACAATTTTTATGGGTATGATCATGGTGAGAGACGAGAGATTCTGCAGAAGGTTGTGACAAACAGATATATCGATTCAATTAGAGACACACGTCGACAGAGTTATACAATGTTGCATGGTTTGACAGAGTCACGCGGGGGATGAATCGTGGTTGAACGTATCTAGAAGACCTCAGACAGATTGTTGGGAGAAGACGTGGCAGCATGTGCGAACTCTACAGGCAGGTTGTGATGATACTACTTGAGAACATACTTGATGTACAGTTCTGCTATCAGCGGATTGGGTCCAGACGCCAGGGTTACTGAACAATTAACTTTGCTGAAGTGTAAACCGAGTTTAAACTCGGGACTGCGAATAATGAATGCGTCACTTTTATTAGTCAGTGTTATAAGTTTAGGTCGGCCTGGTTCGCATAACTGGTTGTGGGGAATCTGAGGAAAGAAATGCAAGAACAGCTTAGTACTTATATCGAGTGGGGCTTAGGTGAGTCAAGAATCTACATTACAACACTCAGAACATTCCTATAAGTGATCCGCCTACAACATCAATAGATAGGCGAAGTTAAAAGTTAGTTATATCCTTTACCGGTCTCTGTGGCTGAAGGGCTTGCGAACGCGGTTTGTGAGCCCGTGTACCCGGGTTTGAAACTCGGCGGTGCTGGTTTTTTCGAAAAAGGTATAGAGTCCGGTCGTTCAGAAAGCAATGGCAAACTACTGAACGTAACACTTGCCTAGTACATCAACAGCAGCTGAAAATGCTGGTGTTTACTGCAACGTCCCGTAAGGGATACACAAGAAAATTTTTGGCGGTGCTGGTTTTTTCGAAAAAGGTATAGGGGCCGGTCGTTCAGAAAGCAATGGCAAACTACTGAACGTAACACTTGCCTAGTACATCAACAGCAGCTGAAAATGCTGATGTTGACTGCAACGTCCCGTAAGGGATACGCAACAAAATTTATTATATATCCTTTACATGACGTCGCAGTCAACACCGGCATGTTTTTTTTTTTTGCTGTTGTGATCTCTTGGAAAGTTTACATTCAGTGTGATGTTTGAATCGAAGCATGCCACGCTGCACGAAGCATGTATGCCGTCTTCACCCTCGCGTGCTCCGGCTCTATGAGGTCATTACAATCACGGCATGTGTGTGCTGCTTGTTTACCGGCCAGCGGACCGAAACGGTGACTGCCTCCACCTCCATTCTAAGAGTTAAAAACGTGGTATCATATGCCTTGCTTCCATGCATTAAGCACAATCTATTAATCTTTGCTATGAACTACCAGACCCGTCTTGTGCCTCTTGGGACACAATCTCTCGAATATATAATTACATCACATTTTTGTGAATTTTACTAAATCAATTGTTGCACCCCCCCCCCCCCTATGTTTTTTTCATTCAGCTGCTTGTGCTGGGCAATTTCTACTCCTGATTCAATTGAACTGTGAAGTGTTTGCGAGCATACACACTTCTGTCTCTTCTACTACAGTCATCCATAATTTTCTTTTTATCAGCCTGTTGCGCTTAAATTAATTGCTTCTATGACATAATGCATGGGAAGTTCCTTCTCTGCGATCACTTCTAGACTGAACTTAGTCTTCGTCACGTGAATACTGCAATCATTGGCAAATGCAAGGTGTATCTTAGATACACTACATCCGTATTCTTTGTACAGTGCAGTATCACCCGCTTCATTATCTAAGCGCCATAGTTTCAGCAGCTGACACTTTGGCATTGTGCACAGTACCAATATATGCTAAATTACCGAGATAATTAGATGGTGACAGAGTATGAAGATCATTCTTTGCTCCATGTCCTTTGCTGTCATGATCTTCAACGTACTCCTTGGGCAATGTGCGATGACAATTACTACAGCGGCCCCAGAGGTCGCAAGTAATGACTTCTGGTTCTGTGCCTCCTCACTGAAGCAATTTGCAAAAATGGATTATGCAGAAATCCCAGCCGATAGATTCAGATCAAGCCAATGATTAATGACCCTTTAAGCTGACCGAATCGGAAACAAGACTGGTGGTGAGTGTGTATCTAAACTAATATGGTGTCAATGATAGTAAATAACGGTGTGGCTCTCCATGGCTATCTAGAGGATCATCCAGACTGTCCCGGGATTTGGCCCATAATTTTACGGTGAAGGAATAGGCCAGATAAATAACATTCCTGACACGCAAATTTATGTATGCATACATCATCCATGATGTGTCATCCCTGTAAGCGTCAGCGGTCATGACTCGCCATTTTACTCGATCACCAGAGTCGTGGATCAGCTCAATGTTCTTGTCTCTACCATGCCATGTGGTCGCGCCATCCATGTATTTACTTCTCTGCCTTCCCTTTTTTCTCTTCCCCTTGATCTTGCCAGTTGTCAACATGTTCTCCAATTTACTTCTTCTCATAACATGTCAAAAATAGTTTGACTGTCTACGTTTTATTTCTCTAATCAATGTACGATTTTCATTTGTTTCTTGTATTACGTGGTCATTAGCTTTTCTGTCTGTCCATGGTATTCTTTGCATTCTCCTCTGAAACCAGATTTCCACAGCCATCAGGTGTTTTACAGCTTGACTGCTCATTGTCAAAGCTTCACATCCATACAAAAGTACATGCTCTATGTAGCACTTCAACACTCTTTTTCTCATTTCATTTACCATAATTTTATTTATCAGTATGTTTTTATCTTGCTAAAAGTACTTTCGTTGTGGTGATTCTTATTGTAATCTCTTCAAGGCTTCTTAAATAAGATGTTATTACTGAATATACCGATTCACTTGTTAAAGAATAGTCCTATTTACTTGTATATTACATTGTGACATTTAGTTCTTCTTTTTGACTGCCCTGCGGGTCTCTCTGGCGAAGGGGTTAAGAACGTTCGTAATACCGTATACTCAAGTACGAAAAACAGCTGCGCGAGATTCGACACGGATCGCGTCTAGCTGGTTAATTACAGAGGTATGTGAACCAGACCCTTATACAGCAACGACAAACAACAGAACGTAAAACTTGCCAAGACATCAACAGCAGCTGAAAAATGCTGTTGTTGACTGCAATGTCCTATAAAGGATATGCGAAAAAAAGTGACTACCTCAATCTGTGTCTTCTTACAATTTAATTCTAAAACTAGTTGTTAACTGTGTGCATCAATCACATCTAGTAATTGTTGCAGATCCTGCTTATTGTCTGCTATCAACACTGCATATCTAATGTTATTGAAGTTTCGTCCTCCGATGATGATTCCATTTATATCTTCTACATTTCTGAACATAATTTCACTGTATAAGGAACAATTTATGGATACATTAAACATCCCTGTCTCACACCTCTCTTAATAGGCTGATATTGTCCCGCTTCATTATAAATCCCTTTGACAGCTTGCAGTTTCCAATATTTGTTGTTTATAACTCTTTCCCATCAATTTGTAGATCTGCAAGCATCTCTACTATGTTGACATGACTTAATCTGTCAAAAGCCTTTGTGTAGTCAATAAAGCAAAGATATATATCTTTGTTTATTTCTAGAGAACGTTCAAATACTGATCGCGGCACATACACATCATTCACTGTACCCTTTGCTTCTACAAATGCACATTGTTCTTCCCCTATTTCAGGTTGTATTTTCTTCCTCACTCTTTGCATGATAATTCGTAGCAAAATCTTTGTGATATGTCTCACTGTACAAATTGTCCGATGTTGACACATAACAAGGCTCCTGATTTCTTTGCGATTGCAATAAACACAGAATTAAATAATTACATACATACATACATACATACATACATACATACATACATACATACATACATACATGCATACATACATGTCTACATACACCTTGCCGTCTTGACAGACGATAGTTTGTGCTTTAAAAAGGCATACTAACTTTTACCTATGGCGGTAGCGAATGTGACTAATAAGGCCAATTTGCGTTGTGATTGTCCGTTCACAGTGGGTGCATGTGAATACGTGGTCATTTCCACCATCATGCACCATCTTACGTCTCAAACGTTCGGTGTGTGACTTATCTGCAATAATTTTCTCCTTTGTCTTTATTCCATTTCTGATGTTTCCTCTCCATGCAACACGTTCAGCGACAACGTGCTCCCAATGTGCATTATCAATGCCTGTATCAATCATGTCCCGCTTACACACATCTTTGTATCGTAGTAGAGGCCGACCCTGAGATCTCTTACCCATCTTTAATTCACCAAAAAAGATGTCCTTTGGTATTCTACCATCATCCATCCTCCTAAGATGTCCTATCCATCTAAGTCTAAGAAGACTGAGCATGGAATAAACTGTCACACAACCTGATCTTTCCAACACTTCAGTATTTGTGATTTTGTCTTGCCACTTAATACCAAGAATTCTTCGCAGACACCGCATATGAAAGCTGTTTAAATGTTTCTCTAGGCATGAGTAATTTGTCCAGGTTTCACTGCCATAAAGAAGAGTACTAAGGAAACAGGCTTGATAGACAAGGACTTTTGTTTTTGCAGTAAGCTTCCTGTTCTCCCAGACACTTTCTCTTAACCTGTTCTTTGATGTTGCTGCTTTACCAATCCGGATGTTGATTTCCTGATCTAAGGATAATTTTCTATTTACCACTGATCCTAGATATGTAAAATGGTCTACCATCTCTAGTTCGGCATCGTCAATAAAGATTGATGGTACCCCATGTGCACCTTGTGACATAATCTGTGTCTTCTTTTTGCTAATTGTTAAGCCAAATTCAGAACAAGCATTGGAGAATGCAGATAGTAGACATTGCAATTCTTCATCAGAGTGGGTCGTAATTGCAGCATCATCTGCAAAAAGCAACTCTCTGATCAGTTCCCTCCTAATTTTGGTCTTAGCCTTCAATCTCTGAGCATTGTAGAGACCGCCATCTGAACGTGATTGAATGTATATACCACCATCCTGATCATGAAAGGCTTATTTCAGTAGAAGTGAAAAGTATATTCCAAAGAGGGTGGGAGCTAATACACAACCTTGCTTAACTCCACTCTTGATTTCAAATTCTTCAGACGTTGCACCATCAAACTTCATTATACCCTTCAGCCTGTTTTGAACGATTCCACAATGGACAGACGAGTTTGTGGGCAGCCAATCTTCTCTAATGGCTTTGAACAGACCATCACGACTGACCAAATCAAATGCCTTTGTGAGGTCGATGAAGGCAATAAACAGTGGTTGATTCTGTTCACGGCATTTTTCGTGCATTTGTCGCAATGAGAATATCGTATCAGTGGTAGACCGGTTTTGTCGAAAGCCACACTTTGATTCGGGGTAGACTTGATCTCCTAGAACTTGAAGTCTGCGCAGAACAATTCTGGCAAATACTTTTCCAACAAGACACAGAAGTGAGATACCCCTATAGTTGTTGCAGTCGCTTCGATCGCCCTTGTTCTTGTACAGTACATACATACATACATACATACATACATACTTACATACATACATACATACATACATACATACATACATATATACATACATACATACATACATACATACATACCTACCTACATACATACATACATACATACATACATACATACATACATACATACATACATACATACATACATACATACATGCATGCATGCATGCATGCATGCATGCATGCATGCATGCATGCATGCATGCATACATACATACATACCTACCTACCTACCTACCTACCTACATACATACATACATACATACATACATACATACATACATACATACATACATACATACATATATACATACATACATACATACATACATACATACATACATACATACATACATACATACATACATACATACATACATACATACATACATACATACATACATACATACATACATACATACATACATATGTCTTAAATTGTAACCTCATTCGCAAACATTTATCTTTTTTGAATGGTGCGTCAGGATTGTATGTAACATTCTGTGTAATTATCATCGACGTGTAAACGATAAAATCGGATGGTTCTTTAATGGTTGTATATTTGTCGGCCAGCATTGATGTTATTGATATCTAGGGAGCATAAACGTTCATCATCATCATTATTAATATAATTACTTGAAATCTGACACTTGTATGATTTATATTTCAGTGAAGAAGAAGAAGAAGAAGAAGAAGAAGAAGAAGAAGAAGAAGAAGAAGAAGAAGAAGAAGAAGAAGAAGAAGAAGAAGAAGAAGAAGAAGAAGAAGAAGAAGAAGAAGAAGAAGAAGAAGAAGAAGAAGAAGAAGAAGATGAAGAAGAAGAAGAAGAAGAAGAAGAAGAAGAAGAAGAAGAAGAAGAAGAAGAAGAAGAAGAAGAAGACGACGAAGAAGAAGAAGAAGAAGAAGAAGAAGAAGAAGAAGAAGAAGAAGAAGAAGAAGAAGAAGAAGAAGAAGAAGAAGAAGAAGAAGAAGAAGAAGAAGAAGAAGAAGAAGAAGAAGAAGAAGAAGAAGAAGAAGAAGGAGAAGAAGAAGAAGAAGAAGAAGAAGAAGAAGAAGAAGAAGAAGAAGAAGAAGAAGAAGAAGAAGAAGAAGAAGAAGAAGAAGAAGAAGAAGAAGAAGAAGAAGAAGAAGAAGAAGAAGAAGAAGAAGAAGAAGAAGAAGAAGAAGAAGAAGAAGAAGAAGAAGAAGAAGAAGAAGAAGAAGAAGAAGAAGAAGAAGAAGAAGAAGAAGAAGAAGAAGAAGATATGTCCCGTTCTCAGGACATTTTTTTATATTTTTTTTTATTTTGGGGTCGCCATGGAATGTGGCAACAAACCATGACTATTTTGTTCCTTTTTGTGTTTGTGATAAGTTATCTTTGCAACTTAGCCTCCCTCAAAATGCTCATAATGCTCACATTGTAATAGGCAATTTTGGGTTGGTGGGTTTTTGGGTGGGGGTGTGTTGGATGAGTGGGATGTGTGGGTGTCGTGTGTATGGGGGATGTGTATGGCTTGGTGAGGCTGTGTGTGTTTGTGGTGGGGTTGTGGGGTGGGTGGGGTGTGTGTGTGGGAAGGGGGTTGTGTGGGTTGGTGGGTGCGGAATGTGTATATGGGTGGGTTGTTGGGTGGGTGTGGGGTGTGTGTATTTGGGGGATGAGTATTTGACTGGGTGGTTGGCGGTGTGTGGATATGTGTAGGTGAGTATGGGTGGGCTGGGGGATGGGTGTGTTTGTGAGGAGATGTGTGTGGAGGGGAATATGTGTTAATAGAGAAAGGTGGGTTGGTTGTTGTGTGCGTTGGGTGTGTTTATGTATGTGTGTAGGTGAGTGGGGGATGTGTATGGCTGGTCGAGGCTGTGTGTGGGTGAGTGGTGTGGGTAAGTGGGAAGCTGGGATAGGTGGGGTTGTGCGGGCGGGGCATGAGTGTGGGTGGATAGAAGGTGTGTGTGTATGGGTGGGTGATATGTGTGGATGGGCGAGGTTATGTGGGTGCATTTGGATTGTGTGGGTGAGTGGTGGTGCCTGTGGGTGGAAAGAGGTTTTGTGGGTGAGTGAGAAATGTGTCTCATAACATTGTAATATGCATTGTTTATGGTTACAACATTCATTTGACAAAGCATTTTCCTATGTGAATGCATCATGCACTATTGATGAATGAGAGATGAGTGACTGGAAGGGTATGTAAGACGGGCCTGCGTGCCCAATTTGTAACAATTTTGGTCGAGGCTGGTCGAGGCTGTGTGTGGGTGAGTGGTGTGGGTAAGTGGGAAGCTGGGATAGGTGGGGTTGTGCGGGCGGGGCATGAGTGTGGGTGGATAGAAGGTGTGTGTGTATGGGTGGGTGATATGTGTGGATGGGCGAGGTTATGTGGGTGCATTTGGATTGTGTGGGTGAGTGGTGGTGCCTGTGGGTGGAAAGAGGTTTTGTGGGTGAGTGAGAAATGTGTCTCATAACATTGTAATATGCATTGTTTATGTTTACAACATTCATTTGACAAAGCATTTTCCTATGTGAATGCATCATGCACTATTGATGAATGAGAGATGAGTGACTGGAAGGGTATGTAAGACGGGCCTGCGTGCCCAATTTGTAACAATTTTAAAATAAATTTGAATTGAATTGAATTGAATTGTTCAACTTATCTTCAGCATAAATCTTTTAAATGACATCTCTAGGGCTCTCACATTTTATTTTATTTTTTTTAAACGAATTGTACTGGATTCCCAGCGTACGTTAAAATTGGTCTTATGTAACATTTCTAACTTTCAAGGACAATGACTTATTGCACAAAATGTTCTTCATTTGATAGAATGCTCCTTCATTAATCCTATTCCGTTCTTTATTTAAATGAGGCATCTTCCATCTGTTGTTATCCACATGACTAGATATCTGAATGTCTGAACTTGCCCCCAAAATAACGTTATTTACCTTAATTGCGCACTTGACACACTCCATTTCTGTTATATCACTGTAACGAGAGGGCGTCGGTTATTGGGAGTGAACACAAGAGCTGAGGTATCACTCCCGTGTATACAAACCCCAGGGGTTGCACAGGTAGATACAGTGGTACTACTAGTACTGACCACCTTGGCAAGGTCTCAAGCGTTATAGTTCTACAGGCCCCTCCCAGTTTCTAGTCCTCTACTATCTACCCTCTACATAGGGACCTTAAGCCCTAGGGCCTCGTCCAAGACCACACACAGTAACTGTAGAAAAGACATGTCAACAATCAAAAAGTTTAATGTACACTATAGTCACATGTAGGTATAGGACATCCTGACAGGAGACAATATATATATATATATATATATATATATATATATATATATATATATATATATATATATATATATATACAATAGAGAACACAGGTTATAAAAGAGTCAGTGATGATTCCATGTTTATCCCTAGGCCGAGCGGAAGATGTGCTGTGTGTGTTCCGTAATTTGCCCATTTACATTCCAAGACTTACTACCATATAGCAAAACATGCACTATATAGCATTTCATCACTCTTTTTCATACATTCAGTGATAGTGACTTATTGCATAATATACATTTCATTTTCTGACATGCACCCTTTGCGTGCTATATTCTGTTCTTAATCACTGTTGTTCTTCTTCCATATTAAGTTATAATTGCCCATATGTATTTAAATTATCCACTTCGTTAAACATTTTCACTTCTATTTCCAGTTTGCAAACACTTTGGTGTCAACTTCTTCTTTCATATCAACACTTTTACTGTTTTCTTGACATTGAAGGAGAGTCCTTGCTTTACAATCTCTATTAAAGCAATGTCCAACAATTGTTGTACATCTTTTGCATTTTCAGACACCAAAGCTGTGTTTTCTGCATAGTGTAGATTACGTATATTATAAACTCCCGTTAATATTAGTGGATTATCTTTGATCTCTATCAAATTATTTCGATATACAGGGAGAAGAGATACGGTGTAAGGACACACCATTGTCGTACTCTTAGCATTATGCGTTCGTAACTGCCCTCTTTATTTGTCATCTTGTTCGCAAGATCAATCCTCCCGCGTCTAGCTTTCGTTATCTCGGATGGCTGTATGAGGTGCACCAAACTGGAATCTGCCCAGCCAACGCAAGTTAGCGAGGCAGGCGTTTCGAGAAAGTAACCGCATCGTGCAGATAGAGTCGTGGTTTGAGCGGGCTAAAGAGCAAATTTGTACCACTATTCGACAAAGTCTCGATAATCGCACACCCTCTCTCTATGCGTAGTGGGCCTGCAGTCAGTAAGCTGGTAATAGCTTTTCGGTCCGTCCTGCCGGCGTAGCTTGAAAGCTCGTCGGTAGGCGTCCAGTGGTTTTGCATGTATCACATTGTACGGGGAGGGCGCGCTTTAGCGATGCTACTCTTGGCCTGCGTGTGCGTGAATAGTCCGTCTGTCCGATAGATATCTGGTTGATCCTGCCACTAGACATATGCATGTCTCAAAGATTAAGCCATGCATGTCTAAGTTCACACTGTCTCACGGTGAAACCGTGAATGGCTCATTAAATCAGTCGAGGTTCCTTAGATGACCCGATCCTACTTAAATAACTATGGCAATTCTAGAGCTAATCTTGGGTTCAAGGGTCTAGCCACCACTCGCCACCTGCTCGTGGAGACGAGTTCTCGGAGGTTTGACGCTGAGCCGCCAGCGTCTGTAGCCTGCCTTGTGCCTGACGTATTGGCTACCCATTCCACTGGAAAACACAAGGCAAGGCCCAGAGAGAGAGAACATGTCGTTTGGACACCACATGTTTCTCTGAAGCTCTGCTCAGGCATTGTGATGGAATTTTGGCCACATTCCAACTCACATACTTTGGTCTGTCAATTTTGCAAGGTGCCACTCAATCACTGCTACATGGTTCAAGTAAACATGTTTTTTTTTTTCTGCCCCATCAATATTGATATCTTTCAACATTTTAATCAGTTCATCATGTTTTAATGTGCCAAGTAATTTTGCATAATCAATGAAGCATATATATATATATATATATATATATATATATATATATATATATATATATATATATATATATATATATATATATATATATATATCATCAAGTGCCGTGCCGGCTGGCGTAGGCGTTCATGGAGGATCTCCACAGGTCTCGGTCTTTGGTGTTCTGGATCAACTCTGCTGATGATATTCCTCCATGTCACCGTCTCAATCAGTCCAGCATCATTTCTCTTAGTCTGCCTCTGCCTCTCTTCCCCTCGATCTTTCCAGTTGTCACGATGTTCTTCTATGCCTCTCTTCTCACCACATGACCAACGAAAGCTGTTTGTCTATTTCTTATTGTTGTATATAGTGTTCTAGTTTCATTAGCCTCTTTCATGCAATCGTTGTTAGTTACTCTAGCAGTCCAAGGAATTCGCAACATTCGTCTTAAAAACCATATCTCTGTTGCTTCAAAGTTCTTCCTAATTTGTTCATTTACATTCCAAGATTCGCTGCCATACAGCAAAACTGGTTCTATATAGCATTTTAGCACTCTCTTACTTACATTCATTGATAGCGACATATTGCATAAGATACTCTTCATTTTCTGAAATGCGGCTTTTGCCTGCCCTATTCTGCTCTTGCCGGCTTCGTGGCTTAGAGGTTATGACTTTTCTCCGTAATCTCGTATATTCTCGTCGGTTAACGTGATGACGGTAAGAATCAGCAGTGGTTCGAATCGCATCGGTAACTTACGGGGTATGTGTGCCGGCCGCTCAGAAAGCAATGGAAAACTACTGAGCGTAATCTTGCCAAGAAATCGACATACAGCTGAAAGATGCTGGTGTTGACAGCGATGTCCTGTAAAGGATATGCAAAAAAAAAAAAAAAAATTATCCTCTTAATCTCTGTTCGTGTGGGTGCTGAAGCACGATTGCGGTATTCGTTGGAGCGAGCAAAAGTATTGCGCGAGCTGTGCGTAGTTGAAATATGTAAATATTAATGACATGATGTATGAATATTAAAGTATTTGATAAAGTTTTCATGCCTCATCTGTACTTGCACCATCTGCCTGTTTGAACCCACTATATAAACCCCTAGAGACGTTGAAAGATTGGTTCATGTATATCATTCATATCCTCACAGTCATTCATATCATACATATGCAGTATGCCTGCCATCTTTCTAGAATTTGTCCAGATTCTGATAAGGTATTTCACAACTTGTCACGGATAACATTTAACTGAGGTTGAACATTTCTTGTTAATGACTTCATTTCTTTGAAATTTCGTAATCTCTTCCATTCTTATGATATTGCTCTATTTGTATGCAACAATCTTGTATATTTGCTTTTGTCCTTTCTTGTGTTCTTCTTTATTTCTCGTGTTAAAGATTTTTACTTCATTTTACTGTTATCGGTTTCTCCTGGTATCTATAGCTCGTACTGCCAGTTCATCAGGTGTCATTTCCTCTTGTACAGACATCAAGACCCTAAAACGATTATTCACTTCTACGTTGTATTCATCTGATATTTTTGTGTGATAAAAACGAAGTGGCCTTTGTCCTCGGATAAGCGTTGTGAGTTTTAATTTCAGACCTGCTTCTAATAACTGATGATTTGGATCACAATCTGCACTTCGTAGGGTTTTTGCAGATGTTATGCATGATCTCCATCTTCTTTATATATATATATATATATATATATATATATTATATATATATATATATATATATATATATATATATATATATATATATATATATATATATATACATATATATATATACATATATATATATGAGTGGCACCTTGCAGTCTTGACAGATTAAAGTATGTGAGTTGGAATGTGGCCAATATTCCATCACAATGTCCTGGGCAAAGCTTCAGAGAAACATGTGATGCCCAAACGACATGATCTCTCTCTCGGCCTAGTCTTGTGTATTCCAGAGGAATGGGTAACCAATACGTCTGGCACAAGGTAGGCTGTAGACGCTGGCGGCACAGCGTCGAATCCTCCGATACCTCGCCACCACGAGCAGTTGGCGAGTGATGGATACACCCTGACACCCACGGGACCCGGCTTAGAGGCGTTCAGCCAAGTCCCATAGGTGAGGGCCTCGTACGAGACCGGACCATAGGGGCGCGCACTACTATCAATCACAAGTGTCTGGACCTGTGTAAAGCGTGCACTATCGTCAGACTCTCCACCTGACTTTTAGCGGCCCCCGCGACCCGTGGGAATAGGCTTGTCTATTGCGAGCAATGTCTCCCATCCTTCCATTTTGCGGCTCTCGCCTCCAGCGAAAATAGGCCCGCCGGAGATTGTGCTCGTCTGCTGCGAACAAATCTCTACCGAGACAGAATAAGTAAAGAAACGATAAAAGTAGTGATATATATATAGATATATATATTATCAGCAAGTGATAAGGGAGACATAAGAAGCATGTATGAAGGAATAAAGAAAGCCTGTGGTCCAGTGATCAAAAGAAGTGCACCATTGAAAACCTTGACTGGAGAAGTCATCACTGATAAGAAACAGCAGATGGACAGATGGGTAGAGCACTATTTGGAGCTTTACTCAAGTGAGACCAAACTAGCGGATGATGCCCTCAACGCCATAGAGGCTCTACCAACTATTGACCACCTGAACACACTTCCCACCATAACAGAAGTTAAGTGTGCTATAAATGAACTTGCATCTGGCAAGGCTCCAGGTAAGAATGGGATTCCAATAGAGGTTATCAGGAGTGGGCAAGACACACTCACTATGCAGATCCACCAGCTAATAGAGCTATGCTGGCGTGAAGGAAAAGTCCCACAGGATTTCAAAGATTCAAGCATCATAACACTGTACAAGAACAAGGGCGATCGGAGCGACTGCAACAACTATAGGGGTATTTCACTTCTGTGTATTGTTGGAAAAGTATTTGCCAGAATTGTTCTGCGCAGACTTCAAGTCCTAGGAGATCAAGTCTAACCCGAATCACAGTGTAGCTTTCGACAGAACCGGTCTACCACTGATATGATATTCTCATTGCGACAAATGCAAGAAAAATGCCGTGAACAGAATCAACCACTGTTTATTGCCTTCATCGACCTCACAAAGGCATTTGATTTGGTCAGTCGTGAGGGTCTGTTCAAGACACTAAAGAAGATTGGCTGCCCACCAACTCTTCTGTCCATTGTGGAATCGTTCCACACAGGCATAAAGGGTATAATCAAGTTTGATGGTGCAACTTCTGAAGAATTTGAAATCAAGAGTGGAGTTAAGCAAGGTTGTGTACTAGCTCCCACCCTCTTTGGAATATACTTTTCACTTCTACTGAAATATGCATTTCGTGATCAGGATGGTGGTATATACATTCACTCACGCTCAGATGGCGGTCTCTACAATGCTCAGAGATTGAAGGCTAAGACCAAAATTAGGAGGGTACTGATCAGAGAGTTGCTTTTTGCAGATGATGCTGCAGTTACGACCCACTCTGAGGAAGAATTGCAATGTCTACTATCTGCATTCTCCAATGCTTGTTCTGAATTTGGTTTAACAATTAGCAAAAAGAAGACACAGATTATGTCACAAGGTGCACATGGGGTACCATCAATCTTTATTGACGACGCCGAACTAGAGATAGTAGACCATTTTACATATCTAGGATCAGTGGTAAATAGCAAATTATCCCTAGATCAGGAAATCAACATCCGGATTGGTAAGGCAGCAACAACAATGAACAGGTTAAGAAAAAGAGTCTGGGAGAACAGGAAGCTTACTGCCAAAACAAAAGTCCTTGTCTATCAAGCCTGTGTCCTTAGTACTCTTCTCTATGGCAGTGAAACCTGGACAACTTACTCACACCAAGAGAACAATTTAAACAGCTTTCATATGCGGTGTCTGCGAAGAATTCTTGGTATTAAGTGGCAAGACAAAATCACAAATACTAAAGTATTGGAAAGATCAGGTTGTGTGACAGTTTATTCCATGCTCAGTCTTCGTAGACTTAGATGGATAGGACATCTTAGGAGGATGGATGATGGTAGAATACCAAAGGATATCTTTTTTGGTGAATTACAGATGGGTAAGAGATCTCAGGGTCGGCCTCTACTACGATACAAAGATGTGTGTAAGCGGGACATGATTGATACAGGCATTGATAATGCACATTGGGAGCAAGTCGCCGCTGAACGTGTTGCATGGAGGGCAAATATCAGAAATGGAATAAAGTCAAAGGAGAAAATTATTGCAGAAAAGTCACACACCAAGCGTTTGAGACGTAAGATGGTGCATGATGGTGGAAATGACCACGTGTTCACATGCACCCACTGTGAACGGACATTTACAGCGCAAATTGGCCTTATCAGTCACACTCGCTACCGCCATAGTTAAAAGTTATTATGCCTTTTTAAAGCACAAACTATCGTCTGTCAAGACGGCAAGGTGCCAATGACGATATATATATATATATATATATATATATATATATATATATATATATATATATATATATATATATATATATATATATATATATATATATATATATATATATATATATATATATATATATATCGTTTACGTAGCTGACCTCTTCTTCTGCGTCCATCTGGTCTGTACATCATTGCTTGTTGTGGTATATACTGTTAGTTGGTAACCTACCTACATGGCCAAACCATTTGACTTGCTGCCTCCTAATAACATCTAGCGCTGCTATAACCCCAGCTTTAGTCCTGAATTCTTTATTTCTGATCTTATCTCTTCTTGTTACGTTGAGTAATCTTCTCAGGAATCTCATTTCTATTGTAATTTTTCTTTTCTCCTTTTCTGTATTTGTCTAGATTTGGCATTGGCAGCATAGAGTTGGTAGGAAGACATTGTGGTAAAGTGCTTTCTTAGTAGTTATTGATACATGTTTGTTCTTTAGTATTGTTGCCATTTGTGCAATGAGTTTGGTTTGCCTTATTGCATCTATTTTCGATCTAGTCTTCTGATTTGCCATTTGATGTTATTATACTACTGAAGAACTTGAAGCTCTTTACTTGTTTCAAGGAGTGTTCTTTTAGATGAATCTTTGTTGTTGTTTCTTCTTTGGTTATAGTCATTATATATCAATCATGTGCCATGCCGGAAAGCGTGGGCGGCCATGACTCGCCATTTCACTCGATCACCAGAGTCGTGGATCAGCTCAGTGTTCCTGTCTCGTCCATGCCACATGGCCAAGCCATCCAGATATTTTCCTCTCGGTCTTCCTCTTAGTCTGTTCCCCTAGATCTTGCCAGTTGTCACTAAGTTCTCCAATCCATTTCTTCTCATAACATGTCCAAAAGATTTTGACAGTCTTCGTCTAATTTCTCTAATCAGTCTACGATTTTCATTGTCTCCTTTAGTACTTGGTCATTGGTTTTTCTATCTGTCCATGGTACTCTTTGCATTTTCCTCAGAAACCACATTTCTGTAGCCATCAAATGTTTTTCAGCTTGACTGCACATTGTCCAAGTTTCACATCCATACAAAAGAACAGGCTCTATGTACCCCTCAACACTCTTTTTCTCGTTTCAATTGACATCTTCTTATTGGTCAGAATGTTTTTCATCTTGTTAAAGGCTACTTTCGCCATGGCGATTATTGTTCTAATCTCTTCAAGGCATCTCCCATCAGATGTTATGACTGTTCCGAGATAATTGTATCGATTCACTTGTTGAAGAATATTCCCATTTACTTGTATATTACATTGTGGTACTTCGTTCTTCCTAGTGACGACCATAACCTGTGTCTTCTTACAATTTAATTCCAACCCCAGCTGCTCACTGTGTACAACAACCGCGTCTACTAATTGTTGCAGATCCTGTGCATTGTCTGCAATCAATACTGTATCATCTGCATATCTAATGTTATTGATGTTTCGTCCTCCAATGCTGATTCCATTTATATCTTCTACATTTCTGAAAATATTTTCACTGTATAGGGAAAAAAGATCTGGAGACATTACACATCCCTGCCTAACACCTCTCTTAATAGGTTGATATTGTCCCACTTCATTATCAATCCTTATGGCAGCTTGTTGTTTCCAATATATGTTTTTAATAAGTCTAATGTCTTTCCCATCAATTTGTAGATCTGCAAGCATATCCACCATGTTGACATGTCTAACTCTATCAAAAGCCTTTGTGTAGTCAATAAAGCAAAGATGCATATTCTTGTTTACTTCTATAGCACGTTCAATAACTGTTCGCAGCATTTACACAGCATTTACTGTACCCTTTCCTTCTACAAACCCACATTGTTGTTCCCCTATTTCAGGTAGTATTTTCTTCCTCACTCTTTGCATGATGATTCGTAACAATATCTTTGTGATGTGACTCATTATACTAATTTTTCTATGTTGATCACATTCCAACGTTCCTGATTTCTTTGAGATTGCAATAAATACAGAATTACATAATTCAGAAGGTATATCTCCAGTATCATATAATGTGTTCAGCAGTCTGGTGACTTGCTCTAATCTAAATTCTTCTAAAGCTTTAAACATTTCTGTTGTGATGTTATCTGCACCGGCGGCCTTGCTAGCTTTCATATACTTAAGAACATTTTGAACCTCCATTTTTAAAATTGGTTGTCCTTCATTATTAAATCTAATATCATACTGTTCCTCTCTGTTATCATTATACAGGTTTTTCACATAATCTTTCCATACATGTAGAATCTGATCTTTTTCTATTATGATTTTGCCATCTTTAGTTTTTAGACAGCCTGTTGATGTACTTGTTCTTTTATTAGTAAGTTCCTGAATTCTTGTGTGCACTAATTTGGTATTCTGACTGTTGTGTTGTTTTTCAATTTCTAAGCATTTTTCCTCAAGCCATGATACTTTTTGCTTCCTACATAATATTCTGACTTGTCTGTGAATTTCTTCATATTTGTCAGGATTATTATTGTTGAGTCTTCTTGTTTTCATTAGGTGTAAAATTTCTTCAGTCATCCTATTTCTTACGACCCACCTTCTTTAATTTTGGAATAGTTGTTTCTGCAGCCAATCTGATTGAATTCTTTAACATTTCCCATTGATCAATCACACATCCTGGAATAATATCTCTAGATCAGACAATATGTCAAATCTGTTCTGTACTTCTATGTTGAATTTGTTTTGTATTTCCTTGTCATTACTCAAGGTACACAAATCATATTTAGTGTTTCATGTTATATACCTGATTTTCTTCAGCTTTATCGTCAATGTTCCTGTAAGTAGTCTGTGGTCACTATAACAATCAGCACTGGGAACTGGTTTTGCTACTGTTAGTGCGTTTTTAAATCTTCTGCTAATCAGAATGTAGTCAATCTGGTTTCTGATCCTGCTACCAGGACTCCTCCATGTTCATAATCTTCTAGGGTGTTGCTTAAACCAGGTGTTTCTACAATCGTTTCCTTTTTTCTTTAATCTTAAAATCTTCATCTATCTTGATGCCTGCTCCTGTCCATCTCGTTTCACACATCCCTAAAATATTAATTATTTCTCTTTGTATTTCTTGTTTTATGTTCTCTAATTTCCCGTCGTCGTTTAACGTCCTAACGTTCAATGTTGCTGACACAAAGTGAATGTTGACTAAGTGACAGATAGAGTGGCTATGGTTGTGTCTAGGGTATGTCCTTGTAAAAATGTTATGTTGAACACAGATTAACCAAGATGCATCACAACCAAACACCAGTCAGTGAACAAGCGTTAATTTGCGCACATAATATTCCTTTAATTCTGAATTAACACAGACACATGTAGCATATAAATCCAGGAACAATAATATATCTCCATCAAAATGGAACACTTCGAATAACACTGCCTCTCACGGCTACTAAATCTCGTCCCACACGACAGGTATACTAGCCTCTCTCTATGCCCGACTGTCACCGACCGTTAGGGTGTTTCTATTGAAATAGACAGAAATCCCTATCCAAGAGTTTGCCGACAGTCTCTAGAAATTATGGCTCGTTATAAGAATGTCTAAAGGGATGGTCCCGATAGAAGAGACTGGGATTCACTTGGTAGACAAAGGCAGAAGGTGAAGACCACTCGTGTATGTAGGAAGACCTAACACGAATGTCTAGTTTATCTGTCGGTGATCCTTCGTCATTTAATGATAAGCCCCCTGTTTTAAATACTTGCACGCACTCACGCACACGTCTTGCGTTCAAATGATCACGAGGGGAGTACGTTGGTACAAGTATAAAACAATAATACTCTTTAATAGTAAAAGAGAGAATGAAAATTGTTCACGTGGTGAACTATGACAGTTACATTTATGTTACAGGTACAAAAATAAAACAGTTTTCTGATGCTTAGCTAGATCGCATATCATCATTCACACCATCCAGACAGTGACACACTCAGACCACATGTAGACACAGAGTCACCTGAGATAATCTGATCTCGTTTAGGAATAGTGCTGGCTTTCGTTTGGATTTTGTCTTGGAGTCGACCCTGGCATTCGACAGGTGTACGATGCTCCTCCGGATTCCAGGTTCCGTCTCCACTAGTTTGTGGCTCAAAGTTTCGGTAACCGGACCAGTTAGGTGTCAGCAGTATCAGCAGCG
Organism: Cepaea nemoralis; assembly: GCA_014155875.1. NCBI lineage: Eukaryota > Metazoa > Mollusca > Gastropoda > Stylommatophora > Helicidae > Cepaea > Cepaea nemoralis. The sequence continues at coordinate 163,211 of JACEFZ010028268.1, read as the reverse complement.
AGGCTCCTTAAATCAAACAAACTGTTGCAGACTCCTTAGTGTCTTGACAATAGCAATGTGTCTGAGTGCTGGTGTTGTGTGTCTGTTGTGTATGTGTCAGATGCAGAATAGGAACAAAACATAGTTCCTCTCTGCTATTCTGTATCAAAAACAAAAGGCCAATAGCTCTTATCAGCTTGGCTATACATTGTATGACATGGTGATACAAAGTGACCAAGGGTCCAGAAGTGGACATCTAAGACCACATGGTCCATTGGGGTAAAACCAGTAGAAAAATCTTTGTTTGAAAAAGGCATTACAAACTGTACATGGCTGTAAAACCTGAAGTGACTCATATGCAATAATTACTGGTGCATTCCTTAACACCATGGTGAGGAAGTCCTGGGCAGCCAGGATGTTTCCCTAGATAGCTAAGGAAAGGCCAACAATAATTCAACCTAATCCCACATCAATCATTAGGCATAAAGCAATCAAGTGTCGCCACGAAGTCGTGAGGTATTATACGAGCTAAAAGATAAGAAGGCCAGCAGGCAAGCATGAGGGCTGAGATATTCCAGGCATTGGGCTTTAGGATGTCTCAGTTATCCCTTGTTGAGTTATTTACTCCCCAAATTCTGATTCCTCACCACATAGTATTTGCTTTGAACTTATGACCGTCAGTGTCGTGTAGTTCGGCATGGCGGTGAATCAGGGGTAAGCAAATTTATGTTTGAATATAAATCGCCCAGTAATATTGCTGGAATGTGAGAATCATGTTCCACATGTCTCTTCTACTTCTGCCCACATGGCAAAATCATGTTAGCATATTTTCAACAAAATATACACGTAAATACATTCACAAAATGCATATGAAAATAATCAGTAAGTTTTATACATTATATCTATATATTTTTATCTATAAATATATCTAGGCCTCACATGTTTTCTCTCAATGTCTCCCCTTTCAAATACCACGTGTCATAAATATACATGGTCGGGAAAGTTTGTGTTTTCTCAATATCAGAATATAAATGTGTACACACTTCTTACTATAATCATAATTATTATGTTACTACACTCACCCCCAGTCTTATTGCAGCAATTAAGATCTGTTTTGGTATAATCTACCAAGGATGCAATTGGATATGGCAGCTCACTTCATGTAAGGTCTGCCTGGCACAGCAGCTATGGTCGTTGTGAACCGGACGGAAGTTGTTAGTCACAATTTCCGGTGCAGCCGTACTAATAGCATATCGCCGTATTCCCGTTGCTAGGGAGTGACGGACCTATATCCCCAGTCATTAGACTTGATATTAATAAGGGTTGAAGACAGGGGATTTCCGTTGTGACATCATTTGAATAGATGACGTGAAACTACACGCTGTCCCCAATGCACTGTGTAGTTTTAGTGCAGAAAATATCTGCGTAGTCATTCTGACGTCATTATTAGTAATTTAGCTGCCGTACTGAATCCAGAATGTAAATTAGGAATTCCACTAACGTAGTAGTGGTGGTGTTTGCATAGTGATCTAGACTCATCCCGTCACATCTCAAAGTAACCCACTCTGGGTCTCGAATTCAACTCACTATCCCTGGAACCCACAGTGCGGAGTTATCTTCCGAACTCCGTCTCAATTCTTCACTTTCTCAGACCATGACCTTCTCCTGGTCCGGTCTAAACTCAACTCCCTCTCAGCTCGGAGTCCAAACATCATCTCAACTCCGTCAATCTTTTGTCCTCTCTTTTCAACAATTCTATCCCCCACAATGCTTCACACACAACACACAACCTCACTGCTCCAACTGTCTGCCTCACCAGCTGACTTCTTCTCAGCTCCCCCTTTCAATTACTGTCTTCTCATTTTCGCCCTCTGGGGGACTTACTATCCGCCCTATTTTATCTCGTGAACTGTTTATATTGTACGGCCACTCACCTTAATGCCAATGACCACAGGCATGTGTCACTACCCCACCCTCAAAAGAAAACATCGTTTTCAAATGTTGGGAGACTAAAACTTATTAAATATGTGACCCAGACACATTGCCTGGGTAGCCGTAAGTATAAATCCAACTTACTCTAGCTACCCCCTAAATAATACATCAAATGCTCATAGTATACTCCCATATTCCCCACACATACATACAACCATCTTTCTATCTTGTGTACCAATGCATGAACTAATACATCACATAATAATAATACCTCATAGAAAAGCATTATACTTATGTACCCGCAGGTCTATTAATATCTTCAATAACACACAAATCATGTAACGTTTCTAATAATGGTCCATGAATAAATGTCGAGGCGCTGCAATGCCTCTGTCTTCCCTCAACTATCTGGAGAGTTTGTGTACCGACCATATATAAGGTGGTTCTTTTCTTGCATCAACCAACCTCTGATTCCTGTCGATGCTGTGTCTACCCTTCATGTACCCATGCCTCGTGTTTCCTATATGTTTAAAACATATGTTTGCTACTCCTAACCCTGGTTCAGTGATGTCGCCAACACTCTTTTGAACTGCCTTAACTTTGCTATCTACATAATGTACCGTTACACTGGAGTCTCTGTTTCTCTTTATCACAATAATCCGTGCAGAAACTATTACTTTTCTGTGGAGCAACGATTGTCACCTTTGTGTGTTCCCCACACTTTACTCCTATAACTCCCCTCCTCCTGGCGAGTTTTTAACCATGAATTACCCTCGTAACTCCCCTGGCGCCCCTTTCTGTCTTATTATCTGCACCGAACTCTGAAGACGCCGTACACACACTCACTCGCTGTCCACAAGTTCACCTGACCTTCACCTTTGGCGCCTGTCTATTTTTCGTGAACAACCTGTCCTAAACAGCGCCGACTTATTGTCCGCTGTCCTCCAGACGGCTCTCTCAGCAGCGCAAAACCTTGTCTGTGTACTGTGAGTATAACCCGCTGTCCCCTCTCCCTCTCAGGGTGGGCAATGGTTTTACCTGTGGTGGCTTTGTTTTGAATTAGCTGTGGTTTGTAATCCTGTCCACTTGAACTGTCTGTCGTGTATTTGCCGCGCGCTGGCTGTTTTTTGATATACTGTGGTGGCCTTTCGTGAACTCTCTGCTAGCCAGTTCCCGCACAGGAGAAACCCCAGTGTTTATATCGTGGACACCCTTTCCCCGTCTACTCTCCCCACTCCGAGTAAGAAATGATATTTTTACCTGGTTTCTCGTGGACTCTGTATTAATTCTCCGACACTTTTGAAATGCTTTGTCTACTGAAAATGGTGTTTATTCTTGACAGGAGAGCCCTCATCATTGTTGTTGTAATTGGGCATCCGACTAATGTCTCTGATGTTAGTATTCTCTCTAATCGACGAGTTCACAGATAAACGGAATGACAACAATGTCTATGTTGTTCTTGATCGGACGAAGCCTCCCAGAAATCTTCTCTGACACAAAGTGAATGTTGACTAAGTGACAGATAGAGTGGCTATGGTTGTGTCTAGGGTATGTCCTTGTGAAAATGTGATGTTGAACACAGATTAACCAAGATGCATCACAACCAAACACCAGTCAGTGAACAAGCGTTAATTTGCGCACATAATATGCCTTTAATTCTGAATTAACACAGACACATGTAGCATATAAATCCAGGAACAATAATTCTCTAAGAATATATCTCCATCCCAATGGAACACTTCGAATAACACTGCCTCTCACGGCTACTAAATCTCGTCCCACACGACAGGTATACTAGCCTCTCTCTAGGCCCGACTCAAAGTAACCCACTCTAGGTCTCGAATTCCACTCACTATCCCTGGAACCCACAGTGCGGAGTTATCTTCCGAACTCCGTCACAATTCTTCACTTTCTCAGGCCACGACCTTCTCCTGGTCCGGTCTAAACTCAACTCCCTCTCAGCTCGGAGTCCAAACATCAACTCAACTCCGTCAATCTTTTTTCCTCACTTTTCAACAATTCTATCCCCCACAATGCTTCACACACAACACACAACCTCACTGCTCCAACTGTCTGCCTCACCAGCTGACTTCTTCTCAGCTCCCCCTTTCAATTACTGTCTTCTCATTTTCGCCCTCTGGGGGACTTACTATCCGCCCTATTTTATCTCGTGAACTGTTTATATTGTACGGCCACTCACCTTAATGCCAATGACCACAGGCATGTGTCAGTTGCTAATTTTAATGTCTCTGTCCTTGTCTTGCGATTATCAGTCTTTAAGCGAATCATAATATACTAGGCACTTTCAAAGATGTAGTTTGCCGTTGCTTTCCTCTATGGCAGTGACTATACTGGCCGGATGACCGCAATCATTGTCTCTCGAAAGAGATCCTCTCCCTGCCGTCGCGAAACTAGAGACCATAACCAACAAATACCTGTCGGCTGCCCTCAAAATTTCATCCACCACCTGCCTTCCGTGGCTGCTTTTGAACACTTCCAATAAACGAACACGAAATAACATCACATAATCCACAGGAAAACACTATCCACACGAAATCCGCAGAAAAACACTGAACAGCGTCTCCCCGAAGAACATCGAGTCATCTCGTCGCCATTGTACCTGAAGTGTGTATATATATATATATATATATATATATATATATATATATATATATATATATATATATATGCCTGGGTCTCTATATCTTTCAGTTAGTGTCCATAGTATATATATATATATATATATATATATATATATATATATATATATATATATATATATATATATATATATATATATATATATATATATATATATTGCGTTGTTAGTTAGTTTTCCTTCCATATATCATACTACTTTTTACCAATGTAATTGTTTAGCTTTCTCTTGTTCTTTTCATTATGATTATAAGTAGAATTTTAGAATCATTTTGTTCCCTTGATTTTTGTTTTGTTTTAGGTTAACTACGAAAATAGTCGCATTCAATTTCCCTTCGTCTTGTTGGTATATATGTATAAACAGATTTCAGCATATCACTAGATAAATATGGACTGCAGTAAATACCAATCAACAATTTCGTTAATACTTCTACTTCAACTTCTTCCATTACTTATAATGCTGATATTATAATTCCATCTGGCCCGGCTGTTATGTTTTTCTTCTTATGTTTGATAGCGTCAGTAACTTCTTCTTTTAGAACAGCTGGGCCATGTAAGTTACTTTCTTCTGTTATTTCTTCCATTTATCCATCATATAATTCTCTTATACACTCATTCCATCGTTTCATAATAACATCTTCCTCCATTACTCTAATTCCTGTTGTATTTTATTTCAAACAACCTGTGTTAACTCTTATTTTTTTTCCTGTGACTTGTGAGCTCACTGATATGTTTGTGCATATTGTGTGTATCTTTAATAACATTGAGTGTCAGGTCTTAGTCAGATATGACAGACCTACGATAATACAATAGATGGTTCTATCTGATTTCTGTTTAAGGATTCAAGTTCAACTGTTTCTGGCGGAGGAGCGCAATTGGAGGGCACAAGACTTAACATAGAGCGAGGAAATGCAACCTAGAGACTACATGTCATGGCAGCGCATACAAGGCCCTAAACCTTGATCGGCAACTTGTCTAGGAATGAAGCTCCGGCAGGCGGAAAGTTAGATCATTGCTTTGCCGTCCCGGCAACTTCTGCAGCTTGTCTTGTTCCTGATGTATGTATTGGTGTTACCTTTCCTCTGGAGTAAAATAGGCATGCTGAGACAGGGATCGTGCTGCATGGGCAAGACTTTGTCTCTACAATTTAGCCCAGCTTTTGTGCTATGGAGAGGTATAACTCAATCTCTGGTTATCTAGCCCATGGGTTGTAGTTATTGTGCTTTTTTTTTTGAAACACAATGTAACAAACTATCGTCTGTCAAGACGCCAATGTGCCAGTATAGTAAATCACAATAACATTTACTTCAATTACCTGACACTGCTCGTATAGCCAACTTTCTTTTGTCTTCACACATGTATCTTATTTCTATGTGCATCTTAATATACTTTTGTTCGTTATTTTTACGTTGTTTTCTTTGTCCTTCAAATGCAAGATTTTGCCAGTAATTTTTTTTAAGGGAGGTGGGGTGGGGGGGGGGGGGGGAGGATCTTAGCTATTTGGCTTCTATCCGTCGGGCAATAATTCTTGCTTTGTTTTAACGAAGAAAGTCTTTTAACATTTACCATTACACATTCATACCTCTTATTTTAGCTATAGCACTGCACCTATTTTTCTAACCACTCTTTATTGTTCTTGAATGTATTTATCATATTTCAGAACATCTTTATTAAGTCCCACTTCAATCTTAAATTTGTACACAAAGTCGTGCTTGATCAGACATTCAGGCATATCTAAATACTTTATTAAATATTATTAATAATGCTAAGGTAATCTTTATGTTGGTATCTAGTGGAATTTGTATTTATAATTCGTGCTACGGTAATCTTTATGATGTTATCTGGTGAAATGTTCATTGAAAAGTCGCATTAAGGTAATGCGACACAATTGCCAGTAATATCCTACATTTAAATATTGAGCATATCCAACTACTGGCAACGCTGATCGTTTTCATGGTATGAACCTAAGGCCTATCCACGTCATTGTTACATATTGACGTGGATAGGCCTTAGGTTCATACCAGAATACGATCAGCGTTGCCAGTAGTGGGTTGTGCTCAATATTTAAATATCAAATCCCGAAACAACCAAATAAATCAATATCCTACATTGCTTCCAAGCTTTAGATAGAAAACATGGGACTGTTGACCCCATGCACGAAGTGTTAAAAATACTATTTATGTAACCCTCCAGAAACTCGGCTCAGAGACGAACGTACATTACGTTGCTGAAGTAAAGTACTGACCTTAAACCCTCGGTAAGCTTGAACTAGTGGGTGTATGGTAGACAATGGTTGTTTGTCTATATTCCGGAAGAATGAAGTAAATATCGCGACCAAGCAGCGAAGGGCCACAATATTTGATTCCGTGAATACACACATACCCCGGGTAGCAGTATTCAACCCGTTGCATGTTAACTTCTCTGATAGAGAGATATGGATTATATTATATGTTGACAAATGATTGATAGCATGGATCTGTGGCATTGTATGTTTTGTTCTTTTTCTTGTCCACATGTTTGCTGATGAGGTCAAGAGCCAATCGTAAAAAAGAAATATATAACTGGGACACATTATAGCAAAAACATGAAGATGATGATGAAGAGGACGCATAATAAGAAGCAAATATGAAGATGATGATGATGGTGATTATGATGATGATGAATATGCTGGTGATAATGATTACATGGATAATGATGATGGTTTCGAGGATGAAGACGATTTTATTTATTACGATGGTAACGATGATGTTGATGATGATGACGATAATGATTATGATGATGTTGATGATGATGATGTGGTGTTGATGATGATGATGATGATGATGATGATGATGATGATGATGATGATGACAGTAGTAGTAACATCAATGATGATGATGGTCATGATGATGATGATGATGATGATGATAATGACAGTAGTAGTAAGACCAATGATGATGATGTCATGATGATGATATGATGATGATAATGATGATGATGGTCGTGATGTTGATGATGATGATGATGATGATGATGATGATGATGATGATGATGATGATGATGATAGTAGTAGTATTGACACCAATGATGATGATGGTCACGATGATGATGATGATGATGATGATGATGATGATGATGATGATGATTTAATGATGATGATGATCATGATCATGATGATAATGATGATGGTGGTGGTCGTGGGTGGTGGTCGTGGTGGTGGTCGTGGTGGTCACGATGATGAATGATGATGATGATGATGATGATGATGATGATGATGATGATGATGATGATGATGATGATGGTGGTGATAGTGATGATGATGATGATGATGATGATGATGATGATGATGGATAAGAAGTCGTAGAACAGAAAGAATAAGAGGGAGACGAATAAGGATAATAAGGTAACAAAAGAAACTAGAATAAGAACAAGAACAAGCATGGTATGAGAAACAAGAACAAGAAAGCCAAGAACAATGAAACGAACACAGAATTAGAATCATTGACAAAAACAAGAATAACACTATAAAGAACATGACAGACAAAAGAATTGGAGCTTGACATTTAATGGGCTGTGTGATAATAGTGGACTAAACACGACGTGAGAAAATCGTGTGTAGTAACAAAACATTGCACTTGAGTTATATAAACTATTTTATGTGAATAGCATTCATAGACAATGTGAATAATTAATCCACTTATTGTTAATGTATGCACAATGTGGTTATTATAAATGGGTGAGTGGCGTGAGGGTAAGTGAGTTAACGTGTAAGTAAGTGAGAGAGTGAATGAGCAAGCGAGCTAGCGAGTGAGTGAATACAGTAAGTGAGAAAGTGAGATAGTGAGTCAGTTAGTTCGTCATGGAGTGTGTGAGTTAGTGGTAACGTAAATAAGTAACTACAGATTGTCTGTATTCAGCCTCTCCAACATCTCTGAGCGCCAAATAATACTATATGTAAGAACGGTGTTGGTGACCTCCAAAGATCCCTAAAGTTATTATGCGTGGATACCGAACATATAATGTATGGTATTAAATTACATCAACGTAAAAAGCAACCAATTTTAATTTGGCCATCGTAGGAACAAATGCATCACCAGAAGATTGCAATGTTGATCTTCAGGACGTGGGACGCGCAAGTCTGACTGTATTCACATTGCTGTGGGTGACAAGGTTATTAAATTCGGCATGTGCTAATACTAGAAAAGTATAGACATGCAAGGAATACGAGAAAAGCTGTTTCAGTTGCATGAATACTAAACCTGCACACAAACAAGGGAAACATGTCACGAAACATTTTCCTGCCACGGATCTTTGATGTGATATGGCTATCACATTTTGTAGGTCTGGATTCATGGAGGGAAATGTGGTAAATGTGTCCCTCACATTAGCAAGAGAGCCTTGGCGTCGAAACCCCATTCCTACCGTAATCATGACATTATCAGCGCAGTTCCCCATCAACTTCGCTAAAGTGGCCGCTTATAGGAACATACTGAATTAGACACAAAGGTGTAACGATACGTGAGGCCACAGTGATGTGGTTGCTATGTTAGTTAGTTGCATAGCCTGTACAGGACGCTGCAGTCAACCTCAGCAGCTTTGGTTGCTGTGATGTTTGGCCAGGTTGTTGCCGGGGCCCATAAGGGAAGCAAAGAATAGCAACACTGTAGCCTACCACGCATGTCGTAAGAGGCGACTAAGGAGGCTTGATGGTTCCGTCGCCATGCTACTGAGTGAGTGCGTGGCGCGACACTGTGAGCTGTGAGTTTCGTGTAAAGTGCTTTTGAATCTGCCCAAGATTTTATTTCTGCATGTTCGGAGCGATGGCAGGTGGCTATGTCCCAGAGTTGACCAGTTTTTGCCTTATGCAGAAATGCGTGGCTGTTGGGCTTCTGGTTGACTGCCACTGCCAGTCGGTGAATGAACTGTATGTTCGTGGACTGTGTGGGTGAACATCTAGGAAACATCCAGATAGGGAAAATGACTGCCGATTCCATCAGAGATTAACTGGGTGTTTCGTGGGGGACTATTGTGTTGACATTCTTGCGGCGGCATTATGCACAGTGTATCTGTGCGGGCTGTTGGTTGTCGAGACTCCTGTCTTTTCCACTTTTCACATTGGGAAGTGGGGAGCGTTTTGTGTGATATTCACTGGCACAGAAACGGAGCATAATGGGGACGACCCGTTGCTGTGAAGTTGGAACTGCGACTAACTAATTAACTAACGTTCAGTAGTTTGCCTTTGATTTCTGGATGCCCCCCCCCCCCCCCATACCATTTCATAAAAAATAACAACGAAAGTCATCTGCTGCCAAATGACACTAGTCCTATAACATGGATTGCCATTCTCCGTAGCCCCATATAACTTCCACTGGAATCGGATCGATCATATCTGAAAGATGGGCCAGGAACTTCTGCACAAAGACGGATTTTCCACTCGCTGTTGGTCCCGCAATCAAAGTCTGCAAGATGATGTTTCCACCTAGGACTCATGACTATTTATAACCACCTACCTACCTTGTCACGTACTTTATTGGGTGCCCCGCCCCGCGTGTCCCCGCGGTAACCGCGGGCAAAGATTAAATTCATTTTCATGCAAGGGCATGCGAGTGGATAAGGAAATGAGCTTGCTGACATAGATAGATAGATGTGGCTAGATTTGGCTAGATAGCTAGATAGGTGTGCCTGTATTTGGCTAGATGACTAGTTAGATGTGGCTAGATATGGCTAGATGTGATTAGATGGCTAGACAGATGAGGCTAGATGGTTAGATAGAGGTGGCTAGATGTTGCTATATGTGGCTAGATGGCTAGCGAGATGTGGCTAGTTGGCTAGATAGATGTTGCTAGATGTGGCTAGATGGCTAGATAGATGTGGCTACATGCTAGATAAAAGTGGCTAGATTTGGCAATATAGCTAGACAGATGTGGTCAGATAGCTAGAACGATAAGGCTAGAAGTGGCTAGATGGCTATATAGATATGGCTAGATGTATCTAGATGGCTAGATGGATGTGGCTAGAGGTGACTAGATGGCTATATAGATATGGCTAGATGTATCTAGATGGCTAGATAGACGTGACTAGATGGATGTGGCTAGATGTTGCTATATGGCTAGAGAGATGCAACTAGATTAGGCTAGATGGCTAGATAGTTGTGGCTGGATGGCAAGATATATATGGCTAGATGTGGCTAGAGGCTAGATAGATGTGGCTAGATGGCTAGATATATGTGGCTAGTAGCTAGATAGATGTTGTTAAATGTTGTTATATGGCTAGACAGATGTGGCAATATGTGCCTTTATTGCTCGATAGGTGTGGTTATCTGGTTAACTAGGTGCTATTAGATGTGGCTTGATATCTAGGCAGATGTGGCTAGATGTAGATAGATGGCTAGATACATGTATCTAGATGTGACTAGAATGCAAGATACATGTAATTATATGTGACTAGATGACTAGATAGGTGTGGCTAGATGTGGCTTGTTCGATAGAAAGATGTGGCTAGACGGTTATATTGGTGTGTCTAGATTTGGCTAGATGTGCCTAGATGTGACTAGATGTGGCTAGATTTTGTTTGACAACCTAGATAGATGTGGCTACATGTGGCTAAGTGGCTTTATAGAAGTGGCTACACGCGGTTATAGACTAGTTAGATGTTGCTTTATGTGAGCAGGTGGCTAAATAGATGTGGCTAGATGGCTAGACTATGTGACTAGACCGCAAAATAGATATGGATAGATTTGGCTAGATGTGACGAGATAGCTAGATAGATGTGGCTAGTTTTTATGATGGCTAGACAATTGTAGCTACATATGGATATATGGCTAGATAGATGTGGCTAGATGTGGCTATGTGGCTCTATAGATGTGGCTACACCTGGCTAATTGGCTAGATATATGTAGCTAGATGTGGTTAAGTAGTTATATAAATCTGGCTATATGTGGCTAGATGGCTAGATAGATGTGGCTAGATGTAGCTAGATGGCAAGATAGATACGGCATGATGGTTCTAGGTGGCTAAATACATGTGGCTATATTGCTAGATAGTTTGGGCTTGATGTGACTATATAGATGTGTCTAGATGTGTCTAGATGGCTATAAATATATGGCTAGATGTGGCTATATAGCATGATGGGCAAGGCTAGATGGCAAGATATATTAACTAGATGTGGCTAGATGTAGTTACATGGCTAGATATATGTGGCTAGATGTCTAGATACATGTGGCTAGTCGTGGCTAGATAGATGTGGCTAGATATATGTGTCTAGATATGGCTTGATTTCTAGATTTGGCTTGATTTCTAGGTGAGGCTAGATGTAGCTAGATGGCTGTATAGATGAGGCTAGACAGCTATATAGATACGGCTAGATGTGGCCAGATGGCTATATAGATGAGACTAAATGGCTAGATTTGGCTAGACATAGCTAGATGGCTAGACGCCTTGGTGTGCGTGTTTGTGGGTAGGTGGGGTGTGTATGTGTCCCTTGGTGCGCGTGTGTGTGGGTAGGTGGGCGTGTTGTGTGGGTGGGGTGATGTATGGATAGGTGGGAGATGGGCCTCATAACATGGTAATTAGCCTTGTTTATGTTTACAACATTCATTTCACAATGATTATTTTTCTTCCTATGTAAATGTATAATGCTCTTGATGAACGAAAGACGAGTGATTGGAAGGGCCGAATGTAAGACGGGCCTGCGCAGCCCAATTTGTGACCCTAATAAAGTTGATTTGAGTTGATTTGATTTGATATATGTGGCATGATCGCTATGATATTTTTAGCTAGATGTGGCTAGATGGCTAACTAGATGTGGCTAGATATGTAGCTAGATGGCTAGATAGATGTGGCTAGATAGATGTGGCTAGATGAAGATAGATGTGGATCGATGGTTAGATACATGTAGATAGTTGACTTGATAGATGTGGCTTGATGGCTAGATATATATCGCCAGAAGTGGCTAGATGGCTATTTATATATATGTTTCTAGATGTGGCTAGATATGGCTAAATGACTATATAGATGTGGCTAGGTGGCTAGATAGATTGGCTAGATGGCTAGTTAGATGTGTCTAGATGTGGCTAAATGGCTGAATAGATGTTTCTAATTTGGCTGGATGGCTAGATACATGTGGCAAGATGGCTAGATAGATGTGGCTAGATGTGGCTAGATAATAATAAGTGTTTGATTCTCAATTATGTTTTATTTTCTCCAATAAAATAAACATACCTAATTCGTATTTGCTTTTTTTTTTTGTTTACAATAAATCAGGCAAGCGTTTGGCCACGATTTCATCTACTGGGAAGCGACGATGTTGTTGAAGCTGTAGCACGCTCGCGTTTTTACTTTAATTAACAAACAAATAATAGGTGCGTGACCTGCAGGAAATATTATTTCTGAAATTTGGCGCTCCTGCTACAAAGGTTGGCCACCCCATGCACTTGGGAGTTAGATTTACAGGTCGACGGAAGGAGAACATGTTGGATATTGGGCAGAGTCGCATAGAAGACAATCAATGGTGGAATTTTGTAAAGCAGACATAGGACAGATGATTTGGGAGGTATATGATCGCCTGTGACGCTCTGCATGACATTCGATGATGATGATACTGGAAGAACTTACTGGAATTCAACGTGTAACACCAAGGGATCGGATCCAGACTGCAGGGTAACTAAACAATCGCGGTTTATGGCTATTCTTCTAGGCTCGCTGTGGTGACTGTGGATGTGGAATTTATTACTTGTTGGACTTAGTCTTAGATTGGTGTTGATAGTTTTTTCTGAATCACAGTCCACGTCGGGTATCTGCGGGGACAAAAAGAAACAACTAATAACCTTTAGTAAATGTGGTAACGTGAAATTGTGTGTAGTGAAAGGTGAGTTTATATAAGGATCACAACACACATTTTCTATGACCTGTCTCAGAGTTGATAATTATATAGCTCTTCTTGTGCCGTCTAAGAGAAGGGCAAACAGCAGGAAGTCCGGTATTGATGGTATATGCAGTCACAATTGGAAACCGTTTAGTAATGCACTGTAAATGTTTCAGTAATCAGTGTGTGGCTGTGTGCGCGCGAACGCGCTCGCCTGTGTGTGTGTGTGTGTGTGTGTGTGTGTGTGTGTGTGAGTGCACGCGAATGCGTGCATGTGTACATGTATGTGCGTGCGTATGTGTGTGTATGTGTGTGTGTGTGCGCGCACCAACTGAGGAAATTTTAATACCTAGGGCTCGCAAGATAGCATCGCTATGGAAGAAATTAAAGCTGTTGGTGAATTAGGTATAGAAGTGATAACAAAAGTGTTGAATGATATCAATGACAGTGGACGTATATCTGATGATACCTTTAAATAGATTTGTATAATACAAACAAGGAAATTCGGTGGAACGCGGTGTAATGAAAATGAGATATGCAACTATGATACTAATGATATTTGGAATGAAAATAACAAGAATTACAATTAAACAATAAATCGAGTTGAACAATGTGGTTTTGTGGAACGTAAAGGTACAACCAATGTCTTATACACCTTGAGAAGATCACCATAAAGAATATATAAATGACTAACATCTATAGCTACGCTTTACTGGCTACATTGGACTCGAAAACATGATAGGATGGTGTACATTATAAACATTGTTGGTAAAGATCTGAGAATAAAAAAGAACATGTATTGACAACAAAGAGCAGATATAATGTAACATAAGTGGTTAGGCACGGAAGGTTGACTTACTCAGTGTACCCCCTTTTGCGAAGATGATCTTGAGAGTAAGTAGGTCTCATGAGGCATAATACAGGGAGATATATAACGTGTGTACTACAGGAGGCATGGGGAAGAGATACGATAACTGGGTATCTATTGTATAGAGATGCAAGAGAATATACTATGTTTGACATTGGTTTGCAATAATATCAAATGTGGCAGTCCTTATTGTGTGTTGTATTGGACGTCTTGATGTGCAGCAGTCTTATTGAGGCATGGAAGGTTCAGCAGCAGATAGTTTGTCACAGACAACATGTGAATTCAAGAAAGTTAAAATGCTTAGAAATAGAAGAGGGTGTGATCTACACGTGTTTACGGAATATTCTTGGGTTATGGGGCACATGGAGATGGTGATGGTGAATAAATAGCTTACGTGCTTATCAAATCATACACTTCTAATATGTTCGAATGCATGTTAATCATAATTACTTCATGTGATACATCTCATCTCATCACATTTTGTTTCTCTTGTACCCTGCGGTGTCAAGGTGAAGCTTAAACAGAGCGAGTGTCCGTTTATAGGCTCCATATATCGCGATACCCATGGAATCTGTTATTCCATGTGTACGTCGTTAACATGGTCGGCCTCTTCTTCTGGTTAAATTTTGTATGCACGTCATTGCTTGTTGTGGTAAACTTTTAAACTATTTAGCTTCCTGTTTTCTAATGAAATCCATCGTTGCTATAACCCCAATTTTAGTCCTGATTCCTTCATTTATGATTTGCTCTCTTCTTAATACATAGAGTATTCTTCACAGGAAGCTCATTTATGTTTTTGTAATGTTTCATTTCTATGTTGTCATCATTGTCTAGGTGTGACATTGGTAGGATAGAGTTGGTACGGAGATTGTGATGTATAGTGCGTTTTAGTATATACTAATACGTGCCTGTTCTTTAGTATTGGTGTAATTTGTCCAATAAGTTGATTTGCTTTATGACATCTATTGTCG
The DNA here is from genome assembly GCA_014155875.1 of Cepaea nemoralis. Classification (NCBI taxonomy): domain Eukaryota; kingdom Metazoa; phylum Mollusca; class Gastropoda; order Stylommatophora; family Helicidae; genus Cepaea; species Cepaea nemoralis. Next base: position 147,962 of record JACEFZ010028268.1, on the reverse strand, counting down.
AACAAGTGATATATCAGTGTATACTGACTGAGGCTTTATGTGCTTTGGATACAACACTCATTTAGAAGAGCTGGTGTTAGTAAATATATAAATTGTAGTAGGAAATATCAATACAGCAGATGTGGTATAATGAAGAGAGTAATTTGTGGATATATGGACTGCATCATAATAGAGGAGGAATACTGCACCAACTCGAAAGTCAGGGCAGGCTGAGAATATTGCAGTGGTAGATGTAAAGAGATGTAAAATAAAACAGCATCAAGTATTATTTTATGATAACAGTGGCACAACCATAGGAGATTGTAATATGTGCGATTTGATGTTGCAATGACTGTCCTCTTTCACATACAAAGGTTTGATAAAGGTTTGATAACTATGAAGAATAAGAATGGGGTTTCATTCACTCATTCATTCTGTAGCACGTCATTTGCAGCACCGCGGTCCCATAACAACCTTCCGGATAACTTCTCGGTTATAAGCAAGATATTCCGCGTCCGGACACCCATCTGGACACCATCTGCTACACCCTGCACCCATCTTCCCTTTGGATTTCCTCTTCGTCTCATCCAGGGCATATACCCCTCCATTTTTGTTCTCTCCAAGCTTTCATGTCGTATTAACGGACCAGAATATTTCAATTTTCTTTGTTTTAAGGTATTTAATAACCAACTTTCTTAACTCTTTCACTACCACGGGCCGAACTGGTGCCCCATTGGACGGACTGTAGTGGCAATTGGTAATTTTATCGACACAGAATGATCAGTGGTTTATTTGATACATTTCTGCTCCATTTCGGAATTTTAAGTTACAGTAAACTGAAAAGTCACACAACCGGAAAAGAGCTACATCATGGTTGTGCCGTCAAACATTTCTTAACATTGGAAGTTTGTGTATTTTCAGTTTTAAAGTTGTTTGTTTTGGTTTTTCACAGTGGAAACGCCCACCAGTATGCGTCCATGTAGAATGACTTCAGATCAAGCTAGATTATTGTTTGAAACTGTTTTAAACAATAGTGATTCCGATATTAGTGATTCAGACAGCAGTTTTATATGTGAATCTAAAGTTTTAGCACGTGGTGATAAAGATACTACTAGTTGAACTTCGTCTTCAGCTGAGGTGTCTGACAATGAATGTCCGTCTGACGATGAATGTCAGGATGTCACAATCACTTCTAAGCGCAAAGGAAAGCAAACAGTACAAAATAAGAATAAAACTGGAGGAAAAAACTTGAATCTACAAGCTTCTGCACAGCGTGATGCACCTATCCCATCACCATCGACATGGCAAGATGTGTCAGAAGGAGAAACAAACCCGAAGTTTGAGTTTGGTCCTCGAAGATCTCACGTCAACTCTAAACTGTATCAACTGCAAACACCTATGGATTTTCTCAAAGTGTTTTTTGATGATGACATAGTGGATTGTTTAATTAAAAATGTAAACAAATATGCAGAAAAGATCTTGATGCAGAACACTCCTAAAAGAAAACATTCTAGTCTGTTATCCTGGACCCCATTCACGAAGTATGAATGGCTGAAGTTTACGTCTGTCATTATTGCTATGGGACTTGATCCAAGACCATCTATCAAAGACTACTGTCTAGACAAAGACTACTGGCGAAAGCTCTGATTGATTATCTGCATTCCAACAATTTCAATTATACAGAGACACTGAATGTCAACCGAGTAGGCTTCCTTCCTGAGTTGAAGCATTTCCGACTTCAGCATCAAGAGATGAAGTGGTTTCTTGAAGGAGAAAGAATATTGTGTGTGGCATGGAGAGATACACAAGCTAAAAAACCATGCATTGTTGTCTCTACCTAGTCTGTAGTTGGAACTGTTGAGAGTGGATTGCGAAAGAGTGACACGAGCCAAGCATTTAATAGCATTTGTCGGTGTCAATAGGCTGTGTTTTTTTGCAGCACTCGAACTAAACGACACAGATCATCTTTTGTTTGCTCCGGCTGCACTAATAGACCACACTTGTGCGCCAAAGTTTGCTTTGCAGCCTATCACAAATAGACAGCCACATATAGTAAATAAAAACAAACAGACATGTATAAATATTCATTGTAATTAAATGTAAATCTGCCAAGTGTTTTCCTGATTTTTGTCTGAAAAAAGAAAAAAATGCATGATTCAGAATCTGCGGCAAAACTTCTTTTCGGATGATTGACTGGGAGCAATTGTGTTTATAGTTTAGAAAAGTGTTTTTTGTTCAGTAAATTCAACAAGATTAGCAGTGATCAGGATATTGGATAACAAAGCCCCTTTGGTAAGTGCAATGTTTCCATTATTTGTATCTCTTTTTAACAAATTATTTTAAAAGTTATATTATTATTTTATTATATTTACAACCTACAGTAGAAATTCCCCTACCAACATATTCCTTGTGCAATCCCCTTTATTTTGATATATAATACAACAATTCTGCTACAATTTTAACCATCTTCATAACATTATTGTGACACACCCCTACTTCAAGTTTTCTGCCATTATTATTTTTCATTTTGTGTGAAAAAGACCAAAACTTCCTTTTGGGTAATTTTAATGAGCAATACTGTTTATATTGTTGAAGACAATTGGTGATGGTTTGATTATTCAGTAAATTAAACATGATTAGCAGTAGAGCAGTCTAGATAACACATTATAAGTGCAATGTTTACATTAATTTTACTTCTTTTTGTCCAATTATTTTACAAATTGTATTATTTTTTTTAATTATATGTACAACCTATAGCAATAAATCTATTACCAACATATTCCGTGTGCAATCCACTTTATTTTGATATATAATACAACATTGCTGCTACAATTTTAACCATGTTCATAAAATTATTGTGACAGACCCCAACTTCCAGATTTCGGCCATAATTTTTTTTTTATTTTGTGTGTGAAAAAGACATGGTTCAGAATATGCACCAAAACTTCCTTTTGAGTGATTTTAATGAGCAATACTGTTTATATTCTTGAAGACAAGTGGTGTTTGTTTGATTATTCAGTAAATTAAACATGATTAGCAGTAGAGAAGTCTAGAAAACACATTATAAGTGCAATGTTTACATTATTTTTACGACCTTAATTTTAGTTGTTATTATTAAACCTCTCATTATTGTCATAATATTTGTAACCTATCAATTAATTATTACCACTGTCATGTTCCGTGTGCAATCCTCTTTAATTTGATATGTAATACAATAGATCTGCTACCATCTTTACCATTTTAAAAGCATTATTGTAGCACACCCTACTTCCAATTTTTATGCCATGAATTTCTGTTTGGTCAGGACCCAATGTTTGTTTGGTAGCGAAAGCGTATATTCAGATGTTGTCGTATCGATGCATTTGTTCTTTTTTATGTATCCAAGATATTCTTAGAACCCGTCTATAACATTTATATTCAAAGGCATGGATCAGCTGTTAGGCTTGTTTAGTAAGTGTCCAGGTCTCACAGGTGTATGTTGCAATGGGAGAGATCAATCAATCAATCATGTGCCATGCCAGAAAGCGTGGGCTGTCATGACTCGCCATTTCACTCGATCATCAGAGTCGTGGATCAGCTCAGTGTTCCTGTCTCGTCCACTGCCATGTGGCCAAGCCATCCAGGTATTTCCTCTCGATCTTCAGCTTGGTCTGTTCCCTTCGATCTTGCTGTTGTCACTAAGTTCTCCAATCCATTTCTTCTCATAACATGTCCAAAAAATTGTGACTGTCTACGTCTAATTTCTCTAATAAGTCTACGATTTTCATTTGTCTCCTGTAGTACTTGGTCATTTGTTTTTCTATCTGTCCATAGTACTCTTTACATTTTCCTCAGAAACCACATTTCTACAGCTATCAATTGTTTTTTCAGCTTGACTGCACATTGTCCAAGTTTCACATCCATACAAAAGAACAGGCTCTATGTACCCCCTCAACACTCATTTTCTCGATTCAATTGATATCTTTTTATTTGTCAGAATGTTTTTTATCTTGCTAAAGGCTACTTACGACATGGCGATTCTTGTTCTAATCTCTTCAATGCATCACAGATCAGACGTTATGACTGTTCCGAGATAATTGTATCTGACACAAGCCTGGGTTCACTATTAGTAAAGTGAGTATCCGTACAATATAAACAAGTTCACGGGGTGAAAGGGCATTCCCCGGAAAGGAAACATAAGAAGATAAACGGGGAAGGTTTTGGGGCAGAGGGCTGCAAAAAGGATTAATAAGACAGTGACAAACATTGTAGGGGACAGTTGAAGCTGAGACCGAGAGAGGGTCGGATCGTTTGGGACAGTGTAGTGTTGGGGAACCGACAGTAGAGGTCGGCGGAATAAGGAGAGAAACGACGAGCTGTGTTTTGTTCAGTGGAAAACAGTGGATTTTGGGACCCGACAAGTGTAGGTCGGTGGTATGAGACAGTGTGTTTGCAGAAGCAAAAGAAAAAAAACAGGCTAAAAGAGAACAAAGACAAGCTGAGAGAGAAAAGAGACAGATTGAACTCGAAAAAAAACGTCTACAAGAAGAAAAGTTAGCTTAAATGGAAAACACGCGTCTACAGGAAAAGAAAGAGACACAATTGAAACTAGAAATGGAAAAATTTTAATTTGAGACTAAGAAACGGTTGCCTCAGAAGATTAGAATTATATATAAAGGGGCAAAGTGACGAAAGGGAGAAGAACTTCGCAGTCGTCACAACGATTAAAATTGCCATATTTCGGACCGGGGGAATCTTGAAACTTATCTTGCGAGATTCGAAGCATCTGCGAAAGCTTTAGACATTTCCCGAAGGAGACTATGCTATTATACCGAGTGATACTGACGGGAAAGGTCCCAGATACCATGTTTAATTTACCTTTTGAAGAAAGAAAAATTATACTATTCTGCGTCAACGCTTGCTTACAAAGTTCCAACTAACTGAGCATGGATACAGAACAAAGTTCAGACAATTAGTGCCAGAGACAAATCAGGATTTAAGATTTTGTCAATACAGTGAAGAACACATTGAATAAATGGATGGAGCTTGCAAAAGTAGGGAAAGGGTTTTAAACGCTTAGTGGATTTGATGCTAAGAGACAAGGGATTATCATCGTCAATACAAACTTATGGCTTTCTTTGAAGAACGTAAACCAAAGGACATAGACACAATGTCCCTGTTAAGAAGACTACATGACTGCACATCCAAACAGTTCTTTGGCAACAAATTGATTGGAAATAGTCTGTGCAGCGTACACAAAAAAGTATCAGAATCATGGGATCAGACCCAAAATCAAAAAATGTATATTTAACACAAAGGGATGAGGGAAAAAGGACCCAAAAACAATGGTTTCCGTGGCAACCATTTTGGCAGAGCAGGACATTACCCCTAAAAAGGGGGAATTTTCAGAGACGTCCAAAAAGATATGTCGGGTATTGGAAATTTTGGGGGCGGAGACACAAGGCAGCACAGTGTGATGTACAATCGTCCAATGGGGCCCGCAAGTAATAAGGAAGGACATTATCTGTTTCAAATGTGACGGGGCCGGGGACATTAGTTATCAATGTACGATGGGGGATACAGAGCACTCAAATGTAGCGCATGTGATAGAGACAATTAATAATGAGAATTGTAGTGGGTGCAAACCTCTTTTTAAAAAAACGGTCAGCCCGGGCTTAATGTGCGGTCGCACAGTTAAAGCAGGATCAGCAGTGCCTGAAGGAGGAATTTTGAAGCTGCACCATGGAGTCGTCAATGATAGGCCAGTGTTAACAATTAGGGTTTCCGGATGTACTACGATCGGGATCAGAAAAATTTTTTAGACCCCTAAGATTACACAGGGAAAAAGGTTAGATGTATAACATTTAACGGGACGGTAGAAATTTTATCCATTGGCCATGATCACAGAAAAACTCCATATATCACAGGAAAAGTGATAACGGTTTCTGGACTCACCAGTGGCAGATCTCATCATTTGGGAAAAGTGCCACGAGTTAAAGAGTGTACAGAAGGGAAATAGTTTATTGGGACCAGAAACATAATTTAACAATAACGAGGTAATGACCAAAAGAAAACCCAAATTAGAGAGTATAGCTGAAGAAGAAGAGGCACTTGAAGCAGACACAGGGGCTGAGGACAAGGATAGTACAGCTGAGCAGGTGGGAAAGGATCTCAAACATAGCTTTAACGAATCCCAGAGAAAAGATACTACTCTGGACAAATTTTCCAAGGGGGTAGTAAGTAGAACATAGGAAATCAAAAAAGGGGATATGGTGCTTCGAAAGGAAAAAAATATTCTCACTCACAGTGTTTCGGATGACAAAAATACACGTACGCAAGGAAGAGTACCCTTAGTACTAGAGACCGATATACAAGAACAGCTCAGGATGGGGCATGTGCAGGGCACATAGGAGTAAGGGGTACGCAGCAGAGAGCAGGGTGCCCGGTATATTGGCCGGATCTGTAAAGAGGGCAAGCTAAACAGAGAATCTGTGAAAGGTGCAAGATATAGATAGGAAAGTGAAGTCTTCAAAAAAGTGCTAATGACATCACTGACCCCGGATTAGGGTAGCATACAGGTGTTGTAAATATATAGGGACCATGAGTGATAGGTACACAATAGTTGGTGTGTTCTTGAAGATATTAATAGACCTGTGGGGACACAAATATAATGTTTTTCTATGATATGTTGATTTTATGCGATGTATTAGCTCATATTGGTACACAAGATGAAAAGTTGGTTGAATTGATGTGTGGGTACTATGATTACTGGATGTATTACTTAGTGCGGGACTGGAGTGAGATGGAATACATACGGCTAACCATACAATGTGTCTGGGTTACATATTTGATATGTATTAGTCTCCCATCATTTGAAAACGAAGTTTTCTTTTGAGGAGGGGTAATGCACACGTCTGGGTTCATTATTGTTAAGGTGAGGGTCCGTACAAAATAAAAAAGTTCACGGGGTGAAAGGGCATTCCCCGGAAAAAGGGAAAAAAAAAGATAAAAGGGAAGGTTGTGTGGAAGGGGCTGCAAGAAGGGTTAATGAGACAGTGACAAACATTGTAGGGGACAGTTGAAGCTGAGACCGAGAGAGGGTCAATCGTTTGGGACAGTTGAGTGTTGAAGAACCCACAGTAAAGGGCGGCGGCGTTAAGGAGAGAACTCCGAGCTGTGTTTTTTCAAAGGAAAAAAGTGCATTTTGGGACCCGAGAAGTTAGGGCGGGGGTATGAGACAGTGCCGAAAGGGGGGGTTAGAGATAAAAATCCGCCTGTGGTTTTCAATAATAGGAATTCTAGAGACTAAGGATTAAAGACTGAGCCCGGGTGTCCGGCAGACATAGTGAATGAAGCTCTAGCCCTAGAGAGAGGGTCGGATAGTTAGCGGAGGCTTAGATCCAGAGTGGTTGGATCCAGTGAGGTTCGGACCGGGAGAGTTGCTAGTAAAACTGTCGGGGATAGATGAGATTAAGTAGGCCTTGCGAAGGCAGTGTTATTTGAGTTATAAGTTGTGATGAAGATATATTGTGATAGAATTATTATTCCTGGATTTACGTGTTGTGTGTCCGTGTTCATTCTCATTTAAAGGATATTATGTGCGCAAACTGACTCTTGTTCACTGACTCGCGGATGTGTGCTGCATTGGTGACTTGTGGTGTGAGATAGGTGGCAAGCTCTGCTTCCACTCTGCTGTGTGATAGTAGAAACATTAGACCCTATACATTATTATTATTAATAGGAGAGATACATGCTCTTAAAAATCTAATTTATGTAGGTATATCTGTCACACGCCATAATTTATTCAGTTGTTTTAATTTCTGAAGAGTAATATATATTTGTCTTTTAATTTCTTTCATTGTAACACCATAGTTGGTAATTTTTTTTTTTTGTTTTTATATCCTTTACAGAACGATCGCTGTCCAACACCCAGCATCTTTCAGCAGTATGTTTGATTTCTTGGCAAGATTACTCTCAGTAGTTTGTCATCGGCTTTCTGAGCGGCTGGCTCACATAACCCCGTAAGGAACCGATGCGATTCGACCCACTGCTGATTCTCACCGTCATCACGTTACCTAAGAGAGTATACGAGATTACGGAGAAAAGTCGCTAACCTCTAAGCCACGAAGCCTTAGTTGGTAATTAATATTCGAAATTTACAACCACCTCCAATTGTCCCTCATTAAAATATATTTATTTCTCCATATTAGTTTGTTATGTATGCATTACCTTTGTTTTTGTTATGTTAAATATAAGTTTGATTTTCACTATTCTGGGGGGAAGGTTTTCGTTTTTCCCATACCATTCTGTGATGTGGATAGTAATACTGTGTCATCAGCATATTTAATCTCTGGTAATTCATTAAACCCGATTTTTAGGGCATGATATTGCTCAATGATTATATCATCTTTGAAATTTCTCAATACATTTTTGGCATACAAGTTAAACAAATAGGGGGACATCACACAGCCCTGACGGAATCCTTGCTTGATGTCTCACCAACTATTATGACCCCACTTGATGGTCTTTTATTTTAAAATTGCATATCAAAAGCAGGACGTTGCAGTCAACACCAGAAATTTTTTAGTATTTTTTCATTGCTTTCTTAGCGATCGGCTCACATATCCTGTAAGTAACCAACGCGAGGCGATTCGCTGCCAAATCTCGCGCAGCGGTGTTCCTCACGTAAATATATGGGATTTCGGAGAAATTCGTTAATCCCTTCGCCAGGGAAAGAAATCTTGCTGGTCTAAATAGAGCATTTTCATCAGTTGTATTACATGTGATGGAAAGCCTATATGCCTCCTGATTTCCTAAAGGCGCTAATGTTTTACACAGACAAATGCCTTTGACTAATCCCCAAAACAGAGAATAGGGTTTTCATTACATTCTCTGCACATCTCTATTATTAAACGCATGCTGAGTATTGATCTCTTGTTTCCCCGTCCTTGTTTAAATTTTACGTTAATCTCTTCTTCGATTTCCTTATGAAGTCTTCCCATTATGCTTTTTTAGTACAATTTTACTTGCATGACTTGCATGATCAGGCCCAAAAGCTCTCTCTCTTCTCTCTCTCTCTCTTATATAATATATATATATATATATATATATATATATATATATATATATTATATATATATATAAACAATCAAACCCACATTTTGGCTGTTCTTAATTCCAGGTTAAGGTTACGTTCAGAAGTTTGCTATTGCTGTCTGAACGGCCAGCATCAATACCATTTAATAATAATAAAAAGAAAAACAACGTAAGGTGGACTGCTGCCAAATCGCCCACAGCTATGTTTCGGACGCTGGTCTGCGTGATTATGAACTGCGCCCTTAAGCCCTTAGACACGTAACCAATTAACAGTTGTATAGTTTTTGCATAATTTGTAGCTGCTCTATTTTGATATTAAAATGAAGATAGTTCTCGTCCAATCTTTTGAACCTATACCATGTGCTCATCTGTTTACACAATGCGTGATATGTGTGTATGCTTTCCTCTTCTCCCGCTTTAATTAGTTCAGCTGATATCTCATCATATCCAGATGATTTACCATTCATTCTTTAGGTTCTTTATTGCCCATGCAATTTCATCTAATGAGTTTTGAGGTTCTGTCTCTGCTGTCACTGATTCATGTATCTCATTCATATCGTCACGTTTTCATATCATCATGCCACTGTGGTATTCTTTCCGTATTTCTAGTATTTTTCTAGATTTTGTTAGGGTATTTCCCACTTTTCACATAAAACATTTTAAATTTGTTTAACATTTCTTGTTAAAACTCACTTCTTTGAACATTTTGTAATCTCTTCCATTCTTATGATATTGCTCTATTCTATTCAACAGTCTTGTAAATACTGGTTTTTGTCTTTTTTGTGTTCTTTCTTATTTCTCACGTTTTTACTGTTGTTATCGGGTTTTCCTCCCTTTTTGTTTCAGTTCCCTTCATTGTTTTGTTGATTTATTAATTGTAACGTGTTTGATGTAAACCATGGCTTGTGTTGCTTAACCTTGGTGAGAATCAGATCTTTGATTGTTGTTATTAAGATATCTGTAACCTGCCTGTCAATTCATCAGATGGATGATTGCTAGGGGTTTTTTGGGATTTCGCAGAAGGTAGTTTGCTTTCCTTCTGGGCAGTGACTGTACACGTCAGTGGCCATAGCCATTGTCTCTATTTCTGAGATCATCTGCCTATATTTTCAAGTGCAGACCATAAGCAAAAACAATCTGTCGGCTGCCCCCACACTCCATCCACCACCTGCTCCCATGGCTTAATGGGAAAAGGGGGAGTATATGCATTTAAACTTACGCATTCATTTTGATTTTGTATGTATAATGATTGTGTAGCACAGATATCAGATATTGATTGTATATTACAGGGGTGGGTTTAAAAGCACGCAAGGTGAAAACTCCCCTGGACTCTGTTAGTGTCAACCTTCTTTCTGTATAAATGTCATTCTCTCTTCTTAAGGTGTTTTGTCTTTGTTAAGTATCACATTATACTATGTTTAGGTATTTAACAATTCGGCTGTTGTACTTGGCGTATCTATGGGGCTGAGTGGTCTCGAGATATGGTGTCCGCCTCAAGTGCGGGGTTCAAGCCCCGTTAGAGCCGGGATGTTTTCACGTGGGCTTTTAGTAAAAAAATATCCTCTGGTCTCTGGGTAGTGAGACCCGGGCGCGTGTGTATTGTTGCGCACGTAAAAAATCCCTTGGCAGATGACTCGAAAAAGAAAAGCCTAACGGCGATGTCCGGGCAAAATTTCGAGAAATCTACTCAAAAGTATTTCAGAATCCTCACCTGTGCTACGGAGTTCGTGCACTGGGCTGAGATTCTCTGGACTCAGGCTTGAGTTAGGAGTTGAGCGGAGCACGTATGGGTTACACCCGTGTGCCGTGATGTTGATCCGTCGACTAAATAAACTAAACTAAACTTGGTGTATCTGACATACGTGTTTTAAATAGACGGCAGAGGTCTGGTTATTTGGTTATCACTCATCATTGTTAGTGATTATATCTAGATTACAGTTGTCTTGAGTGTTTGTTTTCATTATACTTCAATGTGAGTGTGAACATTACTTGTCCCTCCATCCATCATGTGCCATGCCGGTAAGCGTTGGCGGTCATTGTTCTGCCATCTCAATCACTCGATCTCCAGACTGTCGTGGATCAGCTCAGTGTTTCTGTCGTCGACCATGCCACGAGGACAAGCCATCCAGTGTATTGACTTCTAGGTCTTCCTCTTGGTCTGTTCCCTGTTGATCATACCTGTTGTCACCAAGTTCTCAATTCATTTCTTCTCATAAATGCCCAAAATATTTGAATGTCTGCGTCTAATATCTTCATCAGTTTACAATCTTCATTTGTTTCTTGAAGGGCGTGTTCATTGGGCTTTCTGGCTGTCCATGGTATTCTTTGCATTTTCCCCAGAAACCCCATTTCTACAGCCCTCAGATGTTTTTCAGCTTGACTGCTCATGTTGTCCCCCAAAAAATAAATGTTAGTGCCGCTCTGATTTGTTAGTTTAGTTTGTGTAAGATTAGTTTGTGCCTCACTGTTGCCATTACAGCCTATAGTCGACTTCACAAATTGGGTTTGAAGATTAGTAGCAACCTGTCTTTAGAATCCTGGATCTTATTTTTTTTTTTTAAAATTTCTCTGTTCTTTTTAGTTGGGGAAAGGTGTGAGCCTGTTGATCTGGCATGCTAGTTAAGTGACCAGCATAGCGAATCTGATTTTTCATTAGTATAGTGTGGAACGCCGTTCTCTATGGCAGAGGGGGTTACACCACTTTCTCCGTAATCTCGTTTATCACGCAGTCTTGTAGCGGGCGAGAACTGGGAGCGGCTCTACCCCCGCTGGTGACTTGCCGGGATAACTGAGCCGGCCGCTCAGAAAGCAATGGCACACTACTGAGCGTAATCTTGCCAAGAAATCAACAGACAGCTGAAAGATGCTGCTGTTGACAGCGATGTCCTGTAAAGTATATGCGAATTTAAAATTAAAAAAAAAAGTGTGCATACTGGACATGGACGCTCTTTCTATGACTTCAGTGTCTGGCAATCTTGTCTTGCCATTTATTTTTCAGTAGCTTCCTATGGCAGACTGTGTGGAAGTGGATTAATTTCTTATATATATATTATATATTATATATATATATATATATATAATATATTATAATATATATATATATATATATATATATATATATATATATATGAGAAAGAAAGAAAGATAGAAAGAAGAAAGAAAGAAAGAAAGAAGAAAGAAAGAAAGAAAGAAAGAAAGAAAGAAAAAGAAAGAAAAGAAAGAAAGAAAGATTAATTAAAAGCAATAAATATGAAATTTACTGGAAGGTGCCCGTCGGCGGAAAGGACAAATAAACATAAATGGACAGACCTGGTCATCTGCACGAACAGAGCCAAACAGGGGACGATCAGTAAGCACCAGCGGTAGAGAAGGCCAAAGCCAAATCATGGCTGCCATGTCGATACAATCGTAACCCAGGATCAATCTATTAAAACACATGGGACGCCATGTTATGTTTCATTAAAGGACATTAATTGTAATGTGTTCTGTATTCTCTCTGTGAGGGGGCGGCGGCTCAACACTCGCCCTACCAGCCCCCTATATATATATATATAATTTTTAATTTTTATTTTTTTTTAAAAAAAATTATTTAAGTTTAAAGGGTTTTAGGGGTTTGGGGTGTTAGTAAATATATAAATTGTAGTAGGAAATATCAATACAGCAGATGTGGTATAATGAAGAGAGTAATTTGTGGATATATGGACTGCATCATAATAGAGGAGGAATACTGCACCAACTCGAAAGTCAGGGCAGGCTGAGAATATTGCAGTGGTAGATGTAAGAAGATGTAAAATAAAACTGCATCAAGTATTATTTTATGATAACAGTGGCACAACCATAGGAGATTGTAATATGTGCGATTTGATGATTCAATGACTGTCCTCTTTCACATACAAAGGTTTGATAAAGGTTTAATAACTGTGAAGAATAAGAATGGGGTTTCATTCACTCATTCATTCTGTAGCACGTCATTTGCAGCACTGCGGTCCCATAACAACCTTCCGGATAACTTCTCGGTTATAAGCAAGATATTCCGCGTCCGGACACCCATCTGGACACCATCTGCTACACCCTGCACCCATCTTCCCTTTGGATTTCCTCTTCGTCTCATTCAGGGCATATACCCCTCCATTTTTGTTCTCTCCAAGCTTTCATGTCGTATTAACGGAAAAGAATATTTCAATTTTCTTTGTTTTAAGGTTTTTAATAACCAACTTTCTTAACTCTTTCGTTACCACGGGCCAATCTGGTGCCCCATTGGACGGACTGTAGTGGCAATTGGTAGTTTTATCGACACAGAATGATCAGTGGTTTATTTGATACATTTCTGCTCCATTTCCGAATTTTAAGTTACAGTAAACTGAAAAGTCACACAACCGGAAAATAGCTACATCATGGTTGTGCCGTCAAACATTCGTTAACATTGGATTTGTGTGTATTTTCAGTTTTAAAGTTGTTTGTTTTGGTTTTTCACAATGGAAACGCCCACCAGTATGCGTCCATGTAGAATGACTTCAGATCAAGCTAGATTATTGTTTGAAACTGTTTTAAACAATAGTGATTCCGATATTAGTGATTCAGACAGCAGTTTTATATGTGAATCTAAAGTCTTAGCACGTGGTGATAAAGATACTACTAGTGGAACTTCGTCTTCAGCTGAGGTGTCTGACAATGAATGTCCGTCTGACAATGAATGTCAGGATGTCACAATCACTTCTAAGCGCAAAGGAAAGCAAACAGTACAAAATAAGAATAAAACTGGAGGAAAAAATCTTGAATCTACAAGCTTCTACACAACATGATGCACCTATCCCATCACCATCGACATGGCAAGATGTGTCAGAAGGAGAAACAAAACCGAACTTTGAGTTTCGTCCTCGAAGATCTCAGTCAACTCTAAACTGTATCAACTGCAAACACCTATGGATTTTCTCAAAGTGTTTTTTGATGATGACATAGTGGATTGTTTAATTAAAAATGTAAACAAATATGCAGAAAAGATCTTGATGCAGAACACTCCTAAAAGAAAACATTCTAGTCTGTTATCCTGGACCCCATTCACGAAGCACGAATGGCTGAAGTTTACGTCTGTCATTATTGCTATGGGACTTGATCCAAGGCCATCTATCAAAGACTACTGTCTAGACAAAGACTTCTGGCGAAAGCTTTGACTGATTATCTGCATTCCAACAATTTCAATTATACAGGGACACTGAATGTCAACCGAGTAGGCTTCCCTCCTGAGTTGAAGCATTTGCGACTTCAGCATCAAGAGATGAAGTGGTTTCTTGAAGGAGAAAGAATATTGTGTGTGGCATGGAGAGATAAAAAAGCTAAAAAATAACATGCATTGTTGTCTCTACCAAGTCTGTAGTTAGAACTGTTGAGAACGGATTGCGAAAGAGTGACACGAGCCAAGCATTTAATAGAATTTGTCGGTGTCAATAGAGACTGCGTTTTTTGCAGCACTCTAACTAAACGACACAGATAATCTTTTGTTTGCTCCGGCTGCACTAATAGACCACACTTGTGCGCCAAAGTTTGCTTTGCAGCCTATCACAAATAGACTGCCACATATAGTAAATAAAAACAAACAGACATGTGTAAATATTCATTGTAATTAAATGTAAATCTGCCAAGTGTTTTCCTAATTTTTGTCTGAAAAAAGAAAAATACATGATTCAGAATCTGCGTCAACACTTCTTTTCGGATGATTGATTGGGAGCAATTGTGTTTATAGTTTAGAAAAGTGATGTTTATTCATTAAATTCAACAGGATTAGCAGTGATCAGGATATTGGATACCAAAGCCCCCTTGGTAATTGTAATGTTTACATTATTTTTACCTCTTTTTAACAAATTATTTTAAAAGTTATATTATTATTTTTATTATATTTACAACCTACAGCAGACATTCCCCTACCAACATATTCCTTGTGCCTTCCCCTTTATTTTTATATATAATACAACAATTCTGCTACAATTTTAACCATCTGCATAATATTATTGTGACACACACCTACTTCAAGTTTTCTGCCATTATTATTTTTCATTTTGTGTGAAAAAGACCAAAACTTCCTTTTGGGTAATTTTAATGCTGTTTATATTGTTGAAGACAAGTAGTGATGGTATGATTGATCAGTAAATTAAACATGATTTGCAGTAGAGCAGTCTAGAAAACACATTATAAGTGCAATGTTTACATTATTTTTACTTCTGTTTGTTCAATTATTTTACAAATTATATTATTTTTTAAATTATATTTACAACCTATAGCAATAAATCTATTACCAACATATTCCTTGTGCAATCCCCTTTATTTTGATATATAATACAACATTGCCGCTACAATTTTAACCACGTTCATGACATTATTGTGACAGACCCCAACTTCCAGATTTCGGCCATAATTTTTTTTCCATTTTTGTGTGTGAAAAAGACATGGTTCAGAATATGCACCAAAACTTCCTTTTGGGTGATTTTAATGAACAATACTGTTTATATTCTTGAAGACAAGTGGTGTTTGTTTGATTATTCAGTAAATTAAACATGATTACTAGTAGAGAAGTCTAGAAAACACATTATAAGTGCAATGTTTACATTATTTTTACCTCTTTAATTATAGTTGTTATCATTAAACCTCTTATTATTGTCATAATATGTGTGACCTATCTATTAATTATTAACACTGTCATGTTCCGTGTGCAATCCTCTTTAATTTGATATGTAATACAATAGATCTGCTATAATCTTTACCAGTTTAAAAGCATTATTGTAGCACACCCCTACTTCCAATTTTCTGCCATGAATTTCTGTTTGGTCAGGACCCAATTTTTGTTTGGTAGCGAAAGAGTATATTCAGATGTTGTCGTATCGATGCATTTGTTCTTTTTTTTTTTATGTATCCAAGATATTCTTAGAACCCGTCTATAACATTTATATTCAAAGGAATGGATCAGCTGTTTAGCTTGTTTAGTAAGTGTCCAGGTCTCCCACGTGTATGTTGCAATGTGAGAGATCAATCAATCAATCATGTGCCATGCCAGAAAGCATGGGCTGACATGACTCGCCATTTCACTCGATCATCAGAGTCGTGGATCAGCTCAGTGTTCCTGTCTCGTCCATGCCATGTGGCCAAGTCATCCAGGTATTTTTCTCTCGATCTTCAGCTTGGTCTGTTCCCTTCGATCGTGGCTGTTGTCACTAAGTTCTCCAATCCATTTCTCTTCTCATAACATGTCCAAATATTTGTGACTGTCTACGTCTAATTTCTCTAATAAGTCTACGATTTTCATTTGTCTCCTGTAGTACTTGGTCATTGGTTTTTCTATCTGTCCATGGTACTCTTTACATTTTCCTCAGAAACCACATTTCTACAGCCATCAAATGTTTTTCAGCTTGACTGCACATTGTCCAAGTTTCACATCCATACAAAAGAACAGGCTCTATGTACCCCCTCAACACTCATTTTCACGTTTCAATTGACATCTTTTTATTGGTGAGAATGTTTTTCATCTTGCTAAAGGCTACTTTCGCCATGGCGATACTTGTTCTAATCTCTTCAAGGCATCTCAGATCAGACGTTATGATTGTTCCGAGATAATTGTATCTGACACATGCCTGGGTTCACTATTAGTAAGGTGAGTGTCCGTACAATATAAACAAGTTCACGGGGTGAAAGAGCATTCCCCGGAAAAGAAACATAAGAAGATAAACGGGGAAGGTTTTGGGGCAGAGGACTGCAAGAAGGATTAATAAGACAGTGACAAACATTGTAGGCGACAGTTGATGCTGAGACAGAGAGAGCGTCGGATCGTTTGGGATAGTTGAGTGTTGGGGAACCGACAGTAGAGGTCGGCGGAATAAGGAGAGAACTCCGAGCTGTGTTTTGTTTAGTGGAAAACAGCGGATTTTGGGACCCGACAAGTGTAGGTCGGTGGTATCAGACAGTGTGTTTGCAGAAGCAAAAGAACAAAAACAGGCTGAAAGAGAACAAAGACAAGCTGAGAGAGAAAAGAGACAGATTGAACTCGAAAACAAACGTCTACAAGAAGAAAAGTTAGCTTAAATGGAAAACACGCGTCTACAGGAAGAGAAAGAGACACAATTGAAACTAGAAATGGAAAATTTCAATTTGAGACTAAGAAACGGTTGCACTCAGAAGATTAGAATTATCATATAAGGGTCAAAGTGACGAAGGCAGAAGAACTTCGCAGTCGTCACAACGATTAAAATTGCCATATTTTACGGACCGGGGCAATCTTGAAGCTTATCTTGCGAGATTCGAAGCATATGCGAACGCTTTAGACATTCCAGAAGGAGACTATGCTATTATACCGAGTGAGTACTGACGGGAAAGGTCCTAGATACCATGTTTAATTTACCTTTTGAAGAAAGAAACAATTATACTATTCTGCGTCAACGCTTGCTTACAAAGTTCCAACTAACTGAGCATGGATACAGAACAAAGTTCAGACAATTAGTGCCAGAGACAAATCAGGAGTTTAAGATTTTGTCAATACAGTGAAGAACACATTGAATAAATGGATGGAGCTTGCAAAAGTAGGGAAAGGTTTTAATCGCTTAGTGGATTTGATGCTAAGAGACAAGGTATTATCATCGTAGCAATACAAACTTAGTGGCTTTCTTTGAAGAACGTAAACCAAAGGACATAGACACAATGTCCCTGTTACGGCAAGACTACATGACTGCACATCCAAACAGTTCTATTGGCAGACAAATTGATATGGAAATAGTCTGTGCAGCGTACACGAAACAGTATCAG
Organism: Cepaea nemoralis; assembly: GCA_014155875.1. Lineage (NCBI taxonomy): Eukaryota > Metazoa > Mollusca > Gastropoda > Stylommatophora > Helicidae > Cepaea > Cepaea nemoralis. The sequence continues at coordinate 130,124 of JACEFZ010028268.1, read as the reverse complement.
AATCATGGGATCAGACCAAGATCAAAAAGTGTATATTTAACACAAAGGTATGAGGAACAAGGACCTAAAGACAATGGTTTCCGTGGCAACCATTTTGGCAGAGCAGGACATTACCCATACAAAAGGGGGAATTTTCAGAGACGTCCAAATAGATATGTCGGATATTGGAATTCTGGGAGCCGGAGACACAAGGCAGCACAGTGTGATGTACAATCGTCCAATGGGCCAGCAAGTAATAGGAGGAAGGACATTATCTGTTTCAAATGTGACGGGACCGGGCACATTAGTTATCAATGTACGATGGGGGATACAGAGCACTCAAATGTAGCGCATGTGATAGAGACAATTAATAATGAGAATTGTAGTGGATGCAAACCTCTTTTTGAAAAAGACGGTCAGCCGGTCTTAATGTGCGGTCGCACAGTTAAAGCAGGATCAGCAGTGCCTGAAGGAGGAATTTTGAAGCTGCACCATGGAGTCGTCAATGATAGGCCAGTGTTAACAATTAGGGTTTCCGGATGTACTACGATCGGGATCAGAAAAAGTTTTGTAGACCCCTAAGATTACACAGGGAAAAAGGTTAGATGTATAACATTTAACGGGACGGTAGAATTCTATCCATTGGCCATGATCACAGCAAAAACTCCATATATCACAGGAAGAGTGATAACGAGTGTTCTGGACTCACCAGTGGCAGATCTCATCATTTGAAATGTGCCACGAGTTAAAGAGTGTACAGAAGAGGAAGTAGTTTATTGGGACCAGAAACATAATTTAAGCAATAACGAGGTAATGACCAAAAGAAAACCTAAATTAGAGAGTATAGCTGAAGAAGAAGAGGCACTTGAAGCAGACACAGGGACTGAGGACAAGGATAGTACAGCTGAGCAGGTGAGAATGGATCTCAAACATAGCTTTAACGAATCCCAGAGAAAAGATACTACTCTGGACAAATGTTTCCAAGGGTGTAGTAACGTAGAACATAGGAAATCAAAGAAGGGTATATGGTGCTTCGAAAGGAAGAACAATATTCTCACTCACAGTGGTTCGGATGACAAAACTACACGTACGCAAGGAAGAGTACCCTTAGTACATAGAGACCGATATACAAGAACAGCTCAGGATGGGGCATGTGCAGGGCACATAGGAGTAAGGCGTACGCAGCAGAGAGCAGGGTGCCAGGTATATTGGCCAGGATTCTGTAAAGAGAGCAAGCTAAACAGAGAATCATGTGGAATGGTGCAAGATATAGATAGGAAAGTGAAGTCAGTTCAAAAGAGTGCTAATGACATCACTGACCCAGGATTAGGGATAGCATACAGGTGTTGTAAATATATAGGGACCATGAGTGATAGGTACACAAGTAGTTGGTGTGTTCTTGAAGATATTAATAGACCTGTGGGTACACAAATATAATGTTTTTCTATGATATGTTGATTATTATGCGATGTATTAGCTCATGCATTGGTACACAAGATGAAAAGTTGGTTGAATTGATGTGTGGGTACTATGATTACTGGATGTATTACTTAGTGCGGTAGCTGGAGTGAGATGGAGTTATACATACGGCTAACCATACAATGTGTCTGGGTTACATATTTGATATGTATTAGTCTCCCATCATTTGAAAACGAAGTTTTCTTTTGAGGAGGGGGATAATGACACACGTCTGGGTTCATTATTGTTAAGGTGAGGGTCCGTACAATATAAACAAGTTCACGGGGTGAAAGGGCATTCCCCGAAAAGGAAACATAAGAAGATAAACGGGGAAGGTTGTGTGGAAGTAGGGCTGCAAGAAGGGTTAATGAGACAGTGACAAACATTGTAGGGGACAGTTGAAGCTGAGACCGAGAGAGGGTCGAATCGTTTGGGACAGTTGAGTGTTGAAGAATCGACAGTAGAGGTCGGCGGCGTTAAGGAGAGAACTCCGAGCTGTGTTTTGTTCAATGGAAAACAGTGCATTTTGGGACCCGAGAAGTGTAGGTCGGTGGTATGAGACAGTGCCGAATAGGGGAGTTAGAGATAAAACTCCGCCTGTGGTTTTCAATAATAGGAATTCTGAGACTAAGGATTAAAGACTGAGCCCGGGTGTCGGCAGACATAGTGAATGAAGCCTAGCCCTAGAGAGAGGGTCGGATAGTTAGCAGAGGCTTAGATCCAGAGTGATTGGATCCAGTGAGGTCGGACCGGGAGAGTTGCTAGTAAACTGTCGGGATAGATGAGATTAAGTAGGCCTTGCGAAGGCAGTGTTATTTGAGTTATAAGTTGTGATGAAGATATATTGTGAGAGAATTATTATTCCTGGATTTACGTGTTGTGTGTCCGTGTTCATTCTCATTTAAAGGATATTATGTGCGCAAACTGACTCTTGTTCACTGACTCGCGGATGTGTGCTGCATTGGTGACTTGTGGTGTGAGATAGGTGGCAAGCTCTGCTTCCACTCTGCTGTGTGATAGTAGAAACATTAGACCCTATACATTATTATTATTAATAGGAGAGATACATGCTCTTAAAAATCTAATTTATGTAGGTATATCTGTCACACGCCATAATTTATTCAGTTGTTTTAATTTCTGAAGAGTAATATATATTTGTCTTTTAATTTCTTTCATTGTAACACCATAGTTGGTAATTTTTTTTCCTTTGTTTGTATATCCTTTACAGAACATCGCTGTCAACACCAGCATCTTTCAGCTGTATGTTGATTTCTTGGCAAGATTACTCTCAGTAGTTTGTCACTGCTTTCTGAGCGGCTGGCTCACATACCCCGTAAGAAACCGATGCGATTCGACCCACTGCTGATTCTCACCGTCATCACGTTACCTAAGAGAGTATACGAGATTACGGAGAAAAGTCGCTAACCTCTAAGCCACGAAGCCGTTAGTTGGTAATTAATATTCGAAATTTACAACCACCTCCAATTGTCCCTCATTAATATATATTTATTTCTCCATATTAGTTTGTTATGTATGCATTACCTTTGTTTTTGTTATGTTAAGATATAAGTTTGATTTTCACTATTCTGGGGGTAAGGTTTTCGTTTTTCCCATACCATTCTGTGATGTGGATAGTAATACTGTGTCATCAGCATATAGAATCTCTGGTAATTCATTAACCATCGATTTTTAGGGCATGATATTGCTCAATGATTATATCATCTTTGAAATTTCTCAATACATTTTTGGCATACAAGTTAAACAAATAGGGGGACATCACACAGCCCTGACGGAATCCTTGCTTGATGTCTCACCAACTATTATGACCCCACTTGATGGTCTTTTATTTTAAAGTTGCATATCAAATGCAGGACGTTGCAGTCAACACCAGCATTTTTCAGTAGTTTGTCATTGCTTTCTTAGCGATCGGCTCATATACCCTGTAAGTAACCAACGCGAGGCGATTCGCTGCCAAATCTCGCGCAGCGGTGTTCCTCACGTAAATATATGGGATTTCGGAGAAATTCGTTAATCCCTTCGCCAGGGAAAGAGATCTTGCTGGTCTAAATAGAGCATTTTCATCAGTTGTATTACATGTGATGGAAAGCCTATATGCCTCATGATTTCCTAAAGGCGCTAATGTTGTACACAGACAAATGCCTTTGACTAATCCCCAAAACACGAGAATAGGTTTACATTACATTCTCTGCACATCTCTATTATTAAACGCATGCTGAGTATGTGATCTCTTGTTCCTCGTCCTTGTTTAATTTCACGTTAATCTCTTCTTCGATTTCCTTATGAAGTCTTCCCATTATGCTTTTGAGTACAATTTTACTTGCATGACTTGCATGATCAGGCCAACAGCTCTCTCTCTCTCTCTCTCTCTCTCTCTCTCTCTCTCTCTCTCTCTCTATATATATATATATATATATATATATATATATATATATATATATATATATATATATATAACAATCAATCCCACATTTTTGGCTGTTCTTAATTCCAGGTTAAGGTTACGTTCAGAAGTTTGCTATTGCTGTCTGAACGGCCAGCATCAATACCATTTAATAATAATAAAAAGAAAACCAAGCGTAAGGTGGACTGCTTGCCAAATCGCCCACAGCTATGTTTCGGACGCTGGTCTGCGTGATTATGAACTGCGCCGTTAAGCCCTTAGACACGTAACCAGGTAACAGTTCTATAGCTGTTGCATAATTTGTAGCTGCTCTATTTTGATATTAAAATGAAGATAGTTCTCGTCCAATCTTTTGAACATATACCATGTGCTCATCTGTTTACACAATGCGTGATATGTGTGTATGCTTTCCTCTTCTCCCGCTTTAATTAGTTCAGCTGATATCTCATCATATCCAGATGATTTACCATTCATTCTTTAGGTTCTTTATTGCCCATGCAATTTCATCTAATGAGTTTTGAGGTTCTGTCTCTGCTGTCACTAGTTCATGTATCTCATTCATATCGTCACAGTTATTCATATCATACATGCCACTGTGGTATTCTTTCCGTATTTCTAGTATTTTTCTAGATTTTGTTAGGGTATTTCCCAACTTGTCACATAAAACATTTAATTAGGTTGAACATTTCTTGTTAAATACATCACTTCTTTGAACATTTCGTAATCTCTTCCATTCTTATGATATTGCTCTATTCTATTCCAACAGTCTTGTAAATACTGGTTTTTGTCTTTTCTTGTGTTCTTTCTTATTTCTCATGTTAAAGATGTACTCTATACTGTTGTTATCGGGTTCTCCTCCTTTCTGCTTCAGTTCCCTTCATTGTTTTGTTGATTTATTAATTGTAACGTGTTTGATGTAATCCATGGCTTGTGTTGCTTAACCTTGGTGAGAATCAGATCTTTGATTGTTGTTATTAAGATATCTGTAACCTGCACTGTCAATTCATCAGATGGCATGATTGCTAGGGTTTCTTAGCAGTTTCGCAGAAGGTAGTTTGCTTTCCTTCTGGGCAGTGACTGTACACGTCAGTGGCCATAGCGATTGTCTCTACTGCTGAGATCATCTGCCTATAGTCTCAGAGTGCAGACCATAAGCAACAACAATCTGTCGGCTGCCCTCACACTCCATCCACCACCTGCTCCCATGGCTTAATGGAAATGGGGTAGTATATGCATTTATAACTTACGCATTCATTTTGATTTATGTATGTATAATGATTGTGTAGCACAGATAGTCAGATATTGATTGTATATTACAGGAGTGGTTAATAGCACGCAAGGTGAAAGCTCCCCTGGACATCTGTTAGTGTCAACCTTCTTTCTGTATAAGTGTCAGTTCTCTCTTCTTAAGGTGTTTTGTCTTTGTTAAGTATCACATTATACTATGTTTAGGTATTTAACAATTCGGCTGTTGTACTTGGCGTATCTATGGGGCTGAGTGGTCTCGAGATATGGTGTCCGCCTCAAGTGCGGGGTTCAAGCCCCGTTGAGAGCCGGGATGTTTTCACGTGGACTTCTAGTAACAAAATATCCTCTGGTCTCTGGGTAGTGAGACCGGACGCCAGTGTGTATTGTTGCGCACGTAAAACATCCCTTGGCAGATGACATCGAAAAAGAATAGCCTAACGGCGATGTCCGGGCAAAATTTCGAGAAATCTACTCAAAAGTATTTCAGAATCCTCACCTGTGCTACGGAGTTCGTGCACTGGGCTGAGATTCTCTGGACTCAGGCTTGAGTTAGGAGTTGAGCGGAGCACGTATGGGTTACACCCGTGTGCCGTGATGTTGATCCGTCGACTAAACTAAACTAAACTAAACTTGGTGTATCTGACATACGTGTTTTAAATAGACGGCAGAGGTCTGGTTATTTGGTTATCACTCATCATTGTTAGTGATTATATCTAGATTACAGTTGTCTTGAGTGTTTGTTTTCATTATACTTCAATGTGAGTGTGAACATTACTTGTCCATCCATCCATCATGTGCCATGCCGGTAAGCGTGGGCGGTCATGTTCTGCCATCTCACTCGATCTCCAGAGTCGTGGATCAGCTCAGTGTTTCTGTCTCGACCATGCCACGAGGACAAGCCATCCAGGTATTTGCTTCTAGGTCTTCCTCTTGGTCTGTTCCCTTCGATCTTACCTGTTATCACCAAGTTCACCAATTCATTTCTTCTCATAACATGCCCAAAAAATTTTGACTGTCTGCGTCTAATATCTCTAATCAGTTTACAATCTTCATTTGTTTCTTGAAGGACGTGTTCATTGGTCTTTCTGGCTGTCCATGGTATTCTTTGCATTTTCCTCAGAAACCACATTTCTACAGCCATCAGATGTTTTTCAGCTTGACTGCTCATGTTGTCCCCAGAGAAATAAATGCTTTAGTGCCGCTCCTGATTTGTTAGTTTAGTTTGTGTAAGATTAGTTTGTGCACTCACTGTTGCCATTACAGCCTATAGTCGACTTCACAAATTGGGTTTGAAGATTAGTAGCAACCTGTCTTTAGAATCCTGGATCTTATTTTTTTTTTTAAACTTTCTCTGTTCTTTTTAGTTGGGGAACGGTGTGAGCCTGTGATCTGGCATGCTAGTTAAGTGACCAGCATAGCGAATCTGATTTTTCATTAGTATAGTGTGGACGCCGTTCTCTCCGGCAGAGGGGTTACACCACTTTCTCCGTAATCTCGTTTATCACGCAGTCTTGTAGCGGGCGAGAACTGGGAGCGGCTCTACCCCCGCTGGTGACTTGCGGGATAACTGAGCCGGCCGCTCAGAAAGCAATGGCACACTACTGAGCGTAATCTTGCCAAGAAATCAACATACAGCTGAAAGATGCTGCTGTTGACAGCGATGTCCTGTAAAGTATATGCGAATTTAAAATTAAAAAAAATAGTGTGCATACTGGACATGGACGCTCTTTCTATGACTTCAGTGTCTGGCATCTTGTCTTGCCATTTATTTTTCAGTAGCTTCCTATGGCAGACTGTGTGGAAGTGGATTAATTTCTTATATATATATATATATATATATATATATATATATATATATATATATATATATATATATATATATATATATATATATATATATATATATATATATATATATATATATATGAGAAAGAAAGAAAGAAAGAAAGAAAGATAGAAAGAAAGAAAGAAAGAAAGAAAGAAAGAAAGAAAGAAAGAAAGAAAGAAAGAAAGAAAGAAAGAAAGATTAATTAAAAGCAATAAATATGAAATTTACTGGAAGGTGCCCGTGGCGGAAAAGACAAAATAAACATAAATGGACAGACCTGGTCATCCGCACGAACAGAGTCAAACAAGGGGACGACCAGAAGCACCAGCAGTAGAAAAGGCCAAAGCCAAATCATGGCTGCCATGTCGATACAATCGTAACCAGGATCAATCTATTAAAACACAGGGACGCCATGTTATGTTTCATTAAAGGACATTAATTGTAATGTGTTCTGTATTCTTCTGTGAGGGGAGCGGCGGCTCAACACTCGCCTACCAGCCTATATATATATATATATATATATATATATATATATATATATTTAGTTAGTTAGTTAGTTAGTCGACAGATCATCCTCGTTGCACATCGAACCATTCAGTCCATAAGTGCTCGGATCCCCTCCTCAGCAAATCCCGCAGCGTGTAGCGGCTAACGACGCCAGTTCTGTGTTGGTTTATCAATCTTCTTTGACTTCCTGCGTAGTGTTCTTGTTTGGCCACCCCTCTTTTAATTTGCTGCTCCCGCAGTCTGGCCATTGTTGTAGATTCACAGTCATCACTTGGTTCTCGCAAAAGTCTCACTTCTCGTAGAGCATTCAGAATGTCAGCCTGGTCCATGGCGCGTCCGCCCTCCACAGTAGCCTCACCTGCGAGCTTGTCAGCCTGCTCATTTCCTTGTACTCCCGCATGCCCTGGCACGAAGATGAAACTAATCTTTGCCAGCCGAGACCGCTTCAGAGGCAGCAACCATTCTCTTCGGATCGACCCCTCCTCTATCCTCTTGATCATGTTCATTGAGTCGCTAAGGAAACAAGCCCTAGTGAATGTCTGCGTCTCGAGCCATGTTATTGCTTTACTTACTGCCATGACTTCCATGGTCAGGCTACTTGTGGTTTCAGTGAAAGCACCAGAGTCCTCCTTCACAATTCTCCCTCCGGCCCGAGCTGTAAAGGCCCATGAGCTTCTCACATGTCGGACGACCGATCCATCTGTGTAGATGACCACGTCACCGTCTAGCGAATTCTCGAAAATCAACGCTTGTACTTCAGCCTCAACAGCAGCCGGATTTTCTTGTCTGCATTTTCTCTCTAGTTGGATGCAAACTGAAAAGGATGTGCAGAAATCTGTTGGCACTTGCACCCACTCCTCGCCAGGTTCTAAGTCCTCAAGTGAACACACCTGTTGAAGAATGTCTTCGGCTTGACCCATCCACGACCGTCCTCTTTTTAACCTGCTGCCCTTCCACTTCCTAATTTCACTATGCAGTGGATGTTGTGTGTTTGCGTTAACTCTGAGGTAGGCGCGAGCTCTGCAAACTTGTATTCTGTCTTCAATGGTTGGAAAATCAAGAAGGTAGCGCATCGCTCTGCATGCTGTATTAGCTACTATTATTATTAATAATACTATTAAAGCTACTATTATAACGCTATTATTCTAAATTCATTATTTAAAACAGTTACTATTCAGTATCTATTATTCGTTCAGGGAGTCTGTGATCTGGCATGCGAGTCAACTTACCAACCCAGCGAATATGATTCTTCATTAGTAGAGTGTGGATATTAGACATGGACGCCCTTTCTAGGACTTCAGTGTCTGGAATCTTGTCTTGCCATTTAATCTTCAATAGCTTCCTTAGGCAGACTGTGTGGAAGTGGTTTACTTTCCTAGCGTGTAGCTGGTAAACAATCCAGGTTTCACAAGCATATAGCAGTGTGGATAATACAAGTGCTTTGTTGACGTTCAGCTTTGTTTGCAGGCTTATTCCATTTCTTTCCCACACATTCTTGTACAGTCTGCCAAAGGCCGTGCTGGCCTTGGAGATTCTTGCATTCACTTCGTCATCAATTGTAGCATCTTGCTGCCATGATAGTTGACTTTGTCTACAACACTTAGTCTATGACCATTAACTTTGATATTCGGCTTGGTGTGATTATTGCCTGGAGCTGGCTGGTACATAACAGGAGATTACATGTCTTAGCTTACATGCAAGCTAAATGCCACTGCATATAAATATACATATATCAATAACTAGACATAACACTACATTTGACTATACAATTATAACATACATGAGTATATGTCTTTCTTGCTTGCTTGTTTCGCCTTGTTTCAACGACACGTCAAACTGCAGTGTGCATATGCACCTTCCCTAATAGAAGTATATTCCTTACTGCCACGTGTCAGCTTCAGAATTCACTCCCCTTATCAACAATGTATGCAGAAATAGGCAGTGTTTCCATTGTGATGGTTTCACGCCAGTCTAACCTATTTTCTTCTGTATTGACTTAGCTACTACGTGTCGTTTCTGAGTTTTTCCTAACAATGAGATATTGTCTCTTAGGTCGACCAATATGTCTGTTCTGAGTTTTTTCCTAACAATGAGATTTTGTCTCTTAGGTCGACCAATATGTCTTTTCTGATTTTTTTCCTAACAATGAGATATTGTCTCTTAGGTCGACCAATATGTCTTTTCTGATTTTTTTCCTAACAATGAGATATTGTCTCTTAGGTCGACCAACATGTCTTTTCTGATTTTTTTCCTAACAATGAGATATTGTCTCCTAGGTCGACTCATCCTAACATGTGATTTATGTAAAGTATTCGGAAATGTTCTGGGAAGTCAAGGTGCTTGGCTCTCTATTGAATACATAACCCATCAATTGCCGGCGGTGTTGAGTAACTCCTGGACCACATGTGTCATTTTATCTGTTTCAACCGACCTTAGGGTCAATGAGTTCAGTAACTTCATTGACCAGTCTTTGAATGACAGGCCACGATTCTGCTGACCGAAGTCTCATGTCCAGGAGATGCTCTTCACTGTCTTGACCAACCTCTCGCAACTGTCGGCGCAGAACTCACCAGAAGAAATGTCCAGTCAGATTATTGATTTGTATTTGCGTGCGTGCGTGCGTGCGTGTCTGCGTGTGTGTGTGTGTGTGTGTGTGTGTGTGTGTGTGTGTGTGTGTGTGTGTGTGTGTGTGTTTGTGGAAGGCCAGATTCGAACAACAATTACTTAGGCTTGTTTTCCAAATTGTGATTACAAACATATTTCATTTGATGTCCCCACAGACTCCAAGTGCAGTGCTGCTGTGCGTGCTATGATACTACAATGAGTTTCCTAGCCATGGAAACGAGCTGTACTTGACATCCACGCGAGCTCTTGTGCTATCTACAACCTGTTTCTATTGATATATATGTGAATTCATCCGCTTGCTGTTTCGTTATAATTAAATAGACAAAAAGCATACAGACATAATCCTCATCATTAACAGGGAATAGAACGTGTGATATATTTTGTATTCACTACTTGTTATGCCTTGCCATTTACTGCGCTGTGATTGTATTGGTAGGTTGCGGAGGAGGCGGGGGGGGGGGGGGGGGGGGGGGGGGGGGTTATTGGGCGCGCTTGTTTGGTGGGTCTGTCCATCAGGTTTGTCCGTTTGTTTATATTGGTGAATTTTTAGTGAGTTTGATTTGTGAGATTGATGAGCGGGTGTATTTTGATTTATTGTGTGGGTGTATTTGACAGGTTTATTGGGGGCTTTGTTGGGCGGATCTTCTTGGCCCTGCAGATTTAGTGAATTATGGATATTTTTAATATACTTAATGAAATCGTATCTATGGCATCTTGGGGGAGGGGAGGAGGAGCTGAGGTTGAAGACGATGAGTCTTTTCAATAGCCTACTTAAATCTCTTGGACAGGCTGTGTACACGGCAACATAATTACCTAGGGAAGTACCACATTAGGAGAATACGTATTATACAAAGATGTGTTTTATTATTCTTTTTGTTGTTTACAGGAGACATGTATTCTGTCTGAGATAGGTTTCATATAGTTTGCGACTGTATTTGTAGTCGTTGGTGATGTCTTTGATTCGGTGTAGAAGTTTGTTCTACATCTCAGCTGGTTAACTTAGCATCAGCCTTGTGATCTGGTGTAACTTCTAATTGTCTGTAACTCTTTAAATCCCATGTCAGATGACAAGGATGCTGTTATCTTAACCACTGATTCGTTATTGGCACTGAATCTCACCCACCAAGCAATGTGTTATCTTGGCTTTTACGTTTACTCAGAAAATACTAAGAAATGGAGCTTCACCAATAACCACTTCCGCTCAGTTTTACCTTTCTTTAATATTTCATGGTGATTATTTCATCTTTCGGGCATTTGCTTCAAAACGTTCTGAGATTGAACGAGTGAATCAGATCATGCGCTATGCTTCTAAATACAGCTCTTGTCTCTATTTCAAAACGCCCGTGGACTGAAGCGTTAAACACTTATTATTTTACGCGTAAACATACAGGTCTCTCTTGTTCATAACATGTATAGACAACATATGTAAAGAAACCAGTCAAACAGAGACCGCGAGAATACCACATGAAGAGAACACTGAAGAAGAACCATCTGCACATCTAACCATTAGAGAACTCCTGTTTGCGGACGACCAAGCACTAATAGCAAAATCAGAAGCTGAATTACAAGACCACATGAATAGTCTAAACGAAATGTGTAGGGAACATAACATGAAAATTAGCACAAGCAAAATAGAGGTAATGACTATAACTAAAGAAGAAAAAACAACAACAATTCACCTAAACGAACATCCCTTGAAACAAGTAAAGAGTTTAAGGTACCTAGGAAGTATAATATCATCAAATGGCAGATCAGAAGACGAGATTGAAAATAGATAGTTAGTTAGTTAGTTAGTCGACAGATCATCCTCATTGCACATCGAACCACTCAGTCCATAAGTGCTCGGATCCCCTCCTCAGCAAATCCCGCAACGTGTAGCGGCTAACGACGCCAGTTCTGTGTTGGTTTATAAATCTTCTTTGGCTTCCTGCGTAGTGTTCTTGTTTGGCCACCCCTCTTTTAATTTGCTGCTCTCGCAGTCTGGCCATTGTTGTAGATACACAGTCATCACTTGGTTCTCGCAAAAGTCTTACTTCTCGTAGAGCATTCAGAATGTCGGCATGGTCCATGGCGCTTCCGTCCTCCACAGTAGCCTCACCTGCGAGCTTGTCAGCCCGCTCATTTCCTTGTACTCCCGCATGCCCTGGCACGAAGATGAAACTAATCTTTGCCAGTCGAGACCGCTCCAGAGGCAGCAACCATTCTCTTCGGATCGACCCCTCCTCTATCCTCTTGATCATGTTCATTGAGTCGCTAAGGAAACAAGCCCTAGTGAATGTCTGTGTCTCGAGCCATGTTATTGCTTTACTTACTGCCATGACTTCCATGGTCAGGCTACTTGTGGTTTCAGTGAAAGCACCAGAGTCCTCCTTCACAATTCTCCCTCCTGCCCGAGCTGTAAAGGCCCATGAGCTTCTCACATGTCGGACGACCGACCCATCTGTGTAGATGACCGCGTCACCGTCTAGCGAATTCTCGAAAATCAACGCTTGTACTTCAGCCTCAACAGCAGCCGGATTTTCTTGTCTGCATTTTCTATCTAGTTGGATGCAAACTGAAAAGGATGTGCAGAAGTCTGTTCGCACTCGCACCCACTCCTCGCCAGGTTCTAAGTCCTCAAGTGAACACACCTATTGAAGAATGTCTTCGGCTTGACCCATCCACGACCGTCCTCTTTTTAACCTGCTGCCCTTCACCTTCCTAATTTCACTATGCAGTGGATGTTGTGTGTTTGCGTTAATTCTGAGGTAGGAGCGTGCCCTGCAACCTTGTATTCTCTCTTCAATGGTTGGAAAACCAAGAAGGTAGCGCATCGCCCTGCATGCTGTATCTCTTGTACATCCAAGAATAATGCGCATAGCTTCATTCTGTATCCTTTCCATCCTTTCTATCTGCTTATGGCTGAGAGTCAGGATTGCCATTGCATACTCCAAAACAGACATGACCAACCCCTCGTACAGAAGACATAGATGGCGCTGCTCACAGTTTGCTGCCGCCATCACCCGCATCGCTGCCAAACCCCGCTTGGCCTTTGTTATCACCTGAAAATAGATGCAATGAGGCAAACCAACTCATTGGACAAATGGCATCAATATTAAAGAACAAACATGTATCAGTAAATACTAAGAAAGTACTTTACAACACAATCTTCCTACCAACTCTATGCTACCAATGCCAAACCTGGACAATGACAGAAAAAGAGAAAAGAAAAATCACAACAATAGAAGTGAGATTCCTGAGAAGAATACTCAACGTATCAAGAAGAGAAAAGATCAGAAATGAAGAAATCAGGACTAAAGTGGGCGTTATAGCAGTAGATGGATCAACATCACGGCACACGGGTGCAACCCATAAGTGCTCCGTTCTCCTCCTAACTCAAACCTGAGTCTGGAGAAACTCAGCTTAGTGCACGAACTCTGTAGCACCGACGAGGATCCTGAAATACTTTGAGTAGATTTTTAACTCGAAATTTTGCCCGGGCAGCGCCGTTAGGCTACTCTTTTTCGATTTCCAGCTGCCAAGGGATTTTTTACGTGCGCAACAATACACACGGGCGTCCGATCTCACTACCCAGAGACCAGGGGAAATTTATTACTAGAAGTCCACACTAGAAAGCAGCAAGTCAAATGGTGTGGCCATTCAAGTAGGTTACCAGTCAACAGTATACCACAACAAGCAATGATGTGCAGACCAGATAGAAACAGAGGTAGAAGCCGACCACGTAAACGTTAGACGGAGGGAAAGTCCATGGGAATATCGATACATGAAGCCCATAATCGGGCACTCTCACGATGTTTATACTTCACCTCGACACCGCAAGGTACAAGAGGAACATGATGAGATGTCATGAGACATACATGACATTTCACACCATCAAACATATTGTACTGAAGGGCACAATACCAGTTGGCTGTAAATAGAATAAAACACTTTTTATTTCCGACATGTTCATGGAGCAGTCCAAGAAACGTTCACCTTACAGTTCATCTCTTGTAATCCTACAAGCACGAGGTCCGTGTAACGTTGGACACATGCAATCCACTAGTATCTGCAGGCAACGGATCTTTTAAATATAGGGTTATCTGTTTGTGGTTTTACTGTATATCATGACCACATTCGGGAATGGTGTATCCAATCCCTGTTTGTGCGTTTATTTATTTATTTATTTATTTATTTTTTTTGCCACTTGCCACGTAATTTAATCTATTGGACGATACGATGAATCAACTCTTCGAAATCTCCAGTTCTGACTTCACGATGTTTATTCATTGTTCACTTTTCTACGATTGTTATTACTATCCCGAAGAAATAAGGAGCCTTGGAATAGTATCAATATAAACATTTTAAATAATGATTCAGATCATAAAGAATTTGTTAAGAAGCATCTTACAATGGGCTAGAAATGAATTACAACCATAAATAGAAGAAGGACAATGTGCATTTGTTTAAGGTAAGGGTTCAACAAATCATGTATATGTGCTGATAACATTAACTGAGCGTTCGAGAGACGTAAACAACTACCTACATCTTTGTCTGATTACCTAACAAAAGCTTTCGATGGAATAAGACATCGTCAATATAATAACGATGTTTGCCGATCTCCCATTTACAGAAGAAAAAAAACTTCTGCATTATAAGGACCATTAAAGGAAACAGAATAAAAGTAAACGATCCTTCTACACGTCTGGAAGCCTATTGCGTAAATGGTACAAACTAAAATTGTATAGATTATGTGCGAAATGGATAATGTAATACGAGTCGCCTTTATGCCCTGGACGTGTCATATTACTCTTTCTGTGCTGGATGCTTCTGAGAGTTAATATACATTTTAAAAAAGCACAACCTGTTTCTGAAGGGGTCTTTCACGTGGCTACCTGTGGCAATCCGAGGGCTTAATGATCTCTCAGAAATCAGATGTGATATTACTCTCTTAGTGGTCTTAATTATGAACCAAAATGATATGGTGCATGTGCAATTACAGTCATATGTTCTTTATCTTTATTTTCAAAGGGTAACAAATTGGGCGCGCAGGCCCGTCTTACATTCGGCCCTTCCAATCACTCATCTTTCGTTCATCAACAGTGCATGATGCATTCACATTGGGAAAAAACACATTGTCAAATGAATGTTGTAAGCATAAACAATGCATATTCTTATGTTATGTGACACATCCCCCACTAGCCCACACACACATCCCTCACCTTCTCACACATCACCCACCCATACCCACACAACCCCACCCACCACACATCCCCCACTCACCACACATCCCCCACTCATCCCTCCACCCACTCACAGATCCCGCTACCAACCGAGACATCTCGCACCCACCCACACACACATCCCTCACCCACCCACACATATTTAATATCTAGCAATGATCTATCCATCCATAATGTGCCATGCCGATAAGCGTGGGCGGTCATGTTTCGCAATCTCACTCGATCACCATAGTCGTGGATTAGCTCCGTGTTTCTGTCTCGACCATGTCACGTGGCCATGCCATCCAGGTATTTACTTCTCGGTCTTCCAATTGGTCTCTTCCCAACCCTCAAAGACAGCTAATGCACAACAGCTAATCTCTACAAACAAATGTATAGCTCGATAACAAATGAGTCTTGATGCAGTAACAAAAAATAGATGTAGAGACAGGAAGAAACATGCAGTATTTGACAGAAGAATGGTGCAAATAAATAACGAGCAAGGCACACAACAAGAGAAAGGAGTGCACCAAACAGTTACGTAACCCACCAACACAATCTAGTACAACTAAAACCAGTTTTAAAGTGCAATGAACACTGTGTCAGAAAGATAGAGGTTCAGAATCAGCATCTCCTCACGGGTACCAAGCGCATGCCCCTATCAAAATGTCTCCAGAAAGAATGCTGATAACGCTGGACAATTATGATTTGACAGAATTTCTCAGATTGGACAGGCATCAACTAACAGGTCGTGTCAGAGTATGGCTAGTATAACTCCTACACTGAGCTGGGTTTGAAATCACCCGGTGATACTTAGGAACTTGATGGACACATCTAATTGTGTGGATGCCGGCATCAAATGACAACATGCTCAGACGACGTCAATAGACTGGGTGGAGAGTCACACATGTTCTATAATGCGGGGAATTCTAAGAAGACTTCCATGACGTGCTAAATAAAATAGCGAAGCAGGACAACATCAAGTTATGGGAGACTTCAATGCAACACTAGGACATAATAGAGTGGGCATAGAAACACATCTCGGAGCATTTGGAGACCAGCATAATGAAAGCAATGATAACGGAAGTAGACTGACAGAGCTATGCAGCCAACACGACCTCTATATAACAAACACGTTCTGTAAACACCAAGATTCACAAATATACACCTGGTATAAATGGAGCGGTCTAGATACCAAAAGCCGAATTGATTTTAAATTAACAAGCAATAAAAGAAAGAGAAATATATTAGATGCAAGGGCAGTGCATAAACACAGACCAAAAAGCAGTTGTTGCCACAATAAGAACCAACCGAAAAAAGAAAGCAAAAACCAGTAAAATACATGCCATGCACATCAATAAACAAGAAAAATCTCAAAGGCGAGGCAGTAAGGAAAAATTATGAGAAAGAACTAACTGAAAACTTTGTAAGATTACATATAGAAAGAAAGACAGTGGAAGAAAAATGGGAGATGTTCAAATCAAATATGTTAAATACTTCAAAAATAACACTTGGAACCACGAAAAAACGAAAAACGCGCATACATAAAATTTACAGAAAGCTATAAATGACAAAAAGGTAAAATATAAAAAGTGGATGAAAACCAAACAAGAACGTGATTACACTGAATATAGAATAGCGAGAGGACATGTGAATAGAATAGTAACGCGAGAAGAACAAAAAGACTGGGAGGAATATGGATAAACTCTAAATAAAAACTACAAGGAGGCAACTAGAAACGTACAAAAAAAAAAGTTAAGTGCAATGAGAACAAGAGGTGAAACCTTTGACCCAACTGAACTAATTAACAGCGAAAATGGAGAACCAGTAACTGAACAAAAACAAATCATAATAAGACGGAAGCAGTACTTCGAACAACTTCTAAACATCCCATCAGATCTCACAGGAATTCAAGAAACCGACACAGATGCCAACCAGACATACACAAGGAAGAAATTATAGAAGCCGTCAGATTAGCCCCATTTAACAAATCACCGGGATAACTGAAATACGAAATGAACTAATTAAAGCAGCAAGAGAAGTATGAAAAGCACGGCTGCATAGACTAGTCAACCATGTTTGGGTAGAACAACAGACAGCGCGAGACTGGGGAAACACCAAAATTATCGCAATTTTGAAAAAAAAAACAATACAAACAAAGGCAACGAAAGAGACTACACACAAAACAGAGGCGTTTCCCTATTGAGTCACACTGGGAAAATATTTAGCAAATTTCTTGAGAAAAGATTACGAACTACTATAGAGCCTCAGCTAAGCGAAACACAAATTGGATTTAGGAAAATCAAAGATGCACCTATGCCATTTTTGCTCTTAGACCACTTATAGAAAAATCAATTGAATTCAATGAAACACTACACTTAGCGATTGTCGACCAAGAAAAGGCATTTGACAGAGTAGATAGAAACAAGCTGTGGGAAATCCTTAAACAATATGCACTGAGGACACTACTAAAAATCCTATGTAGAAGTTTATACAACAACAGTGAATGCATAATGAGATAAACTGGAGGACACTCAGAAAATTTCATCATAAGATCCGGAGTACGACAAGGTGGGATCCGGTCCCCTCTCTTGTTCATAACCTATATAGGCAACATATGTAAAGAAACCAGCCAAGCAGAGAACTCAAGATCACCGCATGACGAGAACACAGAAGAATTACACCATTAGAGAACTCCTATTTACGGATGACCAACCACTAATAGCAAAATCAGAAGAATTACAAGACTGCATGAATAGTCTAAACGAAATGTGTAGGGAACATAACATGAAAATTAGCACAAGTAACACAGAGGTAAGGACTATAACAAAAGAAGAAAAAACAACAACAATTCACCTAAACGAACATCCCGTGAAACAACTAAAGAGTTTCAAGTACCTAGGAAGTATACTATCATTAAGTAGAAAATCAGAAGATGAGATAGAAAATAGATATAATAAGACATGGCAAAAGTAGCCTTTTGACAGATGGAGAATATATCCTGTAATAGACAGATGTCAGCTGTATTGAGAAACGGATTGTTAAAATGCCAGATAGAACTGGTAGTGCTGAGTGCATGTAAATTAAGAATAATAAACAGACAAGCTCAGAATGATCTCAAGACAGAGGGATTTCTCGGGGAAATGCCAAGAATATATTAGACGGACTTCAGTATACTGTGTCATGATGATGGTCGTGGGCGGTTAAATGTCGCCATCTCACACGATCACCAGTCGTGGATCAGGTCCATGTTTTTGTCCCGACGATGTCATTTGGTCGAGAAATCCGTGTATTTAACCTTTTTCATTCCGTTGCGGTTTTCTCATCACATTTTCTCATCGGCTGTAACTACGAGTGTGTTCATCTGTATTTCTCCACACACACACACACACACACACACACTAACACACACACATACTTGTTTGTCTTCCGCTTTCTTACAATTTAATCTTGTATGTAATTCTAACTTCGTATGCATTTGTGACTGGATACTTAATTTGGGGTCGGTTTTCCAAAGCATCTGCGAAAGTAAAGCATTTATGAAGGGAGGCTATAATGGAGGTTGATATTCGAACACACTTATGAAGGGAGAACATAATTTGAAATGATTTTACGAGCGATATTTCTAAGCTTTTCTTACTGGAATCCTGTGTTGGGGCAATATTTATAATAGTTGTTTTTTTATTTTTATTTTATGCATTTAGAGGGGATTTTTGTTCTCAGCTTTTCTGGTTTGAATGTTGTATTTAGGAGCTATTTCTCTCAGAGTCCCTGACTCCACGCCAATATTTTGGGTGACATTTCTAAGTGTTTCTGGCAGGAGGCCAGCGTTGATTCTAGGCACATATTATAAAACCTTTCATTGAGCTCTCCTCTTGTTATAGCGTGTTACATTGTGAATTGTATTCATACACATAAGTTGCATATCCTTGACACGTGGTAGCGATAAACCCCAAACCATGTTGATTTTCTCGGCACGCTTACGTTCTGTAGTAGTTTGCCAATGCTTTCTGACTGAGAAGTCAACGTTCAAGTCCAAACTGGAGCGTGTAACTAACGATTCCGATAGCCATCAGCGTACCGGAAGTTTAAATGCTAGAGCGCTCATATCCTGTTGACCACGACAAAGTATAGTCAATCTATAAACAAGTAAAGTAACAATATGTTTATGATAGCAGTAAGAAGAAGTTCACCCTTGAACTTTAACAATACATATCTAATGTGGGTAAGCTTCTTCTAGTCAATACACAAACTATGACAAAATAATAACAAATCGAACTGAGAGTAAAGGAAACACGCCGAATAGTATATAGAAGAAATTAAGTCAAACAAGCATGTGCGATTTAAACGTTAAATGTATTAATTGTTAGAGACAAAGAGGGTAAGATTATTGTCTCGTTGCTAGTTCAGACTTCTCCGAGTTTTACTTTGGCTGTCTGTGGTTGTGTTTACCAGGTGCAGGGCTTCTGTGAGATGAAACCTTGCATCTCTACTACCTTTCAACTAGTGATTGTTTCGACTTTCGCTAAATGGCTGAAGTGGATCACTCATTGGGTGTAGTGGGTCGCTCAGTGGGTCGTTCTGTGTATTAATGGATCGATATTTGGGTGTAATAGCTCGCTCGGTGGCTGGGATGGATAGCCCAGAGTAGTAGTTATTGGCCCTCTAAATGGCTGTAGTGATTCGTTCAGTGGATGTAGTGTGTCGTTTTGTGGTCAAAGCGGGTCGATACGTGAGTGTAGTGAGTCGATAAGCAGTTGTATTTGGTTGCAGTAGAGTAAGTCGTTTAGTGTCTAACATAAAAAGTTCAGTTGGTGTGGTATATTGCTTAGTGTGTGTATTGGAACTCTTAGTGGCTAACATAGGTCGCTCAGTGAGTGTGATGTATCGCTTAGTGTGTGTAGTTAGTCGCCTAGTTGCTAAAATAGGTCGCTCAGTGGGTGTAGTATATCGCTTAGTGTGTGTTGTGGGTCGCCTATTGGCAAAAATATGTCGCTCAGTGGGTGGAGTGAATCGCTAAGTGGGTTTAGTGGCCCGCCAGTCGATTATAGTAGGTCGCTAAGTGGCTGCAAGAGATCGTCCAGTAGCTGAAGACATCTACGAATGATACAGAGCACCCATCGTGGTAAGGCATCTCGGGATAATAAGTAACGTCCTCATACTGGAAACGATGGTTCCGCGGTTCGTACTTTGTTACTTCCGTGACCACTCTGTTGTCAGCGTATCTTGGTGTCACATGAATCTAGTGGAGACATAAAATAACATCATGTTACAAGGGAAAAGTAACTTCACAGTAGCACTGCGTTTTCTTTGAGTTAAATATCACAGTAACGATTAAGAGAGTTAAATTCACAGTTTCACTCTTAGGTAGAAATGTTAAATGCAAAAGTAATATTTTCAAACAGTAAATACACGGTGACACTTTCAAATAGTGGTTGAGTTGAGTAGGGATGTTAAATGTCGAAGTAACACTTTATAAAGTGACTTTACATGGCACTCAATCAATCAACCAATCAATCAATCAATCAATCAATCAATCAATCAATCAACTATGTGCCATGCCGGAAAGCGTGGGCGGTCATGACTCGCCATTTCACTCGATCACCAAAGTCGTAGATCAGCTCAGTGTTCCTGTCTCGACCATGTCATGTGGCCAAGCCATCCAGGTATTTTCCTCTCGGTCTTCCTCTTGGTCTGTTCTCTTCAATCTTGCCAGTTGTCACTAAGTTCTCCAATCCATTTCTTCTAATAACATGTCCAAACAATTGTGACTGTCCACATCTAATTTTTCTAATCAATTTAAGATTTTCATTTGTCTTCTGTAGTACTTGGTCATTGGTTTTTCTGTCTGCCGATGGTATTCTTTGCATTTTCCTCAGAAACCACATTTCTGCAGCCATCAGATGTTTTTTTCAGCTTGACTGCTCATTGTCAAAGTTTCACATCCATACAAAAGGAACAGGCTCTATGTATCCCCTCAACACTCTTTTTTCTCGTTTCAATTGACATCTTTTTATTGGTCAGAATGTTTTTCTTCTTGCTAAAGGCTACTTTTGCCATGGCGATTCTTGTTCTAATCTCTTCAAGGCATCTCCCATCAGATGTTATGACTGTTCCGAGATAATTGTACCGATTCACTTGTTGGCTGCACATGGCACTCCTGTGAAATAAAGTAAGTAAATAAAAAGTGCCAGACGCCCTGTCTCGAGCCACGACGGGTATATGATGCCAGCAACCATGTTATTGACAAATCGGCATTTAATGTGTATTAAACCGACCCCTTTTACATTAAAAAATATTCCCTGGTACACATGTAAGACTGAATCGACCTGGGCATTGAGGCCAATTTTACAAAAACCCACTTCCACAGGATTCGATAAGGTAACCACGCGGGCGACGAGCAAGCGAGCACCCTATGGTAAGTGTGTTACCGTCTGATGATTCTAGCTTATGCGTATTTCACAGTAACAATGAAAACAAACAAAAGTAAGTTCATGCTACTGAATAACACCGGATTATATACACAAAACTAGCTACCACCAGACATGGCAATAATGGAAGTGCAACAAAACAACTGTAATGTCTGAACTTCGTCGCGACACGGCTACGCACAGAACCAAGTGACAAATTAATTAACCACATTTGAAAAGCCTCTTCACCTTATACACAGAAAGAATGTCCACACAAGTCGAACTGACTTAAATGGAACATCAATTGCGGAATCGTCAACAATTGCAGGTATGCTGACAATACAGTTTTACTAGCAGAAAGCGAGCAGGAGTTACTCATATTAGTGGAACAAGAAACCAGGCAGCATGCATAATGTGGCTTTGATATTAAATAAAATGCTTTGCATATCCTTTACAGGACATCGCTGTCAAAATCAGCATGTAGCAGCTGATTATTGATTTCTTGGCAAAAATACGAATACGCTCAGTAGTTTGCCATTGCTTTCCGAGCGGCCGGCTCCATACTCTCATAAGTAACTGGCTCGACAAGAACCGTTTCCAATTCTCGTGTGCTCACGTCAACCACGAGAGTATTCGGGGTTATGGAGAAAGCTGCTAACCCCTCATCCAGGGAGACCGGCCGGCTTTGATATTAGGATTTTACAACAAAACAAAAATGAAAACTGTGATAATTAACAGTGGCAAGGAGAGGACATCAATAAACGTCACAGTAAACTTTGAGATACTAAAACAAGTAACAAGTTCCACCTTTCTTGGACATGAAATAACAGATGATGTCAGACGTGAAACAGAAATCAAAAAGAGAATAGGAATGGTCAAACATGGTTTAAACAACATGAAATCAGTATTAACGTCTAGAGAGGTTAACAACGCATTAAAATGAGAATTGTCATATGTTATGTATATTCAATACAACAGTGTGACGTTGAGCCGGAACAATGAACAAACAATTAGAATGTCTAATAGAGTCCTTGGAGATTTTGATATATAGAAGAATGTGTCGTATTTAAAGGAAACAAAAACAATAAAATACAGAGATTCTAGAAGAACTGAGAATGAAAAGAGAGTTGATGAAAGAAATAAAAACAGAATCGTGTTAAGTTTTTCGGCCACGTTAAATGACTTAACATTCTTATGAAAATCATACTGGAGATAAGTTGAAGGCAAGCGAGCAAGAGGTAGACAATGATATAGGCGGGAAGATTACATCAAGAGGCGGAAAAACTGCAATCTGCTAGAATGTACGGTCAAGACGAGAGACAGACAGTGTTGGAGATCCATTCCAGCCATCCTTCATTGTGGAGACGGCACCTGATTAATTGATTGATGGAAGGTCATACAGATCATGCCTAAAATTCCTAGAGAAAAGACAACGATAATGCGAATAAACTCCATCCATCCATCATGTGCCATGCCGGTAAGCGTGGGCGGTCATGTTCTGCCATCTCACTCGATCAACAGAGTCGTGGATCAGTTCCGTGTTTCTGTCTCGACCATGCCACAAGGCCAAGCCATCCAGATACTTGTTTCTAGGTCTTCCCCTTGGTCTGTTCCCCTCGATCTTACCAGTTGTAACCAAGTTCTCCAAATCATTTCTTCTCATAACATGCCCAAAAAATTGTGACTGTCTACTTCTAATGTCTCTGATCAGTTTACGATCTTCATTTGTTTCTTGAAGGACTTGTTCATTGGTCTTTCTGGCTGTCCATGGTATTCTTTGCATTTTCCTCAGAAACCACATCTCTACAGCCATCAGATGTTTTTCAGCCTGGCTGCTCATTGTCCAAGCTTCACATCCATATAAAAGTACAGGTTCTATGTAGCATCTCAACACTCTTTTTCTCGTTTCAATTGACATCTTTTTATTGGTCAGTATGTTTTTCATCTTGCTAAAGGCTACTTTTGCCATGGCGATTCTTGTTCTAATCTCTTCAAGGCATCTCCCATCAGATGTTATTACTGTTCCGAGATAATTGTACCTATTCACTTGTTGAAGAATATTCCCATTTACTGCGAATAAACTAAGCAAATGATATTCATATCCTCTTTAATAAAACCTCAATTCAAGGAGTTGTCTCTAAAAAGACTGTTTAAATTGATATGTTGTCAAAGTTAGTGAAACAAATAGCGATAATAAAATAATAATATAAAACGCACTATGGGCTTTCATAGAATTTGGGAATTTATTGGTATTAAATCTAGTACCACACTTTGAATATTTATCTGCAATTAAAAATCAATACTACTGTATGGTTAAGAGACAGGGACACGACTAAAACACGTATTATAAACTACAAACATGCATTAAGTAGTGCCTGCATAGAATGAGGTCTAACATGGTCAGACAGAATCACTGTCAACGAGGACAACGAAGGTGCAGGAAGTGATGCGTTGGCTGGTGTCCCATAGTCGCAAGGAACTACTAAGAGAACTTCTCTAACCTCGTCTCAGAAGACTAACTTTTGCTGCCCCGGAGATCGCAGACCCATTACTGTGGTGTGAACTACGGAAGATAAGGCAATTGTTGGAGATGGGCTTTGCCAATGGAGAAAAGAACGAACAGTGACACCAAAATTTTAAAATTATTTGGGAAAAGATTGTGGTGCTTACTGAAAGAGGAAGACTAATCTGAAGATGCTATCATAGTTTTTCACATGTAGCAAGACAGTATTGTGCATTGACTTGGGCTCCGTATTGTATTATATAGTATTTGCTTGATAGTGGCTGTAAATAGTTTGTTCTTCTCCGTATACATTTATCAAATAGCAGTATGGAAATGTATCACATAATTCCGTGCTATACATAACAACTAGGCTGACTGAGTATCTCCTGCAGTATAATCAGTACATATATGGAAACAATACACGAGAAGCATCGTCGAAGCTACGGAGTTAAGTTGAGTTGAGTTGAGTCAAGAACCGACATCATTGCACTCGCAGCATTCCCATAAGCGCTCAATTATCATCTTCAACAGCCAGCGGAGACTTCGTATACTAATGGTTCCCGTTGCAATCTGATTATATGTCCATCTTGCTTTACCTCTGAATGACGACTGTATACCTAATGATCTGGCCATATCCTTTTCTGCCGCATTCACCCTAAACCATGATAGTCTATATGCTCTTCTGCATTATTCACGCACTCCCAGAAAGCCTTCATCACATCTACCTTTTCGTGCATCAAATCACCCCTTATTTAATAATGCCGCACCAGTCAATCAGTCCGCCTTTTCATTTCCAACCACGCATAAAGTCCTTCTGTCCTGGAGAAAAGATCCAGCGAATGCTCACAACCCGCTATCTCTGAATTGATGCACACCATTCAGCACCAAGCATACCAGTTCTCACCTGTATCATCATGCTTTGTGAATCAGTTACAATCACAACATGCATATAAAGTTTCCCAGCAATTGGAAAGCTGAATTATCGCCTCCACCCCCATTCTCAGACTTGAGGTATTGGTGTCATATGTCAAACTCTGTTTTACGAAACATACGCGTTCTGTGCTCGATGTCATCTTAAAGAAACAGCGAAGAGAGAGTGAAGAGAAGACGGCGTGGCAATGGAGAGAGAAAGGGGAAGAGACATAGATCTAGGTTCAAGAGAGTAAGATGCAAAACTGAGAACATGTCTGACAACCATGTAAGGAATTGACGTAGTTCCAGGCAGAGAATGCCGATACTGAAGAGGCTGATTTATGGCTTTGACATCATCCTGTTTCAGGAATTGAAAATGATAACAATAAGTGTACCGGTTATGCTGGCTACAATAATCAGTTTGGTCAGGGAAGACTCGGGCAGGTTGTGTTAGTGAGGCAGGGAGTAAGGCACACGGTGTTATACATGAGCAAGTGAAATCTACAGGCAAGAGTTGTTCAGAGGCAACAAAAGGAGATTAGCGACCATATTTGAAATATAATAGATGTATATGCTGATGTGGATTGTGCTGGATTCTGTTATCACTTAGGAGCACTGGTATTAACTGGAGCAGCTGGAGAATTTTCCAAAGGACAGGTTTTTTATCAGTGGGGATTTTAACTCCCGTAGCAAAGAATGGGATTATACAGGGAATCATCGACGTGGGTGTGTCCTTGACGATGCCATGATTGAGTCTGAGGTGGTTTGCGTTAATAATGTGAGGCCAGATAGAATGGCAATGAGACCTGGGGACGCAAACACTGCTATTAATCTGGACTAGTCACATTGTCGACGGTCTAGAATACGAAATGGATCGTTTTGGGTGATCATGGGAATAACCTCCTGCCCTGCTCTGTTCTGATTCCCAAATGTAGCAAGATCATGAATGTCAATTAAAGCACATAGTCTTAAATACAAAACGAAGACCTCAATAGCAGGCAATGGCGGACAGAAAGAAAGGGAGAGTCTTTCCTGGCAGAGGAATAGTTTCCATGCATCTGTAAAGAACGCAGTCTGATATAAATCACATACCTCGAACCCGGACATAGTAAACCTGCCATTTGTGTGGAAGAGAATCGTGAGGTTGCTATTTTTTGGAAGGATGTTTGCGAACTCATATGGTCTATACGTCCAGTGGCCGCACAATTTCACCCCGTCCACACAGAGATAATCGTATGTACAGTTATCTGATCTCTCCACGGAAAATGCACTGGAACAGATCAGATAAAGTCAGCAAATAGTGGTGTTCAATTGGTGAAATGAATCTTGGTCATATCTAGTTCTTCTTCTTCTTCTTCTTCTTCTTCTTCTTCTTCTTCTTCTTCTTCTTCTTCTTCTTCTTCTTCTTCTTCTTCTTCTTCTTCTTCTTCTTCTTCTTCTTCTTCTTCTTCTTCTTTCTTCTTCTTCTTCTTCTTCTTCTTCTTCTTCTTCTTCTTCTTCTTCTTCTTCTTCTTCTTCTTCTTCTTCTTCTTCTTCTTCTTCTTCTTCTTCTTCTTCTTCTTCTTCTTCTTCTTTTGCTTCTGCTTCTTCTTCTTCTTCTTCTTCTTCTTCTTCTTCTTCTTCTTCTTCTTCTTCTTCTTCTTCTTCTTCTTCTTCTTCTTCTTCTTCTTGAAGTTCATGCCGTGTGGCGTTGTTGATAATGTCTGCACACAGTTTTCTGTCTCTTGTGTTGAGAATCACTTCTGATAACGATGCTACTCCATTCCATGTCGTCAAACTGTCCATCATTTCTTCTCTCTTAGTCTCTTCTTGGCGCTCTCCCATTCCAACATTCCCGTTATGACGCCGTACTCTATCTTTCCTCTTTTCATGACATGTGGACTGGTGTCATCTGATGCAAGTAACAAATCCTCTCTGTGAGTTAACATCTTCCAAGATGTCTTCATTGGTCTTTCTATCCGCCTACAGTGTTCCTAACATTCATCTAGAAACCCCCATCTAAGCAGTTTCCACATAATTCTTCACTTGTCTGTATATTGTTAATGATTCGCTTCTCTACCACAATACCATAGTCACATGTTTTGGCTCAGTATAGCGCAGTTGAGAAAGATGCATACATATATGTCAGAGTGTTTGGGGAATGACAGGACATTGAGAGGACAAGGGACAGAATAGAGTCAAGGACTGCACAGATAACGATAGACAGGACATGGTAAGGGCACAGAGATGTCATAAGACAGGAAATCTGCAGGACGGTAGAGAGATTAGAGACAGGACATCGGTGGGGACACAGAGATGCCATAGACAGGACACCCACAGGACAAGACCTAGTGATATAAGGGGACATACGTTCACGGGACGCTGTCCTGAACTGACCAGACGGCACTACACCGAACGACCCAACACAGCACGGGCGGACTAATGCACTACGTGACGGTTGAGACAGCCTTAGTTGTCACGAGGGACACGTGGTCCAGTACCACGAGACGAACTGACCAGTTTGAAAACGTCAGACGGGACTCAGACAGTTTTAGAGGAAGGATCGTCTGTGTTCTGGAGCGAGTGTATAGCTTTTGCTGGAGTGCTAGTTGAAGATAGCGAGTAATTGTATGTAGGGCTTGTGTAATTGGCTGAGTGTTATAAGTGTTTGTAAGGCGGCATATTGTATATAATGATTGCACCGCCTTGTGTGTAAATTATGGTAATGATCAGTTTCTCCTGAATTAAAATGTGTATACCATACGTACGACTGATGTTTTCGTGAGTGCGAATGAAGGATTTGAATACCTGTGTGCATGCAAGACGCTGACAATATACATTTCTTTATCTTGCGAAATGATGCCTATGAGTGCGCTGTCCTACATGTAAATTCCTTAATACATTTTAATATATAGTTCATTGGCACTTGCTATCTTCACAGCATAATAACTACAACTCATGGCGGTGGCGAATGCGACTGATCACACCAATCTGCGCTGTAGACGTTTGTCCACAATGGATGCATGTAAACACATCGTTATTTTCACCATCACGCACCATCGTATGTCTCACACGCTCTGTGTTTGACCTATCTGCAATAATTTTCTCCTTTGTCGTTATTCTATTTCAGATATTTGCCCCCCCCCCCCCCCATGTAATACGTTAAGCGACGTCTTGGTCCCAATGTGCATAACTGTCAGCGTCCTGGGAGTATGGAAGAGGACATATGACAAGGACAGGACATAAGTATGATGTGGATAGAATATAGACGGGACTAGAGTATACATCTAATGACAGGACATAGGGATATAGACAGGACAATGTCCATGAGTGACAGTACAATATTGAACTGAACGACCTGAGACCCCAGACGGGGTATGGACAAGACGACATCCAGAATACCGAGATATCCGACATAGCATGACTATTACGGACCACACGCGGTCAAGGACCACGTGACCGCAAGACTGAGGGTTAGAGAGGTCAGACTGGACAGGACCGTATAGAGGAAGGATGCGTGTGAAGTAGCGAGAGAGTGTACTGAGTATCCGACATGAGAGTTTGCCATTGCTACAAGAATGAGGCAGTGATTTTTCCGATGCGCTGTGTGTGAGATTGAACTGCGTTACGAAAGCACGAATGCCGTTTGTGGCTGAGTATTCTGTCGTAATTGTATTTGCATTGTATATTGATGAAATGGATTCATGTGCATCACGCGACTGTGTGCTTTAAATAAATAGTATTAGTTTATATGCATTTTGTCTTGACACCTTTGTGTACGCATGTATCTACTGTCTCTGTCGCACCCACGACAACGAGCAATAATTGAGACGTTGACAATTATCAATGCCTGTATCAGTCATGTCCCGCTTACACATATCTTTGTTTCGGAGTAGAGGCCGACCCTGAGATCTCTTACCCATCTCTTATTCACCAAACACGATGTCTTTTGATAGTCTACCATCATCCATCCTCCTAACGTGTCCTATCTATCTAAGTCTACGAGGACTGAACATGGAACACACCGTCACACAACCTGATCTTTCCAATACTTCGATATTTGTGATTTTGTCTTGCCACTTTTTAACACGTATTCTTCACATACACCGTATGTGAAAGTTGTTTAAATGTTTTTATTGGTCTGAGTAAGCTGACCAGGCTTCACTGTGATATAAAGAAGTATTAAGGACACGGCTTTGATTGACAAGGATGTTCGTTTTGACAATAAGTTTCCTGTTTTCCCGGGTTGCTGCCTTACCAATCCAGATTTCCTGATCCAGGGATAATTTGCTATTTACCTTTAAAAAAAGTCGCTTAAAAGTCGACAGCTTTGATCACGAATATGTAAAACGTTCTACTATCTCTAGTTCGGTGTCGTCAATAAAGGTTGATGGTGCCCCATGTGCACCTTGTGACATAATCTGTGTCTTCTTTTTGCTAATTGTTAAACCAGTTCAGACAAGCATTGGATAATGCAGATATTAGACATTGTAATTCTACCCCAGAGTGGTTCGTAACTGCAGCATCATCTGCAAACAGCAACTCTCTGATCAGTACCCTTCTAATGTTGGTCTTGGTCTTCAATCTCTGAGCATTGTAGAGGGGGCCATCTAAGCGTGAGGGAATGTATACACCACCGCCCTTATCACGAAAGGCATATTACAGTAGAAGTGAAAAGTATATTCCAAAGAGGGTAGTGTCACGTTTCTGGATGTTAAGGGCTGTTGTTTATTTGGTTTGGCTGCTGACTGCCTACTCAACCAGGACAGCACAACCACGTGCTGCTGCTGCTGCTGCTGCTGCTGCTTCTTCTTCTTCTTCTTCTTCTTCTTCTTCTTCTTCTTCTTCTTCTTCTTCTTCTTCTTCTTCTTCTTCTTCTTCTTCTTCTTCTTCTTCTTCTTCTTCTTCTTCTTCTTCTTCTTCTTCATTAATCCATCGATAAGTCTATCACACCATATGAGGAGAACTACAACGCATTTAT
This sequence comes from Cepaea nemoralis, assembly GCA_014155875.1. Taxonomy (NCBI): domain Eukaryota; kingdom Metazoa; phylum Mollusca; class Gastropoda; order Stylommatophora; family Helicidae; genus Cepaea; species Cepaea nemoralis. Next base: position 100,071 of record JACEFZ010028268.1, on the reverse strand, counting down.
TGTCGGCAAGCATCCGAAAACGTTAAGGAATGCAGAGGATGATCCAGACTTCAGTCTTTCACATGCTACTC